>WWET01000653.1:582473-593728 GCA_011038615.1 Limnodynastes dumerilii | reverse complement strand
TTTTCTAACCGTTCCCTCAAAGGCCCATTTAAATCCCCCCCCCCCCGCCCACTTTCATGTAACTTCTACTGTACGGAAAAAAAACCTGCCTCTCCGTACGTATGTCCCTAGGTGCCTAAAGTACTTACGTGTGTAAATACTACGTAATTTGCGTGGAGAAAGTTACTACGCATGCGCAGTTAATCTGCTCCTAAAAATACGGAAGCAATCCGCCGCAAAAACGTATGTGTAAATATGGTCCTTAATTTCAAGCTCCTTCTTAAGTCTGGATCAAGCCCATCATCCTTAGTAACCTCAGAATCCCAAAACAGAACTCATTGACCCTCCAGTTTACCACTACAATTGCACGTTCTTCAGTATAGAAATATGAAGAGATAAAACATATTTGTACGTATCTGCAAGACTAAGGGAACTTTTTTGTGTAACACTAATCAAAATATGCCCCCCTCACACAACACTAAGTTCATGTAAAATGTTTGTAACAATAATATTAGGGGAGATTTGCTAAATTTTTATGGTAACATTGGCCCATATTCACACCTGAGAAGCAGACTCTTATTAAGTGTGTATCTTTCTACAATCTACGTACAAGTTTGGTATTTTAAGTAGAAAGAGACTGTAATGTCGCCTCAGGGAGGGATTAGGTAGAAGTGGGAGGGGGAGGGATTTAGATAGGGCTGGGGGGAGGCTGGGAGAGGCAATGTCCGGGAGGTTTTACACGGATAGTTAAGGTAGCCTCGTAAGTGCCAGAAGGCACCTAAAAACAGGGAGGTGGGATAGGGGCAGGACGGGTGAGTTAGGTGCTGATCTGTCCGCACCTAACTCACAAATAGCTTTGAATATAGTCCATTATACCTTTTACATCCAGGAGACTCCTGAAAATTGGGTATTTCTCCTGGTATCCTGGGAGAGTCAGCAAATCTCCCTGAATGGCCTTGAGGTTGTGATTTATTGCAATCCATAAAGTCTTGTCCCCTGCCTGTCAACACTACTATTCTTAGTGTTACTAGGCACTGGAAAGGAGTTGATTCAGTAATTTGTGCCATCAAGCCCTCCATGTCCCTAGTAATACTGTGAAAGACTCATTGACGAACAGTGGGCAGGGCTTCTGTACGTTATTTATGCATAAATCGCGTTCTCAGTCTCTGCCCCCATACCGCCATCGATTTCTTCCCTCTGAGATCTCTCAATTGGCAACCCTGCTTGTACTGTATTTGGCATGATGATTTCTTCTCTATTGTGGGATTCATCTTGTGTCCGCCCTGCTGACTACGAAGCCACATGCCTTTTTCGTAAACAGCACCTGTTGTGCCATGCCCCCTTTTTCCGGTTTTAGCATTTTTATATATATATATATATATATATATATATACAGAGATATATATATATATATATATCTATATATCTATCTGCATATAGGCTATTTATTTAGATCAAAAGCATCAGAATTCATCACAAATGTTTCAGATACTGGATGCGATTTTCTTCAGGGAGTGTGTACACAAAGTAAAAGGTAACAACAAGAAAATCCACATTACCTACATTTATACCCTAAACAAAGAAGAGTGAATTTACCCCATTCTATTCCCCCCCATTCTGCGGACCCCGTCTCCATCAGACACTTCCTAAGTCTGAAACTAGGCATTGGGGGCGGTATACAGCTCCAGCCATCGTCAGCGGGTAGTTACCATGACAACAGGTGGTAAAAAAACCACAAAAAAAACACAAAAATGAGTTGAAGAGCAGCGTAACCTAAGTAACAAAGTCTTGAATAAATAAATTAAAGGGAGGACAGAAATAGCTTTAGGAAAAAGCCCAAATGAAGGTATAAAACAAAAGACTGCAACCTCTGTGGGTTAACCTATTCAGCATTTCCTCCATCTGTGTGAAGGAAAGGATAAAGGTGATTTTCAGATGGAGGATCTGTTGAAGACTAACACGGAGAAAACTTTTAAACAAAATGCCTTAGGTGTCCCATTATAATCACTTCAGTTACTTTCAGAAGCATGCGGTCAGATCAATCTGCCATCATAATAAATCATGTGAAGAGTCCACCAGTTAAAACCGGGGGAACATTTTTGTCCAGAAAACCTGGTTGCTACAGATGTACCGGGTGTGTTACATGTTGCGAGATGGACATTGGTCATAATTTCATATATCCCCAGAACGAACCAATATTTCCTATTACAAGTATTACCTGTGCCAGCAAGTTTGTGGTATCGGATTAATGTTGGGGATTTTCTTGCCGTTATTTTCCTTTGTGTACACCCTGAAGAAAATCGCATCCAGCAATTTAAACACTGGTGATGTAACCTGATGCTTTTGGTCTAAATAAATAGCTGATATGATGTTTTAGCACAATTTGTACCTGATTCTTGTGAATGACTTTACCTCAGCCGCTGTGTGAGGGAAATTTTTCCTTTCCCAAAAGAAAGATAAGACACTATGCAAAAAATGGTCATATAAGTAAAGGTATTATTCAGAATTGCTCTCCTGTGGAAATGATGCAATGACTGAAGCACAATATAATAAAGCGTGGGTAGGGAAAAAAAACTCTTACATTTCATATGTTTTGCAGTACAATCATACAACAAATCTTCACAGTCTAATATATCATATATTATTATGATACATATAAATGCATTGGGATACTTGTTTGTATTTCAGGAAAAAAGTGCCACTCATAATGTTCGACCCAGAAATAACAATGAAGCTCCAGGACCAGGACATCAACAGAGAATAAAGTAAAAAAAAAAAAGGAATAAGTGTGTGTGTGTGTGTGTATGTGTGTATGTTGTATGTATGTTGTATTTATTTTTGTATGTATGTTGTATGTATGATGTATGTTGTATGTATGTATGTATGTATGTATGTATGTTGTATGTATGTATGTATGTATGTATGNGTGTGTGTGTATATATATATATATATATATATATATATATATATTTAACTCCCTTCACAAATACAGTGTATAAACAAATTGATTATATTTAGTATATATTAGTATATTAATATATTATATTTAGTATATTCATTTGTAAACGTGTTTGTGTGCTTTTAATACATTTTTTTTTTATTTTTAGAAACTATTTAAACCAATATTTTATTTTTCTATTTTTAGTATACACATCTCTGAAAGTCAGCAAGAGTTTTTCAGAATGTTGGATGAAAAGATTGAAAAGGTAATAGTTTTTAAACATGAGCACTTAATGTAAATATCATAACATAACATATTTTAACTGGTTATCTGTAGGCGTGTTTAAGGCAGACAATATCACTTTATCAATTAGGTCCAGGTCTCTCTGTTTCATATTTAACCAATTTTGAAAATATTATTTGAAAATCTCAAGTTAACATTTCTATCTTCAATATTAATCTCCAGTTCCTAGGCTTTAATAGCGCTGACCTCTAGTCACTGTATTAAGTCACCAACTACACTTTCTAGTCAATTCTCCAACCTTAAGCACTGTCCATTGGATAACGCCTAAGGGATATATTTACCACACGATGGGGCTGATTCAAAGTTGCGCTTACACCTTTTTTTTTTAGGTGCAACTGTAGACCTGAGCAATACCATGTTGAATTGCAAGGGGAAGCAAATTTACATTGTGAAACCAGAATAAGAATTAAGAGGTGACATTTCTTTGCTCACCTCTGTTTAATAGCTTAAACATAAAGCTATGCAGTATTTGAGTTCTATGTACAAAAGTAAAGTCTTTTCCCTGCATGCAAAAGATTTTAAATTAACACCCCTTACATTAAAAAATGGTTTAGCTGAGCTGTACACTTGCACCTTTTTTACGCTTACTCCCAAACTCTGAATCAGCCCTTATGACTTTACACTCAGCCACCCCATGCCTCATCTTTACATTAACCACAACCACATACTGGATTGATTCTATTGAGACAATATAATATGGTTCACTACATTTTCCTTCATTTATTTGTTTTAAAGGGTCGTGATTACTGCTCAGAAGAGGATGACATTACATGACTTTTAATCCCTATGAAAAGTGTGTAAATATCTTTTATGATGTACTACCCACTGGATATTTTCTACTGAACAACACATGGCAAAAAGATCTAAAGAAAACAAGGATTTCAAAGTGCAGCATTTCAAAGTGAACTATTGCTCCAGTATGCTAAAGACTACAGTACTGTATCCTTGCAAATGCTTCTAATTCTTTTTAACATGGCTGGCTGTCATTTGAAAAGAAATTGGCATATTGTAGCAGGAGATTTTAATGCTTCCAGATTGTAATTTAGCTATGTTTAGCCTATGGAACAGAAGGTGTTGCACTACAAAATTGTTGTGCCTGGGGAACAAGAGGTTAAATGGGAGAACTGAATGTTATTTTTAGCTGGATTATAATTTTGGTGACACCTGGCTATTCTCTCCACTTTTTTTCTTTTTTGTTTTAAACAAAGAAATTGTTGGTGACTTGATTTGCAATCTGTAAAACATATTAATGTGCACAGCCATTTAAACATTCTCCCCAATATATATATAAATAAATATATAATTTTTTTATTATTATTTTACTAAAATAAACATTAGTGTTTAATGTCTTTGTGCATTTTTTTTTTTTAAACTTTGTGTTTCTGCATTTTGCACATAAAAAAATATTTATTTGACTGTGTAATAAGTTTAATAGGATAGATAGTACAGGGTTAAAAGAAGATTCTTGCACATGAACAAATATTGTCACCAAACAGTCATTACAATGAGAAATGTATAGTCCTTATTAATATATTTAAAAAAATAGATGTCTATTGCAAAATGTGGTGGTGTATAACAATTGGATCTGACCTTTCATTGTTGTCATTGTAAGACAAAGTATTTAACTTAAGTAATTTACTATCATAACTTTAATTCACAAAATGACAAAAGTAAGACCTGCCTGTTCCATCCAGAAAACCACACTTATATTTGAAGCTTCATCCAGATATTTGGAATTATCCCACTATAATCTGTCCGGAGATGCTCTATGCGTTTGATCTTCACCTACACATAGAGAGATGCATTATATACAGATATGCACACAATGTCAAGCATATTTTTTATTTAGCTACTGTATAACAATGACCCTCATACCACAGTTGTATCTCTTCATAGGAAGAAGGAGTGGGTTATCCAATCTGGGGGAGTTGGTGGGTTATGCTGTAAGTAACCTTTTTTTCACCTGTAACGTTATTCTCCTCCTCTCTCCTTAACAGTATATCACCACCTAGTGTCCCTTTCACACATTGCAATCTATATTAGAGCAATACAACTAGACACAACAAAGGTAAAGTTGTGTGGAAGGCAAAACGATGTACCAGCAGATTTCTCATCATTGCAAATAATAAATATTATTTTTAAAATGCTATTCTATTCTATAATATTCTGTTTTTAAAATACATTGACAATAAAGCCAGGTTAAATATTAGTAAATTTGTTTTTTGCTTGTCATATAGATGAAGCCTGGATCATTGTTACAAAACCACAATATGGACATGTTCATACTGCTGTGGACTACATGGGAAATATGCAAACAATAGATTGTTGTACTATAGAGTATATAGTGTAACATAAGAGAGGTTTTGTGCATACGTAAGATATGTTGTATAGCTTCCTACTTTCGCTATGAAGATGCTATTTTGTTAGATCTTTTTAAAATCAGATTTCTATATGTACTTATGCTGTATAAGCTAGAGAATTGGCAGACATTTATGATGTTTAGTGTCTATATTTTTTTTTACTTTTAGGTTGTAACTGACAATTGCTAAACAAAAAGAAACTTGAGCTTTCATTGCATATATAGAGAATATATTTCATTTACATTCAATTTGTGTGGCACTAATTAAGCTTCAAACATGAGCAGAATGTATGGAACATGCCTTCTTTTCTTATTTATATTTGAAACACTAAGGTGGAGTATCCATATTTCTTTTAAGGCCTTCATAACATAAAACCTCCAAACTTTGGCAAGAGTAGTTACAATGATGCTGTTGAGAATTATTACTAACACTAGTGTTCCATATATGTCAAGTCCTTTCAGTATAGTCTGCCTTTAGAGAGGTAGAATGCTATTATGGTGCCAATCTGAATTTAATGCTGGCAATAATGGACAATAACAGGATTTCCAGTTTTGCCCCTCCTTTTTTTTGCTGTTAAATTGAATGACCCTTCTGGCCCCTCGACAGGGGCAAGATTGCACTCACAAGTGAGCAGGATTTAGTATTACAATGTACAGTATGGGCGTGCTAACCCTGCATTTTACATTCGCACGATTTGGGTAATTAAGCTAATGTGTGGGCTTCGGAAGTTGATCTGTGCCCTGATTTACACCTAAGATGCTGATACGGGCCGACTGTGCATGCATAGTCATATAGACTACGGAATTTACGTAGTGGTCCCATATGCAGATTAACTACATGCGGTCTTTAAAGACCGCACAGAGTTTTTAAGGTGAGGAGGCGTGCCACGGCAGCCTCTGGGGTAAGTTAAGTAAAGTGGGTGGCAGGAGGGATGTAAACCAGGCTGGGAGGGAGGGCTGGGGAAGCGCTGTGCGTATTTTCCCTCAAGAGGGAAAATACGCAGGGGTAGTAAAGGGTGTCCTATGGCACTCGTAAGTGATATTAGGCACTTTAAAACGAGGGGGTGGGGAGGGGAGCGGGGAAGTAGGTGCCCATACATGTGTATCCACATCTAGGGATCACACACTTATACGTGAATCCGGCCCCCTGTACTCAGATTTCCAGAAGCTGAAAATTTAGGTCTTTACTAATTGCCAAAGAAATCTGGGCCAGATCCGAACACCTTTTATAACTATGGTAGCAGGCACAATAATAAACTGTTTGTACATTTTAGACAATTGTCTGGCATGATCTGGTATTGCTTAGTGAAACCACAAATTATTTTAATTTCTTATCCACTTCCCTGCTGCATTGATCACAGGCTGTCTATCAATACTGACAATTTAGTGATTCTAGCAATCTGACCATGTGTTGGATTATTCATTGCATTATAGTTTTGAAGACTTAGACCCACAGATTTCTTTGGTCATTACTTTTTTTTTTTTTTTATGTTTCTGAATAGCTAAACTGGGTATTTAAGAAACAAAAAATATTTTAGCGTCTTTAAACGTGTGTGTGTGCCACTTTTCCAAACCCGCAGCTTAGTAAATCTTGCCCCAGGATAGTGGCCCTCGGTTATGGGAAACTTAATTGTATATATATATATATATGTGTGTATCCAAAATGGAGGCAGCGACAAAATCAGTTTATAAAGTAATATATATGACCGGTGCACAAGGCAAGGGGAATTTGTATAAATAACAAGACATGGCCTGGCACTCTAGCCATTACTCAGTTACTAATCATGAACTTCTATCTTTAAAATAAAAATCAGAGAATTAGTTACAAATATCTGCAGATACGTGATAAGCTGTTCCCCACTTAAAAGGCTTCTCTGCTGAACAGTCCTAACTCTAATCTTAACTCTAAATAGAGCCCCAACTTTGGGTCACATATCCAATATCTTTCTAAACCAAGAGCATACCTCACATGGAGATTCCCAGGTCTCCCAAACTGCTACTCTGAGACCGCACCCCCTCTCAGCTGCAATCTCAGTGAGACTCTATCTATCTATCTATCTATCTATCTATCGATCTATCGATCTATCTATCTCTTTATTTTTCCCTGTAGCTGGTTGGTAAAATCTAAAATCTTCTATTTGTGACAACATTTAAATGAGTATACAGACTATACAGCCACTGTTCCTTTTGCAAAGTTTTTAAATTATAGTTTATAATAAGGTCAGTAGAATGGATTAGGGAATAAGAATGTTTAGAAGCCTTAGCTTCTGTATACTCCTTCTGTGGCCAATGCCTGTCCTTTTATACACTTCTCAGAGTCAACTACATTACTTATGTAATACTACTTACTTATTGTGTCCTGAACTTTGAAAGTAAATCATGTAATTTGTTGGTTCCAATTATATGAAGGGTTGGTAGTAAGAGTAGATTTCTACAGGCGATTTAGGGCCCTATTACTCTTATGGGACCGAATCCATCCCTCCTTTTCCCTATTGCATTACCTGTTAGTTCAGGGGTTACTTACCTTATTGAGAATTCTTAGTAAGAATTCTGCAGATTGTTTTGTATTGACCAAAAGAGATGGGGATCATATTTGAGCATGTAAAAAGCAACACAGTATGTAATGTACAACTAACTAGTGTTCAACTAAAGAATTGTCTTTAAAAAAATAAAAAAAAAAAGGCTATGCATAAGACAACCATTTTCTCAGCATTTTAAACATGTTTTGCATTGAATGGTAATGATACCATTTCACAAGTTAATGTGCTTTTGTTTATATATCTAAACTGTTGTAGTATTTTTTTTTTTTTAGTTTTTGTCTAGTTGTTTTTAACATATTTATTATGGGTTATTTCTGGTCACCATGAATGTATTTAAGATCTGTTTTGTTCTTTAATATTTAATTTTTAAAGCTTACTCTGTTTTTATGTGGAAGAAAGGAATACAGTTTTAGTAAAATATATTTGTATCAATTCACAGATCCTTTTTAACCATAAGGTAAGAGACTTCAGTCTCACCATTTTAGGAAAAGACACTTCCTAAAGTATTATGCTCATGCTATATTTGGTCATACTGAACTGTGGTTTACAATTCAGCTGCTTAGACACATATGCTTCCTTTGATATACAGGAGGACATCCAACAAAGCTAAGATGTGCCACAAATGCTTTCTTAATATAGGAAAGCTTACGACGTAATAATAATGAAAAACGTAGTGTCAAAAGTAACCTACAAGAGTGTGGATTCTTGCTCTGAAGCCTAATGAATCATGGAACCCATCACTTATATTGCAGCAGTATTTCTGTTTTAGTATTGCTTTTTGACTTCTGGCAATTTCTCTGTTACCAATTAGGAAAACATACTATGATGAAGCACACCATAATGTTCAAGGACCAGGTTTTCTGTTATGTTTGAACCTAGTCCGATTAGTCAAATTGTAATATTTTTGTTATTTAGCATATACTGCAATAGTCATAAGTTTGGTAGAAAATTCTGGCCAGCTGCGAGGTTAGCTTAATACAGCATTTTGAATGTCTTGTTATACATTATTCCATAAAAGTTGTATATACTGTAAGAGTATGTTACAGAAATTGTCAGTTTAAACTTTGTTGTATTTGTTAAGAAAGAAAGTCACAACTAAAATCTTTTGCATAACAAGAAAAGAATAGCAAATATATATTTTGAACACCCTGTTTTTCGTGGCAGTTGCATCATGCTATAAGACAATACCTTTTATACTGTGAAACTACAATTCCCATCACAGTCTAATCATATAGACAAAGCATAATGGGACTTGTAGTTTCACAGAACCTGGACTGCCATAAGTGCTTATAGCTGAACTACAGTATAATCTCTAATCTTTGTAGATTTTAAATATGATTTGAATAAAATATACTCAATTAAATATAAGAAATATTGTACATAGACAAATATTTATTCTTATGTGCATAATTAATACGATGAATGCTTTCATTTAAAGTTTCTTTGCAGTTCAATTACTTTTGTGTTGTATGAGATGCTGGATAATTTCTATTATTTTATGGGTGTTGTTTTTACTTATTTTTTTGTAATCCCAAAATGTCATGTTAAAATATTTAAATGTCATGATTTAATAACAAAGTAAAAGACAGTATTTCAAATTTAATTGAGATAAACGGTAGCCACTTCCTCATGCGTGTAATAAGCATAGGTGCTTATATAGGGGTTTGTCTGTGTGGATTAGATTAGGCTTTTTTTTTTTTTTTTGTAGTGGTTCAGCAAACAGACACTGATCCAGTGTGGAGAGTGATAGGTTTCCTCTTACACCTTCCAAAGTTTTTATTGATACCATTACAAATGGTAGTTTGTAGAAACACTCTTCCTGTTAAGGCTCATTAATCTGTTTTTACTTTTATGTAATGTAAAGCTGCACTGTGATATTTAATACATTTTTACTTACACGGGCCAATGAGATTAGACAGGCAGATACTGTAACAATATGTAAAATATATTCCTTACAATACAAAAATATCATTAAAACGTAAGTGTTGCTTTTATAAAGCGAATGTCATCCATCCTCTATATTGTTTTAAAGGGGTTAATTCAATAAAACATATTTTACGTGCATAGATGAGGATTTTGTGTTATTTTATTGGTAATTCATTGAGTAGTACATAAAGAATGCTGTACAGAAGTATTGCTATATATTACCACACTGCCTTGAAGAAGAACAGTGATCAAAATCACCAGGTTGAATGTATTGTACAGTCATGACAATTTTTGTTGGCTTTGCAATATTATTATTCCAATTAAAATACAATGCCAAGTATGACGCCAGCAATGAATGAGAATAAGAAAACCAAAGCTGGAAACATCAATTGTCTTCTATCCTATGCATGCTGCTTCTGCTACAGATGTCTCAAGCAATGAAAAAGACTTTCAAAATACCATTATTAAATAAGAGTCCATCTAACATCACCTCTCCCCCTATCTAGAATTCTTCTTGCGTGTTCAAGCTTTATTTTAAATAGTGTCTTATCTTTTGTTTGCTCTTTTAATCCTCAAATACAATGTGATATTGAAATTTCACTACTATAAAATAATTTGTGGCTTCTAGGTGACTAATACGATATAATGTTATTGGTTAAGGGATGAAGTTGCTTCTTAGAAGGGCTGAATATAGAACATGATACAGACGCCAGCTGAATGCAGCTGCAGCATGTTCGAGATACTTGCATTTCAAAACTTTAATGGGAATGAGTACCTATGTTTGTGTTCCCAATAGTGAAAAGGAGAGAACCGGGAACAGGCTCCAGGGACGGACACCTGGGTGAGAAAAGGGATTTACTTTGGCACCTCTACCGGTTGCTGGACATAAAAGCTAAGGCTTAAAGTGCAGGAGATGGTTGGTTAGGCTGTGGGGCATGTATGGTTAAGGTTAGGGTAATAGAAGAGGGGGGTTAGAGTGAGGATCAGTTGAAGAAAAATTTTCCTTTTGGAGAAGCAGGATTTCATCTTGACACGTCATTGGATTAACTTCTGAATTTGCAGCAGTCACTTAAAATTCTGCAACTGAAAACCAATGTCTAAAACAGACCCATCAGACTGGAAAACCACACTTGTTTCAGAATAGTAATGACACTAGATAATGTTTGAAACTAGCACGATGCAGTTTTATAATAAGGCAGAAAAAGCA
>WWET01000653.1:558392-582441 GCA_011038615.1 Limnodynastes dumerilii | reverse complement strand
AGGAATGGTACCAATGGTGCTTAATGTAGGATGTCATATACATTAAATGACCAAGAGAAGAATATAAGCTTTATGGCCAGTAAATGGTAGTAGTAAGCAAGAAAACAAGCCTAGTTGCCAAAGGAATGGCAATGATGGCTCCTGCATTAATTTATCTAAAAAAAAAAAACTATACTGTTATACATTTTAAAACTAGAAACACACACACACACACATTTTGGGCCTGTTATGTTGCATCTGGGCCAGGATGGCTTGGCATCATTGATGGAACAATGAATTCTGAATTAACAAGCAAATGCTGAAGGAAAATGTCAAGACATCTGTCTGTGAGCTGGATCTCAAGAGAACTTGAGTCATGCAGCAAGACAAGGATGTGGAAGGATCTGAAGTGAGCAGTTTATGGGAAGAAATCCACCAATGTAACAGAGTTGAAGCGGTTTTGTACAGAGGAATGGGCTAAAATTCCTCCAAGCCGATGTGCAGGACTATTCAACAATTACCGGAAAGTTTAGATGCAGTTATTGCTGCACAAGGGGGTCATACCAGCAGTGGGTGTTTGGGTGTTACTGCAGCAAAATGGTGCTTTTAGAAGTAGAGACAGCTGAAAACAAAAAAAAAAAAACATTATTTATTTCTATAAGTAAATTCTAGTGAAATTAAAAATATCGATAGAAAAGTGGATTTTTTTTTTATTTGGAACACTATCTTCTGTTGACCGTTCAATATGAATAGGACCTTTTTAACACTCGTGTAAGATTATTATTATATTTATTAATCAATATCAATCTTTTAAGTTCATTTAAGTGTAATGTGCATTTTCAGGGCATGAGAACAGTCGGTCTCTTTTGGGTTTGATTATCCTGCTCTTTACAAACTTCAAGCCAATGAATAATCTCTGTGCAACTCCCGCCTTCTTTTCTATCTTCTGTTCTTCTGTAGCGTTAATTCGCTGTACTTCAATAAACAACCTGCAAACTTATAGTGTTACTTAAATTCACTATGAATATAGTACTGCGTCATGTTCCATGCATAGTAAATGTCCTTTAAAACCCTTCTGCTCTCTTTATTGTTCAGGTAATTAGAATATATGATGCTATCTGCCATTCTGTAATCATTTTCTGCAACTTGTTTGATTGTTGCAACTGTAATTCTACTTTTGTGTCTGTGGGCCTGATCCAGAGCTACGACCGCAAGCGAGCGCACGCCCATCGTAAGCGAAAATTCGTGAAAAAAACGCACTACGCATGTGTAGTATGACAACTTCCGGTCGCCCGAAGGACATGAGCGTACAGAGAGCGAATTTTCAGCGTATTTTTCGCTCAAGGGGCGTGCGTTTTTTACGACGATAGGCTGGACGCTCAAGTTACTACACAGAGGCGGGGATAGCCATTTAAATTGTACAGTACGGGCGTGCTAAGCCCAGTACGACCAGCGTATCGTTACGAAAATTCGCACGTACGCTGGAAAATCTTAGGGTAGGGTTCAGCCGGCGTAAGCAGGTACAATCAATGGGAGTGTTATGGGCGTGAAAGTTTTTACGCCTGGGCGAACGTTCGCTACGCTCGCAGGCGATTGCGGTCGTAGCTCTGGATCAGGCCCTGTGTAACTAAGTGCTTTTGTGTTTTAAGGTTCGTAAATTGTTATTGTATTAACACTTGGTGATAGTATGCAGAACCATGTCAAGTGGTAGCTGAATTCGGGTACAATTTCAATCCATTCCTCTTCCCACCTTGCTGACAGAAAGGCTTTCAGCACAGCAGTCTAGATCCCAAGGATTTAGATCTGTGCTGGACATGTGTGTTCCCAAAAGGCAAGTATTTTCCACTTGGAAAAAACAGCCCACGTTAAATTTGGATCCGGTCATAAATTTAGGTTTTTCAGTTTTCCTAGTACATCTAGGGTGTTCCTTTGGTGTGGGGGTTATCTGTCACAAATCTACACCAATGACCATTGACAAAAACGCACTGTCAATCAACCTATGCCAGATACTATGGGCCTGATCCAGAGCTACGATGTTACACTGAGCGCTGTAGCGCTCAGCGTAACATCGCTGCTCTGGCCCGACACTCCCCCTTGTAGGAGCGTATTAACTCTCCCTTACGCCGGCTGAAGGCTACCCTAACTTCAGCTGGCGTAAGGGAGAGTTGATACGCTGGGACGGCGGCGTTAGTACGTTAAGCCTCATTACCCTCCCCCCGCCCCCCTACACTAACTTCAGCGTAGGGACGCTGGGGAACGTCCCCTCCAGCATCCCTACGTCGCTACTATGGATGCCCGATCCACGATTGGGCGTTTCCATAGTGACGCCGGGCAACATCTGCCCGGCGCATGCGCATTACGCTTACGGCCGCCGTACTAGCGACGGCGGCCGTAGCTCTGGATCAGGCCCTATGGGTCTTTCTGCTTTATTTTTCTTTTGTTATTGTTAAGTTTTTATAATGTGCAAAACGGGTGATTTACCAGTGGTCTACTTTAAGGAACCTGTATGCCCGTTTGCGGAGGGTCTTGTTTTATATTTTTGTATTTAAGCAGTGGAGTTAAACATTAGACTTGAAGGGTGTGGTTTGCTGTTCCAATAATCTGAATGCCGACAGCTTAACATGCCGACACTAAATTGTATTGTGGCTGTGCTTGTACACATTAACATAATCTTGACCATAATTCTAAACCACTTTTTATTTGAATCTTGTCTACACTGATACAACTGACACGGTTGAACTAGCGATTACCAGAACAACAACTACGGACCAGATTCAGATTTAAGATGCTTTTCCATGTGTTCGTAATAGATCCGTACGTTAATACAAAATAAGCACGTTTTGCAAAAGTAACGAATTTCGGAACACTTCCGTGTTGTGAAAGCAACCTTATCGTTAACGCACATATGTGACGGAAGTGAAACGTTCGCAAATACAACCGCACGTCTACTACATTACCACGCACATTTTTTGCTATTTACATTCCGACTGACGCCTACTTATTAATAATCCATCCGACTTTTTATGTTCACACGCATTTTTTGTCGTACAGAATTTACTTACGCATCATTCCAATTACGCTTCGTAACTCCATAGTCTGCACATGCGCACTAAATAGAAATCACCCCACTTACGCATTTTGTGTGCGTAAATTACCAGACGTTCTTAATTCTGAATACGGTCTTAAATGCCAATTTGAATTGTCAATGCATAATAATCTCTCTATTTGACATGCCAAAAAGTCCAAACCACTAAATTACCTCCTTTTTCAGAAGGCTTTAAGACTATGCTCTTTAGCACAAGTGTAAAATAGGAGGTTTTTATACATACATATTCTTAGTTTCAACAACCATAGAAAATATAAACAGTTAATTTTAAGTATAAAACATGTTTCAAACCACACTGCATACACTTCACTGTCTTTTCACTGTATTGCTCATGCATTTTTAAAAATAGATATTGATTTTAAAGTTGAGCAGTGAAGTTATAACAATTAAAAATTATAAAACATACATAAACATGCAGACTTGTTTAGGCTGCATTGCACCTATCAGCCTATAATCCATCCACCTTCAGTTCTACCTATTCAGAGTTGATACTGTCAAAACACTTGACAGGGTGCACACATTTTCAGCAGTAGTTCTGTGACAAAACTCTGTATCACGTCCACTAATGGTATATATACCTGTATTAATGGGTATAGAAAGTTTATTTTTCTTTTTAAAAAAAGAATAGATTGGTAATTTCTTGTCCACTGTCTGTGGGTTTTTCAGGTTTAATTACAGTAGTTCAACAAATGCTGCATGTTCCCAATCTAACAAAAATTGATTCTCTAGCCACCACAAAGTGGAAATGCCTGTCATGATTCCTGGCAGCATTAAAAACATGCTGGCTGCCTTAGAGACATTCTGTAGCAACAGCAGCCAACTCTATACTGGTGGGCCTCCAGCATAGTAACACTGTTCATAGGTGGATCAGAGCTGTCAATCAGTTACATCCTTCCTGTTGCACACTCCCCTGAACAGTATAGAGCCAGCTGCTGTTGCTAGAGTGTAGCAGTAAATCATGCAGCCGACAATACTGATGTGTCAGTGTATGGAGAAATGTACAAGAGGAGAAACAGAAAAGAAAATGAGGAATGAAGAGGTGAGTCAAAAAAAAGGAAGAGGGACAGGGAAGAAAGCTTAGAAATAAGTTAAATAAGAGACTGTGCTAGGAACAATGGGGAATGATCTCAAAAGGACAGTGGTGAAAGGAGAATAGAGGCAACAGAGGGGGAGACAGAGATATCATAGAGGAAACAGTGCAGCACAGAGGTATAAAAGAGAGGGGTATATTGGAGAGAATAGTGAGGAGACCTGAGGAATAATAGGTGGCACACTTGTGTACAAAGCTGCTGGTGGTATTGTATTATGTATATTTATCTCTTCTCTTCATTATATATTTAACATTATTACAAAAATTAAATATGTGCAGGGGGCTCCAAACCTTAATCCAGCCCTGTTTTGATTGTGGGATAGATGTTTTTCTCCTTGTGTTTCTAAAAGAATTTATTTGGAAAATATCAGATTTTTCTGCCACTCAAATCGGTCTATTGTGGTGGGTGCTTAGAACGACAGTCCTTTATCTTTTTTTTTTTTTTAACTCAGTTTTATTAATCAGCATGTTCAGAATACAGACATTAGTAGTACAATTGTCTCATACATAAATAAGAAACGGACGCGTTTTCCTTAATGCGTGTAGATATGGAGCAGGTAGCTACCCTGCCCCGTACAGTCTCCCATATATCCTCCTCCGGGGGAGGACCCAGGTCTCTCTCCCATTCTCTCTCATGCCTAGCTCCTATATCCAAATGAGCATCCATCAAAAATCTGTAAACTGACGATATTGTTCCACGCCCCAATGGGGCATTCAAACAAAGAGATTCAAATGGGGATAAATCAATACTCCGTGTTTCAGAAATGCGTGGGGACAGATAGTGCCGGAGCTGAAGGTATTCAAGGAAGCTGAGAGAGAGACCTGGGTATTGGGCCCTCAGTTCCCCCAACGAAAGGAGAGAACGACTCACTAGGAGATGCTTTGCATAACATATTCCCTTTCTAAGACATCTCTGTGAAAGACCCCCCGGGAAAGTACCTGCTGGGAATGCTGGATTATCCCATAATGGGGAGATGTATAGAGGTACTTGGGGGACACCCAGGGAAGACTTACATTTATCCCATATGGAAAGAGCAAATTTTGTGGTGGGTAACTTGTCAGCTAAAGGGAATGCAGTCTTTTTAGGAAGACCCCACAGAAAAGATAGGTTCCTCAGATGCAGATGTGATGCCTCAAGATCAGCCCAAGAAAGGGAGAGAGGGGGGGCAAATGACGCTACTACCTGACTGAGATGTGCTGCATAGTAGTAGAATTTTACATCTGGGAAACCTCTACCTCCGCCTTCTTGTGTAGGTTTTTTAAGAAGGGACAGTCTTATCCGCGACCGCTTGGCGTTCCAAACAAACCGAGCAAGCGCTTTTTCAAGTATAGCCAATTCAGACAGGGGAACCCTTACTGGTAAGCACTGAAAATAGTATAACAGTTTCGGGAGTGTGTTCATTTTAATTGCTATAATCCTCCCCAGCAATAAAATAAACAGGGGTCTCCAGTTGGTTAGCTTATCTAAGTTTTTTGAATAGGGGTGGATAATTCTCCCTATAAAGGGACTCATAGGAAGGGGTAATATAGATTCCCAGGTATTTGATCTTTCTAGTCTGCCATTTAAAATGATATTAAGATTTCAGTCGCTCCCTCAACGCAGATGGGCAACACAGCAGCATAGATTCTGATTTAGAGATGTTTATCTTATAATTAGATAGACTCCCATATTCGTCCATTACACGGAAAAGACTGGGGAGGGAGGTTCTCGGCTGTTGTAGGGTCAGAAGAATGTCGTCCGCAAATAGAGAGATCTTACTCTCATATGACCCTACCGTCTCCCCTTGGATAGCAGGAGTAGCTCGTATTATTGCGGCCAGGGGTTCAATCACCAAGGCAAATAGAGGTGACAGTGGGCAGCCCTGTCGCGTCCCATTAGCCAGGGTCAAGGATTCAGAGGGGGCACCGTTAATCATCACCTTCGCCGAAGGATGTGTGTATAGAGAGGCTATACCTGCCAGGAAGGTCCCAAAGAAACCATAATGCCGGAGGGCCTCTGTCATAAATAGCCAGGAGATCCTGTCAAAAGCCTTCTCCGCGTCTAAAGATAAAACAGCTAGCTGGGACCCTCGCTGATTGGCAATATAGATAACGTCAACGGTCCTCCTCGTGTTATCCCTGGCCTGTCTATTTAGGATAAAGCCCACCTGGTCATAGTTGATCAACCCAGGGAGGACCCCCACCAGTCTATTAGCCAAGATCTTCGCAAATAGCTTGATATCATTATTAAGCAAAGAAATTGGCCTATAGCTAGAACAACTGAGTGGATCCTTACCCTCCTTGGGAATAACAACTATCCTTGCCTCCAAGGAAGACTGATGCCAAACACCCCCCCTGAGAGATATAATGAAACACCTTGAGGAGTTGCGGGGACAAGATATTGCAAAACTTTTTATAGTAGGCAGCCGAGAATCCATCCGGTCCCGGTGCCTTCCTTGATGCTTGTGCTTTAATAGTGTGTTCAATCTCCTCAAGTGTGATGTCAGAGGAGAGGCTAGTCGCAATAGCTTGTGTCAAGCAGGGTAATTTAGCATGGACCAGGAAGTTGTTGATAAGCTCCCTCTGCTGATCGAGTGAGTGAGTGGCGTTGGAATTCGGGAGGTTATACAGCTCCGAATAGTATTTTTGAAATTGAGCTTTAATCAATGTGGGGTTATAAGTCAGTGACCCATTCGGAGCTCTAATTGCCAGGATATTACGGGTGGACATCCTAGAGCGCAGCCTCGAGGCCGAGAGTCTGCTTTATGCC
Organism: Limnodynastes dumerilii; assembly: GCA_011038615.1. Taxonomy (NCBI): domain Eukaryota; kingdom Metazoa; phylum Chordata; class Amphibia; order Anura; family Limnodynastidae; genus Limnodynastes; species Limnodynastes dumerilii. Next base: position 575,517 of record WWET01000653.1, on the reverse strand, counting down.
CTTTTTCATAAAACTTTTGATTAAGCCACTTAAGCTTATTTGCAGCTTGATAGGCTATTAGCAGGTTCAGCTCACCTCTAGTAGTAGTGAGGGCGCGTAGCATCTGGGGGGTAGGATGGGCTTTATGCTATGACTCCAGTCTTTGTAGGTTTTCTGTAAGCTTGGACAGTTTAGCCAGTCTCTCTCTCTTAGCTCTAGAAGCTTGAGCAATAAGATGTCCACGCAGCACCGCCTTATGGGCCTCCCAAAGTGTCATCGGAGAAACATCCTGAGTATCGTTTAGTTCAAAATATTCAGTCAGTTTATCAAAAAGAGTGCTGGAGACGTTGGGATCGTGAAGGAGCGATTCATTAATCCTCCAGGTGGCTCTAGGCGGGCAGAGTGCTAGCTCTGACAGATCTGCCAAAACGGGAGCGTGATCTGACCATGTCGGGGAGCTATATGGGCATTCTGGAGTTTTATGGCTAAATCATGGCTGAGGAGGATCATATCTATCCTTGAATAGGTATTGTGAACATGGGAGTAAAATGTATAATCACGGCATAACGGATCAATTACACGCCACGTGTCATATAGGTGGTGCAATTTAAAAAAAAATCAGTGAGGGCCTTGGAATACTGTTCATCTCTGCGTGTGGGTTTTCCCCCTGGTGTGTATGTCCGATCTAGTGTGGGAGACAATGTAGCATTGAAATCGCCCGCGACAACCAATTCCCCGTCTCACCTGCGTCAGAAACGAAGCTAATTTACGGAAAAATGTATCCTGATCCTCGTTCGGGGCATATACATTGATCAGGGTGCAAACTGTGTTGTTTAGTTTACCAGTTAGAATGAGATATCTGCCCTCCCCATCTATATATGAATTTGACAATTCGAAGGTAAGGTGTCTAGCCACTAGTATAGCCACACCCTGCTTCTTAGCTCTATGATCACAGGAGTGGAATGCCAGTGGGAAATAGCAGGACTGTAAAGCGGGGTGGAGGCTGCGGGCAAAGTGTGTTTCCTGCAGAAAGACTAGGTCCCCATGGAGAGACTTCAAAGAAGAAAATAATTTTGATCTTTTTAGAGGGGAATTGAGGCCCTTAACATTGAGATAAAATTTTTAGAGTCATGGCAGCATATTAAATGGGAACTCGCATAAGAATAACAGAAGCGGCTTCCTAAGATGTGGGGGAGATAAAGAGGAAGGTACAGGTGACGACCAGGACAAGGGAATAAGTATTAGACCAGTAGTCACTAGGACACCGGCCCCAGATGCTGGTGAGTAGGGATAGGAGGCATCAGGGAGGATGTGGGAACCAGCGGCAAGCCATTGGCTTGTGATTATCCATCTGTCTAATTAAATGGAAAGGCAAACCCGCCCCAACCCATCCTCACTTACTAGTCTGCTATATATTCAGAGAAGAGGGCCCAGGGGGAGGAACACTTGTGGCAAAAAGCGGAGAATATGTTATGAGCCCAGACAAGGAAGGGCGCAGGGTAGGAAACAATCCAGAATCAGTCACTTTCCCTTCCAACCAATATAATGCAAAGACAAAGATGACCTATTCAGTAGTGGTACCTCGGGTGTCCACACTATGGGATCTAGATGATCTAGAAACCGTAGACCATTCCCTCCTGGGGGGGGGGGTGTTGCGGCTGAGAGGAAGGACCTAAAGTCGCCTGTGAAGCAGATGATGGTTCAGCTGGGGGTGGGGCAGGGACCAAACCCACACGATGTAGAAGAGCCTGCGCTTCCAGAAGTGTGGTTGCTGATAACTGTTGGTTCTGGTGCCACACAAACAGACGGAAGGGAAATCCCCAGCGATACCGAATGTTGTTATTATTTTGTAGAATAGTCGTGGCTGGGCGTAGCTCTCGTCTTCTGGATAGGGTGGTAGGTGAAACCCTCAAATGTCAGGGCCCAGAGTTTTCTGGCTTCACGTATAATGATATCCTTCGCTGTGAAATAGTGCATCCGAAGAATGACATCGCGGGGCGGTGCAAAATACTGTGGACGTGCCTTTAATGCTCAGTGGGCCCGACCCAGTAGCAGATGTTCCTCTGTGATTTCTGGAGCTACTTGGGAAAGGAGTCTCTTAAGGCATAATGCTAGATGTGAGGGCTCCACCGTTTCCGGAATCCCTTTAATACGCAGGTTATTGCGTCTAGCTCTATTATCCATATCTTCCTGGAGCTCCTGGATCTCCACAAGCTCTTTGCGAATCTGGGTAATATCGTCTGCTGTACTTGCTTGAAAGGCTACCACATCCTCTACCTTGCGCTCCAGGTGATCCGTACGGGTTCCTATAGCAGTAACGTCCGTATGGATAGAATGAAGTGCTTTCTGGACTTCGGTGTGGATGGATGCACGGAGACTCTTTAGTTCTCTGAGCAAAGAACTGAAGTCGCCTCTAGTAACTGGGGTGGAATCTTCTTCCTCATACTCAGAGTCTTCCGGGCTTCGAGGGGAGTCCTCCCTGTCAGCTCTAGAGGATGGCGTTGATTTATTAGGATAGTAATGGGGGATACCCTTTGAACGTTTTCCCAGAAAAGTATGAAGGGAATTGAAGGTCCAGTAAGAACTAGGAGCAGGTTCCTACCTCTGCACCGTTGGAATTCAGAAACTATTGTAGGTCCGCCCAAGACTTAAGAGGTCACAATAGATAGAGAGATATATCCAGACAGTCCTCCTTTCTAGTGCCCCGGCGGTATCACATGTCCGGTAATTAGTAGTAAATTCGAAAGAAGATGGTGGTATTCAATTTATAAATCACTCTTATCTGAGAAGTGAAACAGAACTACAGGAGTAGAAATGAGTGAAATGATGATGAATCTTATTTGTTGCAAACACGCCTGTCAACACTAGGTGGCAGCACAGGAGTGAGAAAAGACTTTGCAATGGTGTTAGGCAGAGATTTACAGTCTATGGCATATAGAAGGTTGGAGCTGGTGGACAATCCTGGGATCACTGTGCCCCCCTCAATATACTCCTGTGAGAGATCTTGAAGCTCTGGTCCGATGGGCCCCCCACAGATTGCAGGGAGGCAGCTCCACTAGAGGTCAAAATAGGGCCCCCCCTCCTTCCTAGCTTGAAGACTCCTCAGAGAGCCCGAAGATGACCCCCAGCCAGGTGGAAAACAGGGGGAGGGGAAGGGAAGGGCAAGAGCCACTACAGCCTCACAGGTAGCTGGTGCCAGGCAGATGGTCTCCCCAGATGGGCTCTCAGGGGTGATGGAAACTCCTATCAGGGATGGCAGTCCTGAGGGGGGGGGGGGGTGTGTGTGTTTACCCACTTTAAGTATGCAGGTGTGCAGCCAGGCACCAGAGTCCAGCAGCGGGACCCAGTAGGAGACCAGGGAGAGGGAGGCCCTGCTTCAGTGAAGCCACAGAGGGGACCAGGAGGCAGCAGATTTTACCTGCACCAGATCCCTGGCCAGTCATCCACATGCAGGAGGTGCCGGAGGTGCAGCGCGGGAGGGAGCCGCGGAGGAAGCTTCAAGATGGCGTCCGTCTCCTCGCGGTCCACAGACGCAGATTGCGGGCCCCAAGAAGAAGGTCTCTCCCGGCGGGTCCCGGCGGCAGCAGCTGTAGCGGGGCCAGAAGGTAACCGCTAAACGTGCAGGCCAGGCACCGGGAGGCACTCAGTAAAGCTGCAGGGGAGGCCTGAGTCCCTAGAGAGCTCCGGAGAGCACCTTCCTTCTGCTGGACACTTGATACCTCTCTCTAAAAAAAAAAAAATACCCATGAGAAAAGAGAGTGTAATGTGTGAGGTAGGTGGTTTAGTTAGTGAAATCTCCTCTTGAGTTACTATACGATACATTTATTTTCTATTCACTGTTGGCCATTTTGAAAATTAGTCTTGCTAGTCTGTTATGTCCCTTTTGACCTTTCCCTTTAATATTAATAGAATTCATCTAATGAGTTCTGTCTGAGGAATTATTGTAATTATTATTATATTATAATGTTTTATATATTATATTATAATTTTTTTTAGGTAATAGTTTCCTAGATATTTTTCTCCAACCTGATCTTATCATGTATAATTAGTATAGTGAACCTTATAAATTTTAATTTAGGGAATTTTCCTATACTTTTTTAAACTGTTCATAAGGGAAATGAAGGCCTTTTCTTTGGTCTAAGACTTAGTGTAACCATTACTATTATAAAAATGTCAAACACTATTGCAAAAATTATATTTATTTTCTTTTTTACTTAACCATGTTGTGAATATTTTGTACAAGTAAAATATTTTATTAACGCTAGATATAAGTTTCGCAAAGTTCAACTAATTTGATAGAAAAGTAGAATTTTTTTTTTTATTTGATCACCGTTTGCTGACACTGATGACTAATCTGCCTAGAAGCATATAAAAGGTATTGTAACTAAATTATTTAGGGAATGTACATGATTCTCAATGATTAAATCATTGATAGCAAGAGTTTACAATTAAAACTAATGCTTTTACAAATTTAAATATTTTAAGCAAAACATTAATAGCCCTAAGGCCCACTAGGCTAACTCCATCAACTACATTAACGCGAAATGGCATGAAAATCTGTTAATACACAAATCAGTATTTGAGCTATGATCATATCTAAGCAATCAATTTTAGAATTACAAAAAAATCCCAGAATAAACAAACTATTCCATTAATAAAGATGTATATGTGGTGCATGATATGATATTTTAGTAATACCTGCCATTCGTTCAGTCATCTTCAGGGAGCTGCTATCAACAAAGTTAAATGCAGTTTATAAATGTTAAAACATTCGGCCCTTCTATAACACATCAATCATGCTTATATGGACACAAAAGCCGAATTACAGTTGCTTAGCAACTACCAAACTTGGAGTGAATTATTACAGAATGACCGTTTCTTACATTCTAAGAAAATTAACCATAAACAAGCTAGTTTTTAAGGACATTTATTATGCATAATACATTTTCCTGTTTTTATTTTATTTGCTACAGTATATACTTTCTATATTCATAGCGAGATTGTAAAGGATACTATATGATTCAAAGGTTATTTAAGCATGAGCTACTCACTGTTCCATTAAATAGAGAAGAGGGTGTGAGATGCAGATATTCTTGCAGCAAAACTCTTACTTTGCAAAACGGTTTAGCCAACCTGTACACTTGCAATTGTTTTGCCCTTACTCAAACTCTGCATCAGCCCCATGGACTAAGTTCTTCTGTCTTGAAAAAGTATTTTGCTGCAAAACATGTAATAATGTTTTACTATTTCAGTATTCATTTACAAATTCCATTCTCTTACCTATACCCAACTTCTACGTGAGGGCATTATTTTGAACTGCAACATAAACCCATTGGGTGCCACCACATTGAACCTGCTATACCGTAGAAGCACTTAAGCCCTTATGGAGACAGTGCTATTAACTAGGCTTTAACAATATGATCCATTATCACTTGGAGATACTACTCCAACAATATTAAAGATCTGGGATACTAAGCAGGAAGTACTAAATTTAATATAGTTACCAAAAAAGTTATAAAAAGGTTCTGTTTATTTTTAAGAGTTAGTAACGGAACACTTCAAAATTCTAGAAATCTTTCCACAGTTTCCTATTAATATTATAAAGTTTGCTAAACTTTTAACTAATTTAATGTTATATTTTACTTCTAAAATAATTCTGCCCATGTTAAACAAAAATTATAAACCCAGTCCGCAATTGACTTTCTGTGAGAGAGGGGCATGGTGTTGAGGGACTGTATCTCAAAGTATTTTATATATTAATGTATTTTCACCTGTCCGTCAAAAATCCTCTCTTGATGCCACATGCCAAATTTTATTAAAAAATAATGAAAAGTGACAAAACTAGAATAGGTCCAAGTAGAAAAAAAATTACCATTTTTTCCCACTTCCTTTTTACAAAGGTTGCATCTTGTTGTCAGATTCTTGGGAAAGGGCGTCTTTACACAAGCTGTTTTTTGTTAGAAAGATATTGTTCCAGGGAAGTGAGAAAATTTAAGTTTTTTTTTCTATTATAATTTGGAAAAACTTAAGACATTTCATGCTGTTGCACTTGTCATATTTGATTTAAAAAAAAAAGTTATTTTGTATTAATTTATGGAAATAATGTAACATGAAATTAGTGGTTTTCTAATGAAAAAAAATAACTCATTCATGTGTAATATATATATATATATTCACAGATCTGCCATTATATTTTTACTATAGGGACTTGCAACCTCAGGGGGAAGGGGAAGGGCTGTCTACCAAAACTGCACACAGAGCCCCTAATTTCTGGCGCTGGCCATGCCCCGTGATGGCACAATTCGCTGTATTGAGCAGGGGCGGTGGGAGATTTGAATGCCATCTAATAAAATAAGTCACAGAATGAGATGTGTGTGTTTCTATGTGTATATTTTTAGCGTATAAAAAGAGATGGAATTCCATACACATAAAAGGCTCCAGCCTTAATGTCATAATTTCATTGCTTTTTGGAGATTGAGTGGTAAAGTTTTAAAGGTTTTGTGTCAATGTAGAAAACCTTAATCACACATGTTAAACTGCAAGGTTTTTTTTGTCTATGGATGATGCATATGGCTCTTGCTGGTTATTAACAGCATTATGTCAATACATATACATATATTTTTTTAAATTGGTTTCAAGCTGTCTGCAATATTTTAAGTTTAAAGTTGTTACAAATAATAATAATAATCATCAACTGTCAATATTGACTGTTCATATCCGATCCATATGGCTGCGAATATGCCCTGTCTACATGTTGCCTGTCCCTGGTTTTAACTGAAAATTAGATCTTCGGTAATTTCATAAATTTGTTCAAAAGCATACTTGAATGCTCAGCACCCTAAGATAAACATGGTATTGTCCTTAACTAAAATGAAACAATCAAACTTTAAAAAAAAAAAAAAATATGGTTTACTGAACCTTAGAATCAGGAAGGAGATAAAAAATATGTGGTCCAAAAAAAAAACTGTGCACATTTTGTTTTTTGGGAAGTAGGAAAAATGTTTTTCTTGTTGGAGCAGCAGAAAACAAGCTAGATGGATTCTTACATTGGGATTCAATCAAGACGAATCCAAAAAGTAACATTTCTGTTGCATGTTTTTCATAAATAGACATCGGAAATGTAACTCAAATGATGGTCAAATAAAAAAGTGTCTTCTGCAGCAATATCTCAAATCCTAACTACCAAATGGAAATGCACTGTACCAACTGAAAAGGCGATTACTTATAGTAATTATTAACTGGAACATTTTATACATTTACAGACAAAAGTAAATGGTTGCACAAAAATGAGTTCATAATATTTACATAGCTTTAATAAATCTTTACAATCAAATACACAATTATATATACACAAGGATTATATACACTTGAAACCCAGGCTCACATTATATGTATAACGATATTGTGCAACTTTGTCAAACAAAAGTCATACAGTTTAGAAAATATAAGGTGGCTCAAAAATATTATAGACACTTGAAAATGCAATTGTTGTGTAAAAACTTACTCAAAATTGGATAGTACTGTGTTTAGAGGGCAAAAAGTATAAAAATGATAGAATGAAACACATTGTCAATGCTTAATGCAAACAAAATTAGTTATAAACAATCTAGGTCAAGAATCCTTGCAAATATTTGTTGCTAACTTTTTTGTAAGCATCACAATTAATGTTCATAGGCCACAATTAAGAATTTTTGTATTCTAGTAATATGTAATTGTTTTTAAATTACAGAAAACACTATTGCAATATTATACCATAGATAACATGAAAGAATCATTAAAAGGCACAACCAAAATATCCCAAAGATCAACAATGCTGCACAATCAAAATAAAGCTATACGAATATGCACCATGTACAGATCGATTCAATATGACCATTTATATGACTGTCCACTTCAAACATGATGCAAATGTAATAAAGCCATTATTGCACACGTAATGGTGATTTGTATTAAACAAATCTGTATAGATAAGTCTTTTGACATACCATTTTACTTAGTATGTACGCAACAGGATTGTGAATTTGGCATCTTTGTAATAATTGTACGCATTTATTACATTGTAGTGTACTTAAACAAAAATACAGAAAGCACTAAAACAAATTCTATAATTACAGTCAAAATGAAAAAGACTGTATTTAAAAAAAAATAAAGAAATGAACAAAAACATTAGCATTTTTTGTAAAGTTAACTTTTTCCTTTGAAGTCCAGAGAAGAATAACTTAAATGACAGAAAAAGGAGAATTAAAGAATGCAATCAATAATGTACTACATGACAATATCACAAATGAAATGCTCTTAGTTTGTTTTACAAAGCAGATTAATAATTACAATGTTGTTACATTAACCTTTTACACAAATGCTGTAAACATGAATACAAATTGTTGCAAATACCTCATTTCATACTTTGATAAAGCGACCATTAAAATCCTCTCTCTATGAACTAACTGAGGTAGTTGAAGTAGGCTTAAGGGTATATTCACTAAACCATGGGATTGTAAAGCAGTGGTTTTTGTTGGCTGCTTTTACATATGTATAGACATATACACCGTTCTGCACGATCATACTCGCTAGAAAGAGTATATGATGTACCAAATATTTTCACATACCTAAAAAGCAAAAATGGGTTTGGGAAAGTTCCAAGAAAAAAAAACAGCTTAATGCATAATTACACTATACAATGTTTTATGAGAAAAAAAAACAAATACAAGATTTCAGGAAATTCCTAAACATTGGATATGCAGAATTCTTGGCCTCATTAAAGTTTGATTTAGTAATTACATTGCATAATGCAGCTCTAATCAATTAAGTTTTGCCAACATGTTGCATCAAGAGGATCACAATGCAGAGAGAAATATATTTATTACCCAACTATCTGAACAACTGGTTTGCATGCAACAAAAGGCAGCACTGCACCCAGCACTGATAAAGTTTGTGTGGTTTGCATAAAGTAATGAGACTGGATATTAATCTACGTCTGCCTCTAGAACTAAGGCCCTTAGTGTCCACAAAGCAAACATAAAAATGCTGGAGTGACAGTCTATATGCCTCTGACATGCATAAGTAGAGTTGTTAATTACCAGAAGTACTAAAGCCACAAAATAAACTAAAATGATCTAACAGTGAACTATTATCTCACATCTAGATCCGATAATGACTGATTAAACATATTAGTTCAGATATTCTTATTTACAGATCTGTAGACTATGTTCTTGTCAATTCTACCATAGTATTTTAAATGACATACCAATTATACCATGCAAAGAATGGTGGGGCCATTACAAAAACTACAAATATGCACTGATATTTGAAGTAAAATTTGAGGAATTATAAAAACAAATCTTTTCAGCTTTGTTACTGCAGAAGGAAAAATTAAGGACTTCAGCTGGTAAAAAAAAAAAGCATAATCAGCACACACAACTCCGCTCTGAAAAGATGTCTACTCCTAAACCTTTTCAGTTTACCTGTCCTTTGATTGTACCTACAGCCCAATAACTTAGTGTTGTATTTCACCTGAAAAATGAATTCTGCAATCTTGCATGGTTCACTGCATTTCCAACAAGTAGGAAACATTAGTTTGAAGTAGGAGCTATCAACAAACAGTATTACAAAAAAAAAAAAGTGCAATATGACAGTATGTTACTTCCAACATTAAAATAGAAAATTATTTACAATGAATTGATTTGCACATATTTTTATGGAAAAACATGCTTTTGTAAACTTCACATGTGAAAGTATTCAATACAGTTTTATAAATCTTGAAACTTTAAAACTCATTCAAGTTTCTACATGTGTGTCTACTAAATACAAGGAACGTTAAGATCCAGCGTTTATGATATGATAAAAGCTGAGGATTATTCAAAGCAAGTTCAAAATTTTTGTAATAATGTTCAGGTATTCAAGTGCATGAAAAACCTAGACAACATAAATTGTATATACCCTGATACAATGGCTATTTGTATGAATAGACCTCTAAAATAAGCCATATGTGGTTTTTAATAAAAGGCTCATCAATTCTCCAGTGCTTATTAAAAGTAATTTCTCCCAAAAAAAAGTTTTTATTGCCAATATAACATTTCTATACCGTAAGTAACAATTACCATTTTTTCTTTTATCCTTTAGTACATTATACAACTAGAAACGTCAGCTTAAGCAGTCTTCTTTTATATGAATATAGAATATGGTCCATATGTACAGATGCCTAAGCAGAGCAGTAATGCCTAATAATTTAGAGGTGTAATGTAATAAAACAAAAAAAAACGCAAAAAAAAAACCAAACACTGAAAGTTATAGGGAAACAACTCGCCTCCTTCTACGTTAGATATATTAATACTTTAGATTTTTGTCCCCTAGTTTGCATTCATGAGAGAGAAAACTGGTAATGACAACTTGTTTTTAATGTTTAAATGACTGTGGGAAAGTAGTTCACAACATCTTATGTGAGATATTTGTCTACTAGCTGCAGATTAGCATCTAATATTTGTTGTGAAGCAACAGTATGGTTAGCTCAAGTTTTTTTTTTAAATCAACATAAATTTCCCCCTACAATAATAATTTTCTTAATTCCGATTTCGTCAGGATTGGGAAGTACGCAGGAGCAGGTGTTTAGAATGTCAGGATAGCCTATTGTACATAAAACAAAAACAAAGCAAAATAAAAAAGACAAAAAAAAACTATTTTAATTAAAAATTATGGCTTCAAGTGGCCCAATAAAATAAGGAAAATAAAAAAATAATAAAATAATGGTCCCTACCGGTACACATAAGGGTACTGTCAAAAGTGTGTTTTGCATTTAAAAAAATGATTTAACAAAAAAAACCACACGTTTCAGGACATTATTACAGATCAATACAAAAATTATATTTTAGGTACATATCAGATCAAATTTGCAGAATAAATTTGGATTTATGGGGGCTACTCTGATGGTCACATTTACACATTTCACAAGGAATTTATTAATAAATAAAACTAGGGCCGTGTTCTGTTTTAATTTTTGTGAAGTGGAACATTGACCAATTTCTAAAAATGGCCAAAAAGCCATTAATTTTCTTATTTCAATAAGCCCTTGCCAGATCATCATAAAAATAGAATTTTGATCTGGTACCTGAGTCACAGGATCTATCACAACATATGAAACAAACATATCTTGGAGACAGTGACTCACTGAATATCATCTATAGAATTCAATGCTACAGTAAGTACTGTCTTATAAACAGGATGTTCACAATGAGCTCTATCCCTTAGGGAAGGCTTACAATATCATTTCGAAACTATATAGGAGTTTTGAGCGAAATGGTTTTGGTCATAGTTCATCTTTTTCCATCATTTCAAATGCCTCAATATCTTCTTTCCAATCTGCCAGTATAGACTGGATTGGCTGTACTTTATTGTCCCACCTCTCATTGTTCGGTTCTTCTGTGTTTTCAGAAGTTCCAGAATTCTGTGTATCATCATGGGGAGAATGCTTTTTTTTTGATGAGATATCTACATTTGTAGGATGAAGAGAATTATCACTATTGGAAGTATCTGTTTGAGATGCTAAAAATGTTTCCTCTTCAGTCTTGGGTGGTATCATTAAATTCTCCTGGGATGGGGAAGGATCGGTTCGAATTTCTTTTTGAGAATCATTTTCCACAGATCTCTGGTCTGCATTTGCTCCTTCAAGATCTAAAAAACAATTTTTTTTTTTTTTTTTTTTAACAAAGAGAGACTGTTTCAAATATGCCAATCATGAACATAATGTAAATGTATAGTGTCATCTATGAACAGGCAACACTAAAAGTTATGTTAATAAAAATATTGATACAAAGGAGGTAGATACAAGCCCAGTTATTAAGGAACAAAGCTTAACTCTCAAAACTGAATTTGGGATACATAAAAAAAAAAACTGCTTAAAGGGGTGCTGATAGCACCATTAATAGGATCAATTAACCAGCCACTTATGACTGGGACAGCGACAACAAAACACAAAGCCACGCTTCTATTCCAATATATGAAATGTTTGCAAGTGTAAATACAAATGGAAGAAATGCACTTCTTATAACAGGAGTCAGATCCGTAGACTGAAAACAAGTAAAGTAGCACCTCTGCATAAAAGTGGCATAGGGAGCTGGCAGGAACAAACCAGTGAGCATTATAATGCTAGTTAAGAGGACAAAATGCTTAATTTCTGAAATCACAATTTAAAGGATGCCAAAACTGCATTGATTTACTGTGTGTAGATCATATCAAACAAACAACTATTTTTCAATGAGTGACTAAAATAATTGATCAAGGGGACAGCTACAGCTATAGCTTATCACGTATCTAGATTTCAGCAATTCCTTTGATACTGTTACATATCACAAGGACAGTGTCAAACTGGAAACCTTGGAATTAGATCCAAGATCTTATCCACCACACAAGCTCTTACGCTGGCCATACACTGGGTCAATTATTAATCGCAGCAGGGGGTGTCCCGATAAACGGGACAATTCCCCACCAGGGAATTGTCCCATTATCGGCACCATACACCTCTCCTGCTAGGACCGATAATCCTAGTAGAACAGGGGAGGCATTAAAAAAAAATTAACCGCATGTACGCAAGCTACCTAAGAAAACACTACGTAGATAGCGTAATATAGTTACTATGCATGCGTAGTAGCTTTGATCGGAAAACTAGGCACGTATGTTAAAAAAAAAATCCTTGTTGTGAATCCGCTCCATAGCCTCCAGAATTGGACACTGTTCTCTAGGTGAGGCTGTACCAAAGACCTATAAAGTGTCAAACATCTTAATGAAGTCTAGATGAGCTATTTATCCCCCCTTGATCTACTCGTTTAGTGAAAAGTTAATAAGCTTTGTTTGATATAACCTTCCACTAGTGAATCCATGCTTCTTGGAATTTATTTGCACAAATATTTTATCAGAATCATTTTAGATGTTTCATCTATAGGAAGGATTGAGCGCAAAATCTGTTCGTGTAGTAAGTTAGAACAAGTCTGAAAGCAATTACATTTTACCCACTGGGTTATGGGTTTAAATTTTGTGGCTTATTTTTTTTTTTTTTTATGGGCAGTTTATTATTTTTCTCTTTAAGAATGAAGGTTGTCATAAAATTCACACTTGTGTGTAGTTACTATTAAAATATCTGTAATATACTACTGCTAATTGGGAAAATCAGCTGCTAAAGAAAAAACAGGTCACAAATGTTCAAAAAAAAAAAAATTCATATTGCAGCACAAGATCCTTTATTGATCAAATGCCAGGTATTTACAGTAGTACATATTACTTTGAAACTTGAATAGGCTGTTCAAATACACCATCCCTGCAAAAAAACAAACAAAACAACAACAAACCTAGTATTTATTCCTTTGCAAAAATAGAGCTACATTTACCTTGGGCTGTCTTTGTATATTGTTGCAATAACTTGCTTAAGTAACTCTGTGTTTAAAGGTTTTCTAAATAAACTGCAAAACTATGTGATGACATATCTGGACATCAGTATTTTAACCCAAACTCCCTTTTGCAATGTTGCTTGAATTCCAATCAGTTTGGTTAAGCACCATCATTAAAAGTTACTTTCTTATACAGATGATCTGCTTTCCATGATCAACATATGGGAAAGTAATGAATATATGTGAAATACTGCCTGGTTTTGTTATTTGTTATGAAGAATCACTGATGAATAACTGAGCAGTTATATGTTAGGACTGTAATTTTTTTCTTCCTTCGATTTAGTACTTGTTCGACACAGATTCTCTAATATCAGTGTAAGCAGTTAACAAAACACTTTTATTCTATTATGTATTTAAATATAAAAATATCAAATTGTAAATATTAATAAACCTATGTATAGCTAAATATCTTTTACTTATATTTGAACTAACGTGAAAAATATTGTTCTGCCAGTTTTAAATACTTACTGCCATCAATTATGTAGTTTGGGATTATTTTACCTTTAAAAATGGTTGCTGATATTCCAGGTGTTGCACAAGTGAAAAATGAAAAACACATCATGAACATATATGAATGTTATAAAGTTTTCGCAACACTTTTTTTTAACAATATTTTTAAAGATAGTCGAGTTACATGTATTTTAACTTTGTTATTAATGACTGGAAACACAAGCTACACAAAATGTTAAGTAGATTTTACTGGATAATGCGTGGTCAATAAGTAAATACTGAATTCCCTATAAATTATGATCTATTGTGACAGACTTGCACCTAACGCATTCGTGCAGCCCCTAACCCCCCCATTTTTAGGTACCTTATCGCACAAGAGTGCCATAGGGCTACCTTATGTAACCGTGCGGAATTTCCTTCTTAAGAAATAAACTATGCACTGAGAATGCTTCTCCCGGTCTCCTCCCCCCCACTCTCTCCAGCTAATCTAAATCCCTCCCACTTCTAACTAAATCTTCCCTGAGGCGGCAAAAGCACGCCTTTCTTCCTAAACTATTCCGTGCCGTCTGCACGGAGGCAATCTACGTACCTAACTGGTAAATAGATTGCATAAATATACTACTGCACATGCACAGTAGTTACGTTCTTAAAATTATGCACCTAAGAAGTCGGAGCTTCTTAGGTGTGAATCCGGACCATTATACTTATGTTCTTAAAACAACAATCTATTCTTCCTATTAGAAATTTCTGTTGCCGCCATTCTGTGATCAGTAATTTTTCTCATTACTCTGTAATGCCACTAAACACCCACTATGTAAGATAAATACTACGAGGACAGTGCATACTCCAAACATCTGATTTTGCGGTGTAATGCTGAACACAGGATGCATGGGGATCCCCCATCAGTGCACTCTTTTTGCATGCATAGACATTTAGGACCCATACATTAAGTTGGCCATATTGTGCATATGGAAACGGTTTGGAAGTTTGAATAAATACACAGCCTGACCGTATGCCTATACTGATTATAAAAGTTAATCCCGTCCACTTGCAAGCGCAACCTGCCCTTACCCTGCTGAAAGCGGTCATTTGATGGAATTCTGAATTAAGGAATTGCAGTTTGAGTAACATGTACATTATGCAAAAACAGAAGATATATGATCTGACGGCGCTATAAGTGGGAAAGGTTGGAATTCTGGACCTGGTGATGATCCCGTTACAAGTACTCATTTATCTAGGGTCAGTAAATAGGTCACATAACACAATATACAAGACAACAGTTTTGTAGACTGCCCATTCAAGGCTCATTTTTTTAATTATGTAGTTAAAAGAGATATACCTCTGTCTTTTGCCTTATCAGACAGGAGAACCTCCACTTCTTGGTATTCACGAAACGCATCAAGAATAATATTTCCTTCCTTGCTGAAAAGAAACAGCATGGGTATTGTAATGTCATCTGTGCTCTTTCCATCACCCGCCATTTGAAAGAGAGGTGCAGTGTCACTGCTGCTACCATCATTGTCATCTGTAATATTGATATGAAGATAAAAGAAACTGATCTTATCCTTGGGAGGAGAACATTAACAGAAAACATTGTATGCCCTACTGCTTACAATATAAGTTGATACGAGGTAACATACAGTATGTATACACAGGCTGATTCACAGGCTGACATACAGTTCGCAGTAAGTCATTTTGTCACAATATGTGGTTACAAGTATCATATGCTTGAATAGCCCACCAAGGCACATGGGACCATATTCGCACATACGTTTCTGTGGTGGATTGCGTGCGCATTTTTAGGAGTGGATTAACTGCGCACGCGTAGTAACTGTTTCCATGCAAATTATGTAGTATTTCCACACGTAAGTAGTTTAGGCACGGACTTGTACTTAGGAACACACGTATGGAGGGGCGTGGTTTATATCCGTATAGTAGATGTTGCGTGAAAGTGGGCGGGGGGAAGCAATTAAATGGGCATGAGGGCATGGTTACATAAGTAACATACGCACGTAAGTACACACGTAGAGTTAAGGGTGCCCTATGGAGGCGTAAGTCACCGAAAACCCGTCCGGCCGAGGGGAGTGTCATAGGTGTTGCTTGCTACATGCGTGAGTAAAAACGCGCACGTAGTAAATATGGATCTGTGAATGCCGTCCATGATCTTTATTCGTTACCGCTGGGGCCATGAATGTCAAACATTTACTTGTCTGTTCTTTAAGCATGTGTGGATGTAAAAAAAACCCAAAAAACAATATATATTTCTTTAGGACGTTGTATATAAAGTAATGAGCCGGAATGTCTAGCCTCCTCTTCAGCTAGAACCTAAAAATGTAAATGGTATGTGGTCATATAAAGACATTGATCTGAATACATAGCGAGTAACCGGTACAAAAAAAAAATTATAAAAAAACAAAAAAAAAAAAACAAAAAAAAACCTCTGCAATCTTTACCAACTTTATTCAATTATCATTCAGAAATGCTTGGGGGGGGGCAACTTTTTAGGAAGTTACATGGTGTGTATAAAGCTTAGGCCTAAGAATAATAATAAAAAAAAAAAAAAAAAAAAAAACACAAATATGTATAGTTATGGTGTAGAAAGTATGGACAGACTCAGGAGACTTGTATAAGGAGAAGTCTTTTTAATAGGCAGTGTACGGTAATTACATCTTAACATATTGCAAAAGTCTGATGTTTTAATTGCCCAGGTGGCGGTTTTATTTAGCCAGTGATAGCAGGGAGATGAAAATCATTGTCTGGGAGATGAAAACATTAAACTTTTGCAATATGCTAAGATGTAATTGCATTGCCTATTAAAAGGCAGTATATTATATACTGTGGATCTCTCTCTCCATCTATCAACACACATATACACACACAAACTATGAAAAAGGCACTCAGAGACTTAACTGCAACAAAAAGACTACATCCAGCGAATTTCCATGTGGAAACAACCACTTTCCTCAGAGATAAAATGACCATTGTATCTCTGAGGAAACTGGTTGTTTCCACTGAAACATTGGTACAAACGCTGGATGCAGTCTTTTTGCTGCAGTAAAGTCTTTGACATAATGGTGTGCTGGTTCCATTTTCTACACGGGTCACTGTCTTTTTGAATACTTACCTTACACTTCAACCGATTTATTTATTATCTTAAGTGCTTGCCTCTTTATACATACATATATATTTTTACACACACACACACACACACACACACACACACACACACACACACACACACACACACACACACACACACATAT
>WWET01000653.1:527323-555491 GCA_011038615.1 Limnodynastes dumerilii | reverse complement strand
ACTGGAGGGTGACAGGTACAGGAGGGGACATTATTCAAAAGAAAAGGTGTAATAGAACACGAGGGCATGAATATAGAGGGTAGGGTGGTAGATTCAAAGGAAATGTGCAAAAAAATTACTTCACTGAAAGGGTGATAGATAAATGGAATATTCTCCCATCTGAGGTGGTTGAGGCCAATACAGTAGAACAAACATGCTTGGCGTAATAGAACACGAGGGCATGAATATAAACTGGAGGGTGGTAGATTCAAAGGAAATGTGCGGAAAAATTACTTCACTGAAAGGGTGATAGATAAGTGGAATATTCTCCCATCTGAGGTGGTTGATGCCAGTACAGTAGAACAATTTAAACATGCTTGGGTTAAATATAAGGGTATCCTAAATTGTAAACCAAATTGAGGGTAAATAGGGTCTAGGGTCAGTATAGTTTTCAATAAACAAATGGGCAGACTAGATGGGCCATGTGGCTCTTATCTGCCGTCACTTTCTATGTTCCTATGTTAGCGTGTATTTTATAACGGGAGGGAAGCTCAAACAGTAGCGCTAACAAATACGCTCATGGTCCAATTAACGCGCGTTGGAGGCGGGGAGACATTTCTTATTGAATCGCACTAATTTATTCGTGCGAACAGTGCAGATTTTATACGTGCGTTTTTTGTTTTTTTTTAAATATGCGCTCAATTGAATTAGGCCCTTTATATAGAAAATCCAAGTTTTTCTTTATATAAATATAATTCTCCAGTGGTTGTACAAAACAAAATTATAAATATACTTTAGTAGCAAACAATGGGCATGCAAACAAACAAACCAGTACAACAGACAAGAACATCACAGTATGAACGTGTATACATTTGTTTTGCCTTTACCTATGTAAATGCATTTTTGAGCGAATGTAGAAGTATAAATATCTGTGAGGTTAGGAGTAAATTACACAAGTTAACAGAAAAACAGAAAAAGAAAAAGCCTACTGCGAATGACTGTACTCCTTTCCTTTTACATCCTTACTCACTAAGTGCTAGATTTACTAAACTTCAGAAAAGGAAAAGTGTAGATGTTGCCCATAGCAATAAATGAGATTCTAGTTTTCACTTTCCTTTAACATACTAAAAAACGTCTGCTAGGATCTGATTGGTTGCTATGGGTAACATCTCAGCGTTTCCTTTACCACAGTTTAGGAAATTTAGCCCCAAAGCCCACAAATCAAAAGCAGGAAGTTGGGTACTGTATTTTAATAATCACATAACCAGTAGCTGAATTAAATGGGTCTCTAAGACAGCAGAATTTGATTGCGATTGGTAAACACAGCCTTGAAAATATGAATCCAAGGACAAGAGGAAAAGTATCTAAGTTTCTGTATTTCTAGATTCTGTAGTAGGCATTTAAAGAAACAGTTATGATATTTATGCAACTACATCCAAGAAGGATGTTGCCCTTACTAAAGTACTGCAATTGGCCTAAGAAAATGATCAGCCACCCTTAAGCACACTGTAGCTTTTTCTGCTAATTATCATGCAAATAACATGATAAAAGACCGTTTCAGCTTACATTTTACCCGTGTGTACTGTCCAACAATGCTTCAGAATCATTTGATTTGATTTTATGATTTGAACCCAGTATTTCATATCAATGATGAACTATGTTTTTAACAGGACAGTAGCAGAACTGGTTAATGAGAAGAAATGAAAAATTATTCCATAACCATGTCAGATCACTACTGTGACTTCTCAGTGTGTACCCCGCTTTATTGGGGTGAACCACAAATCCTTAGGTGAGGAAATTCTGATCTTGTGTGGCACTTTTATGATTATTTGAGAGGCCCATCAAAAGAACAGGAAAAAATATTACCCATTATGTGCCTCCAGCCTCCCAGTAATTCCTATCCATGTCATCTCAGCTCCCTGTATTCCCCATCATGTATCTCCAGCCCACCAGTATCCCCCGTCATGTCTCTCCAGTCCCACCCCTTAGTATCTTCCATCATATGTCTCCAGACTCCAAGTATCCCCCTTTCATGTGTTACAAGCACCCAGTATCTCCCTTTATGTCTCCAGCCCCCCAGTATCCCCTATCATGTGGCCAAAAGAAAATAAAAGGAGATAAAAGCGCAAAGCACACTGAGCTACTATGCAGCTTATACCTTAGACAAAGATGGCATACACAACCAAAATAGAATACATAAACAAAAAGTCAATGGTAATAGCGCTGTAGGTAGGGAAAATCAATGAAAAGAACTTTAGCTCACTGTTTTCGTGTACTATCCATATGTAAACTCAAGGACAGTAATCAGCAACGGTGTTTTCCAAATGTTAGTGGGCAAGAAGTCTCAGAAGTCTGGGACAAGCGGCGGGGAGAACATAGTCTCTATGCAATTGTTGTAACCAACCGCAATGTTTCCCAACGCTGTCAGGCAGAGATTCCAGAAGCAAGTGGCAAGTCCGTGCTTGCAGCCACGTGTTTTCGGCGTCTGGTAGTGAACTCCGATCCGATATCAGGCCAAACAAACCGCGTATCTGCGGCATCTGTAAGCTGCGATATCCTCCCTAGTTACCAGAGCTTCTATTCAATGATGCAGATGGTAACATGCGGGCATAAAATGAAAGCAGAGAAGGGGGACACAACAGTGCAGATCAATCTGATATTTATTGGAGACAAAATGTAGTAAAATTTACTCACAAGTGGAGTGGACATTCACAAAGGAAATGTCTAACAAGCATATAAATAGGTCACAACTTTTTCAGGATGCACCTCCTGAGAAAGACCACCCGGTCAAAACATGTTGGCTGTGACCCTGTTCCACTCTGCAAATTTTACTGGGTCTACCACTAAGGACAAGCACCCCCTGATACCGGAGGTGCATCCTTAAAAAGTCATGATCTAGTTACATGCTTGATAGACATTTGCTTTGTGAATGTCCACTCCACTTGTGAATAAATTTTACTTCATTATGTCTCCAATATCAAATTGATCTGCACTATTGTGTCCCCCTTCTCTGCTTTCCTTTCATGCCCGCATGTTACTATCCACATAATTTAATAGAAGCTCTGGTAACTAGGGAGGATATTGCAGCTTACAGATGCCGCAGATACACGGCACCAGCTCAGTTTGTTTAGCCTTGTATCCAGGAGATGGATCGGAGTTCACTACCAGACACCGAAAACATGTGGCTGCTAGCACAAACTTGCCATTTGCTTCTGGAATCTCTGCCCCACAGCGTCGGGAAACATCACAGTTGTTTACAACAATAGCACTTTCTCCACGCCGCTTGTCCCAGACTTTTGAGACTTCTTTCCCACTAACATCGAGAAAACACTGTTATCTTCCATCATGTGTCTCCAGTCCCTCCATTATTCCCAATCATGTCTCCAGCTTCCCAGTATTTCCAACATGTGTCTCCAGCCCTCCAGTTTTCCCCACCATGTGTTTCAGCCCCCCTAGCACTACCCATGTGTTTCCAGCCCCCCCCTGTATTACCATCATGTGTCTCCAGCTCCCTGTATTCCCCATTATGTGTCTCCAGCTCCCTGTATTCCCCATCATGTGTTCCAGCCCCCCAGCATCCCCATCATGTGTTCCAGCCCCCCAACATCCCCCATCATGTGTCTCCCAAGTACTCCCAAAAAGGTGGTGGCATGTCCATTCTCTGCTACCTAGCTACAGCCTATCCTTGTTGTTAGGTAGAGAAGGGACCCACTGCTGCCATCTCCACATTCTGTACCTTACCTCTGCATTTTGAAAGTTCGTGCCACAACCGCTGCTGCCATCTGCACATTAACTGTGCATTCAGGAAGTCCATGCCACATCCAAAATGGCGGTGGGGGTCCTTCCTATGCACCCACCACTGCCATCTTGGATGTTGCAGGAACTTCCTGAATGCAGGCAGGTGGAAAGGGCGGCGACGGGTCCTGATACTGGGAGCTACCTATCGCTGCTTAAGTTAAGTAAAAGGGGTCTCAGAGGGGAGGGTGAATGTAAAATGTGGTTTTTGTTTTTTTTTTTTAAGTTTATTTAGCTCATGCCGTTAGGCATGCTATCTGAATTAGCTGCTTTGGCAACTCTAACTCAAATTAAGTTTTCTGAAAAGGACATTTTTTTACAGTTTCTGTATTTTTGACCATTATAGCCAACTCTGCTTTCGTTTTAAATTTTTGCTAAACTGGCGCAAATGAAACACAGTCATTACTAGGTCAATACTATATAATGTGGGATATTTTCTTTTACTAAAAATATAATAAAATACATAGTTAAAGAAATGAATATTGTGCAAAATAAGTATACTCCCCAAACTTAACACCTACCATATTTTTCTTAGATTGTGTGTGGTTTGCTGTGGATAACCAAAGAGGCAAGAGATGTGCCTCTGTAGTAAAAATATAATCCTCTATATCAAATGTAAGGTCTTCTCTCTCAGAGAATAACAAATAGAGATATTTAAACATCTCTGCCAGAAAAAACGAATCCATCCTTAAAAACAAGGAGAAAAGGCAAATCTGCAGTTACTTCAGAAACAATAGTTCAAATGCTAAAACAAGCAGAAAAATAAGTGCTCCATAATATCCTAATTCAAACTCATACGAAAACATACATATATGTATTAGCTGCACAATTAGGTCTTTCTTAGTTAAGCAGACTTTATTCTTGCTAACAAGATTTAGTTACTATAAGGTCCAAACAGTCTACCATGTTGATAACAACCTTGGTTCTTCTAGTCCTTGCGTTGGGTATTTGAAGGAGTACTTCCTAACTTCAAATCCACTAACTAAATATAGAAGCAATGCATTATAAAATACATATTTTACTCTGTTGTCAATTACCTGAACAATGTAATTCCTTACATCTTAGCAGCAATAAATCATTATTACAGATTTATGGTTGCAGTTACATGGGATAGTTAAAATTTTACCCCCCTTGCTCTATAATGCCTTCTCTTTATGCTCAATGATAATCCCCCAAAAAACTAATGTAGATAGTTTTGTGTTACACCACATGTACTATTTCATTAAAATAAAGTTTTTAAACAAACTATAGGTACGTATTCACAGATCAGAATGAATTAGATGCCTCTGTAGTAAAAGAAGATCTTATTTTAAAAGAAACAATAAAATAAAAATTTTAGATCTACAGAAATACACATTTTCCTGTTTATCTTCATTGCTTAAAAACAAGACAACAGTGAAAGTGTTCATATAATAGAAGGTTTTGGAGCATTTACATAAATAAAATGATTATATGCATACCTGTCTTCATGACTTCCAGTACGCACATCTTTTACTGCTGCAAATCCACAGGGGACACGTGCATACTTATTCAAATTTTCAATAATGGTTTTACCAACTTCAAGATAATAAGGATCATTGGTTGCCTACAATAGAGAATGTAAAACTATAACAAAAAAAAAAATAACCTCAAACAATAGCTATATACATACATACTATTAGACTCCATTAAGAGAAATAGGGCCTGATTCACAACTAAGTAAGAACAGGATTTCAGTGTATATTTAAGAAACGTTAAACTGATCATGCCCAGAACTCAAATCTACGCACTGAAACCATGAAACAATTATTCACTTCTGTGAATTTTATTATCTAAGAACTTAGGAATGATTCATGCTTGAGAATGTGATGAATTCCGCATGTGTGGCTACAGGGGCAAGACTCCTAAGGCAAATGAGTAGCACTCGAGCTACTAACGTACAGTATGGGCGTTCCTTGAGGCTTAAGAATGATTCACAGTTAAGAAGGCCTTGCGGAAACTAACATAAGCACGAAGATAAGAATGCCCCCTACCATTCTTAAGTTGACATCTGCATGGTTAATAGAGAGCCAAAGCCTCATGGTTTTGTTTGTTCAGCACACAGCTGCTGTGTGATTATGAGAATAGATGTGTTCACTTTGATTGAAACAATTAAAGGCTTATCTTTTAAAACTGCTATGTTACCATTTTGTGTTTGACTTTAAATTTCAAAGGTACTCATTATTTACATTTATTTGCAGTTTGTGCATGATGTCATTGTTTGTTCTAAAAAAAATGTAAACAAGTTTTTTTTTTAAATTTAACTTGTAGCATATTTGTATTGTTTGTGCGAGACCTTGAGATACAAATTTTGTTTAGGTCTAATTTATGTAGATACTTATTACTTTGATATTTATAACAACTTTGAAAGCTGAATGGTTATTTCTTAATCATTCAATAAGTTTTTATAATTTTAATAATTTTAACATATTACAATTTTTAACAAATTGTTTGGTTACTTTTGTTAATTATAAAACAAAGAAAGCCTAAGAAAATCAATTTGCTTCTTAATAGATTTAATTAATGTATTTCTTTGCTTAGCCGTGAATCATGAGGATATTAAAGATCCTAAATATATGCATGATTCTCAGTTAGGAAACATAGCGGTTTCTAAATATACACATATTGAGAATAGAACGTTCTTAGCTCCTAATAAGGTAGGGGTGTGGTTATCATTTTTTATTTAGGATCTGTGAATCATTCTTCCTTATCTGCTCTACGCGTATATTTAGGAACGTTCCTAAATTCTTTCTTAAGTGTGTGAATCAAGTCCATTATAACTTCCAAAATGAATATGAAAATATATGAGAGGTTCTTACTTTGTACAAGAAATATGTGCTTTCTGCAAATTCAGGTCTTAATGGATGCTGGGCCCAGTGAACTCTGAAATCCGTTGTGAAAGCCTAAAATATAAAAATAAAACAAAATAAATAAATACTAATCATTTATAAGCATTTTGCACATGAAAATTAAAGCAATATTCAGAAAAGTGTGTTTTTAAAAGCATTCAAATCATTATTGCCTCTTTGTATTTACACAAATGTATTTAAGTGTAGTGAAAATTTTTCTGAAAATTTTAAAACTGTCAAGTCACCTGACTCAATTTTTTATAGAAATACTAATCATGTAATCTCAAAATGTCATTATCTGACAGTGTGTAGCCTCACAGCCAACCTCTTTATTTTGCTCATGTATGAAGTTTATCACAATGCACGTCGTCATATTGAAGGATACTGAAACATAAAAGACAGTGCCAACAAAGGAAGAATTTAACTTAGCATATATAGACTTGTAGTTCTGTAATAGATGAAGATGATTCTCCAGTTTGCACAACAGAGCCACAATATACATAAGATTATCTGTTATGTATGTCATTATTAGCATACATTATTGTATGCTTGTTACATTGCATTTTTATTAAGTATTTAAAGCAGTATGTGTGAGATGGATCATGAAAAGAAGGCCAGATACAAATATTTTTACACAACATGTTCTAGAACTGTGTAACTTTGGTTCAGTCTCATGATGTTAGGATACTTTAAGTATGTGCTACATGGGGCAGTCAATAGGACTTTTAATGTATACGGCAGTGACTAGGATACAGTCTGTACTGTATTGTGGTCACTGGGATACAGCATGTACTATGCGGGAGCCACTAGGGTGCAGCATGTACTGTGTGTTTTTTACCAGGGTTCAGTGTGAAATGTATTGCGATCACTGGTATGCAGTGTGTATTGTATCACAGTCACATTAAATATTTTTTGTGATGCAAAATTCCATATAATCCTAAAAGCATAATGTAATAATTAATGGCAATAAAGAATCTTAGTGTAAAAATTATTTTTCTTAGTCATTCATGTTTGTATTTGGTCTATGTTTGAACTTTGTACCTATCATGGTGGAGGTCCTGAAAACAAAACTGCCCCAACGTTTTTGTTGCCAGGCCGGTTTCTATTAACAATTTAGCAGTGGAAAATTACTGCACAAAAAATAGTTCAGCTCTATATGAACAGCGCTTAATTTGTTATACTTGGATTACATTATGCAAACCAAAAACATTAAAGTTATGTAACTATTCTATGTGCTGTCTAACTGTACACAATGCTTAAGACTTACATTCTGGAATGGATGTTGGCATACAGTGTAGCCAAATTACAAACTACAGGTCTTCAAAACAATCTAAGGGCCGTATTTAAATTTTTTTCTTTTTTCAAACAAGTATTTTTTTTATTGAAATTTTCTTTTCATATAACAAAAAAAAAAAACGAAGAACTTTCAAATCCCCAAAAATATAAACATTACATAACTCATGTACAGTTCAGTATACAGTACGAACAGTAATTCAATTTATTAAGGACAGTGCCCTTATGTATGAGTAATAAGTATTATAATATATTAAGAGTTAACTAAGCCATCAGACGAGAGAGAGCAGGGAATAGAGAGTTGAATAATATAAGGAGCAAAAACCGTATAATACAGAGAATCCATGCATGGAGCCCACACTTTATAAAATTTGTGTCTTATTTAATTGCCAGCAAAGTGCTGGAATGCTTAATGGGTAAAATTTTTCAGAACATCCCATATGATTTTCTTTTTAATGACTGAATTGTATTTAATCCTGTACACTGTCACTGTCACATCTATATATTGTAAACCTTTACTAGCAAATTTAGTTAAATTTCCACTATATCATATACGAGTGTGGGTCCCTGTAGCGAACAGCCCTATTTTGAAAGTTCCGAACACGGTGCTCCGAAAGGAGAGTTTAACCCAACCCACTCCCTAACTCAAACCCTAAGTCTCCCCCCACAGCCTAACCCTAAGCCCCCCCCACGTAGCCTAAATTAAAGTCGCTCCCACAGCCTAACCCTACGTTCCACACCCCCCGCAGTCTAAACTTAAGTCCCCGGCGGCGGTGCTTCCAAAAGTGAATGGATCAGCATGCGAATTGCATACTCACCCATTCATTAAAAAAAAATTCCGAGGGCTTGCATTCGAAATAGGAACAGCCGAAAAACAGCTTTCAGCTGTCCCTAATTCGCAATGCGAGCCTTTGCAGCAGGGACTCTCAACGATCACATACTATTCCAGCTGCAATGCTGACCACACTCTCTCATTTCTCTTCACAACATTTCTTTTTACTACTTATTACTACATCATTTAATACCAGGTTGTCGACTCTTTCGGAATGCCCAGGAGACTCCCGAAATTCAGGCAGTTTTCCCGGTATTCTGCGAGAGCTGGCAAATCACCCGCAAGGGACTTGAGGCTCGTAGTTTCCATGAAACTATGGCCTCAAGTCCTGCCCCCTTTCCTGGCAACACTAGTATACTAGTGTCGCTAGGGACAGAGAGGGACTTGATGATGCAAAATGCATCATCAACCCCCATCAATATTAAACACCAAAACAAGTAATTAACAGTCAAATCATGTTGTTAAGCTCCGCCCCCTGCATTCATGTATGGCTTCTCTCCGGGAACTCCCGGAGAGAAGGTTTAAAAAGTCGGCAACCCTGATTTAATACCCTCAATCACATCCTTCTATCTTTATTGGCCCAGCTCTACTGAACAACCCTCTAACACACATTAACTCATTTCCTATCTTAAATGTTTATCTGTAATTTTCTTTAACTGTACAAACAATAAAACATCTCTTAAATCTCCCAATCTTCTATACCTTTCTCTTCTACTTATGTTAGCTGGTGATATTTCTCCAAATCATGGTCTTCTCAGATCTCACACAAGTCATATAAAACTCTGGACACTACAGAAATTTGGCAAATGTAAAATACATCACCTGTCTCCCACCACGGTCTAAGAAATCTGAATTGTGCAATTTGGAATAAACTGTCTGCAACAAACTAACCTCAATTCATGACCTCTTTCTCTCTAACAACCCTAAGCTCCTTGCAATAACAGAAACATGGCTCACTGAATCAGACACTGCCTCACCAGCTGCACTTTCACATGGTGGACTCCACTTTACTCATGCCTCCAGACCTGGAGACAGAACGGTAGGTGGGGTTGGACTACTACTTTCTTCACAGTCCTACCCAATGTCCCCTCACTTTCTTTTATATCCTTTGAAGTACATGCTGAAGCATCATCAACCTTTTTTCCCCTGCATGTAGCTGTGATCTTTCGCCCCTCCAATGGATCTTGCCATCAATTTTATCAGCACTTCTCACACTTTCCCACACTAATTCTAACTCTAAGCTTTATAACCCTGCAATACCTTCTCACACCTATAGAAATCTTAATTACATTAATTTTGAACAATTTTCTCAATCTGTCTCTAATTTCCGCTCTCCGGATTTAGCAGTATCTCACCTAAACCAAACCCTTGATCCAGCTACCCTGCAAATCAGAACATTGCTGGGGCAAATCTCATTCTCCTGTTGACTTTTTAACTTATCCAAACACTTATCACACTTCTAGTACAGCCCTGGATAATGCCAAACAATCCTATTTTCAATCTATTATTTCTACTCAGGCTTCTAACCCCAAATGCCTCTTTCGTACATTTAATTCCCTACGAAACTCTCCTGCGGACAATCCACCAACACCCAAGTAATGTAATGTACTTTAAGGACAAGATAAGACCGTAATTATCCTCCTACTCCTCCTCATCTACCAGTGTATTATCCAACACCCTTCCTCCATCCTCTGGCACTATGTCCTCATGTCATCTCACAGATGAAAAGGAACTATCTGCTCTTTTCTTCTCTACCTACTCTACTACCTGCCCTCTTGATCCAGTGCCATCACAAGTCAGTCAATGTATATTTTCTGTGCTTATTCCAACCTTTACTACAATCTGCAATCTCTCTTTTAAGATTGGTATCTTCCCCTCTTTATTCAAGCATGCACTAATTACTTCAATTCTGGAAAAACAAAACTTGGAACCAAGCTCTCCCTCAAATATCATACCATTTCCCAGCTCCCATGCCCCTGAAAGTTGCTTCAAAAACACTTGCCTTCACTCCCTTCCTTTCCTTACAAAATCTTATAGATCCTCTTCATACCCCTTTCACATCACCAACTGTGAAAAACCCGGGTCTAAAGACCCGGGTTTTTCCAGGAGATGAAATACCGGGTCTAAAAAAAAACCACCCTTTAAGTCCTCAAAAATCCGGGAAATTCACGGATGTGTACCTTTCACATCACCAATGAATTTCCCGGGTTTTAGCAGCTTAAACCCGGCAGGGCATGCTGATGGTTGTAGTTCTACAGTGTTGTCAAAAGAAAT
This sequence comes from Limnodynastes dumerilii, assembly GCA_011038615.1. Taxonomy (NCBI): domain Eukaryota; kingdom Metazoa; phylum Chordata; class Amphibia; order Anura; family Limnodynastidae; genus Limnodynastes; species Limnodynastes dumerilii. The sequence goes on along the minus strand of WWET01000653.1, from coordinate 544,451 downwards.
GGAGAGATTAGGTGTGTAGCTCTTGTTGGAAGGAGGAAATATTAATAGCTCTGTTTTTTTAAAATATTGAGTTTGCCTTAGCTGGAGGACGTTCAGGTTGAATGGCAGAAAGACATTCAATTAGTTGTCCAAGGGAAGAGGTATACATAGAATAGAGTAATGCACTCAAGATTGAGTCTTGTAGTACTCCCAAGAAGTAGTGGAAAGGCAGGAAAGGTAGTCCCAGAAAAGCGAATACCGAAAGAGAGCGAATAGAGAGGTAGGATGTGAACCAGGAAAGGGCTGTGTCCTGAATACCTTGGGATTGTAACTTTTGTATAAGAATAGAGTGGTCACCAGTATCTGAAACAGCAGAAAGATCCAGGAGAATTAGAAGAGAGTAGTGACCTTTTAGATTTAGCATTGATTAAATCATTGACCACCTTGGTCAGTGCTGCTTTGGTGGAGTGTTGAGAACAAAAGCCTGACTGATACCCCTTTCACATCACCACCAAATACCCGGGATTTTTCTGAGACCCGGGTTTTTGACGAAAATCCCGGGTATTTGGTGGTGATGTGAAAGGGGTATCAGTCAGGCTTTTGTTCTCAACACTCCACCAAAGCAGCACTGACCAAGGTGGTCAATGATTTAATCAATGCTAAATCTAAAAGGTCACTACTCTCTTCTAATTCTCCTGGATCTTTCTGCTGTTTCAGATACTGGTGACCACTCTATTCTTATACAAAAGTTACAATCCCAAGGTATTCAGGACACAGCCCTTTCCTGGTTCACATCCTACCTCTCTATTCGCTCTCTTTCGGTATTCGCTTTTCTGGGACTACCTTTCCTGCCTTTCCACTACTTCTTGGGAGTACTACAAGACTCAATCTTGAGTGCATTACTCTATTCTATGTATACCTCTTCCCTTGGACAACTAATTGAATGTCTTTCTGCCATTCAACCTGAACGTCCTCCAGCTAAGGCAAACTCAATATTTTAAAAAAACAGAGCTATTAATATTTCCTCCTTCCAACAAGAGCTACACACCTAATCTCTCCATTTCTTTTGACAACACTGAAACGTTCCCTACGCTTCAAGCTTGCTGCCTAAGTGTTCCACTTGACTTTGAACTGTCCTTTGTGCCCCACATACAACCTGCTTCCAAACTTCTGTTATATACACCTAAAAACATTTTCCAGAGTATGAAAATCTCTCACAGAGCTGCTAAAATGCTCATTCATGCACAAATCATCTTATGCATTGATTACTGCAATGCTCCTTATTGGACTTCCACAATATAAAGTTATCCCTCCACAGTCTAATTTGCATTGGGTGTGGGTCCCCGTTGCAAACGGCCCAATTACAATAGGGCCGTTCTCTCTGAACCAGTTCCGAATTAGCTGGGCTCAAAAAGGCATAGCAATCGATCCCTTGAGCACCGAACACAGTGCTCCGAAAGATAAGTCAGTATTCTATCCCTATCCCACTCCCTAATCCTTCCCTTCTATTACCCGAACCCTAACTTCCCCACAGCTTAACCCCAAGTCTCCCTTTACCACAGCCTGACCTTAACCCACCCCTTCCCCGCAGCTTAACCCTAGGTCTCCCTTCCCTGCAGACTGACCCTAACCCCCCCTTCCATGGTCTTAACCCTCCCTTCTCCAGAGAGGTGAGGGTTACTCATCTTTCCAGTAACCTTGCGGCGGCGCTGCCAAAAATGAATGGGTGAGTATGCCGATTGCATACTCAACCATTTATTAAAAAAAAAAAAAAAAAAAAGTCTGTTATTCGAGATGGAGACAGCCGAAAAGCAACTTTCATCTTTCTCTACGTAATGACAGCCATCGGTATGAGGACTCGCACCAATTGCATGCAGCAGCAGGACTGATTTTCCTTTCAATATGTTCAATAGTCCACTCTGTCAATCTCTGCATTGGTTGCCTGTTTACTACAGAATCACATATAAAATCCTCTTGCAAACCTATAAAGCCAGAAACAAAACTTCAACTGCATACATATCCTCACTTGTCTCAAGATATATCCCAGCTCATTCTCCCAGATCATCACAAGATTTACAACTCTTATACACTTCATAAATGCTCTGATTCACAGTTACAGGGCTTCTCCCGGGCTGCAACTACTCTATGGAATAACCTTCCTCGCCCTCTACTCTCCAAACTTTTAAGCACTCTCTTAAAATTCAACCTGCTTAAGCTTTATTTACCATATTAACAACCACTTTGCCTTTCTATTACATTATTAACACAAACCCGTTCAGGCTCTCTTTCCATTCTAAAATTCCCTCATCTCTGTTACTAACACTACTGTGTGACTGGATCATACAGCACGGAGCACTTTTACCACACAACCTGGCTGGTCCATTGTGTGATTTATAGCACTTGCCCTTTTATATCAAACCCTCTGTCCTATAGTGTAAGCTTGTGAGGAGGGCCCTCTTACCCAGCCAGTCTGTTTATTAGTACCCAGTTTTTTAACCTAATTGTTAAATTGTAAAGCACTACATAATCTACTGGTGCTATGAACAAACCTGTTAATATATAAATAAATAATAAATATATACCAATTCCCCTACATAAAATGATTTGTGTTTTACAAAGAAGAATACCTTCTAGCTCTATAAAGATATAGAAAGTTTAATATTGATATACATGTATATAAATCTCTTACCTCTGGCAGGAAATTGTGCTTTTTTATGACTTGATACAACATTTCATGAGTTTCTATAGCAGGTCTTATGTCACCTTTCAAAACCTTGTAAAAAGTATAGGGAAACAAATTAATATAACTATAATATCACACTTACTGTAGACTTGTTACAGGTATTGTATTGTTCAAATAGTATAGATGTCAATAATATAGAACATATCCCAATAACTAATCTTTTTAATAGCATATAATGTTTGCTTTTGTAGTTTAGGGTCAGATCCAAAGAACTGATCACCACTTGTGTGGTGCCATTGGTTTCCACCCTTTCTCCAGAGGTGTGTGATAATTGCTTAATTGCTTTGTATAAACATGTGGATGTTCTCCTTAGTCAACTAATTGTATGGGCTGTCTTGCTCCCTATATTCCTACACAGACTTCTGTTCTTTAAGATATTTCTGTGTGCTTTCAATAGATCCTTAATTTCTGATCCAAGTCTGAGTGGGAGTAGTTAAAAAGCCAACACACAAATGCATGGATATGTAAGGCCAGCACTCACTGGTGGATTAATGAGCATAGCAAACCATACTAAAATACTGGAAAACTCTAAAATAAACCTTACACTTACCATGTCCTATATTAATCACAAAACCTTATTCTCCAAGGTTAATATTTTACTTAACATAAAGAAGCAATTTAACACATGGAAAAAATCTCTTAGCTTTTTTTAATGCAAAATAAAATACTAAGCACTCACACTTTGTCTACCCAGTACTTGATTGTGTGAAAGGAGCAATACTGTGCTAATATGCATAGTAATTTTACATATATCAATTGTATATGAGTATTTCAAATACATTACTTTCCTGACAATGTAACCTATAAATTAATAAATGCAGGCAACACCCTGGCAGGAAATAGATTTCACGTGGGTTCTTCTATAACTTTAAATTCATACCTGAAGGCCAGGGAAAAAGGCAAGCAGAGAATCCATCCACGTTCGGGCAGTGAGCATTGGTTTATGTATGTGAACATCCAGTAGAAGTGGTGGCTGACTAATATACCGCATGATGGCATCATAATGCTAAACATTGAGAAAATAGTTTTAAAATGTTAACAGTCTTTAGTATCAACCAGTAAACCCTTTAAATATTATTATTGACAGCCGTTCTAAAACTCAAGATTGGCTGAGTAAGAGAAATAGTTCAGAAAGAGATGAAATGTCAAAGAGCACCTACCATACAATAATCATATTTTGAACAGATGAATCCTGGAAGGACACAGAAAGTACCAAGCCAGAAAGATATACTATTATAAAAAGTGGATTTCACAGAACACATGATTAATAGGACTATAACTTGATATATGCACAATATTGTAATGATATACAGTATCGCAGGGGTTCTCAACCTTTTTTGCCGAGTACCACTTACCCGCTAAGGAACCGGGTGAAGTACCACTTTGCAAAAATGATTCATTTACTGAGTCCAAAATAATTAACTTTAAAGAAATATAACAATTAGCATAACTTTTATATATAAGGCTCAGTTTAGGTTAATTTTAGGCTCAAGATTACATTTTCCTCTTCTCATATTATTTATTATACCTCCCCCATTCAGATACATCCTACTCCCCAAATTACATATTACACTTCTCCTGAAAATATTATAGCTTTCCCCATATGATGTATTACACTCCTTTTACATCCCTCTCCACAAATTACACCATCCACTCCACCTCTGTTAAATCCCTCTCTACAAATTATACCTCCCTTAATGTTCTTATCTCCCTCTTCACATATTACACCCCCCTACTCTTATCTGCCTCTTTACATATTACACCCCACCTACTCTTATCTCCCTCCCAACATATTACACCCCACCTACTCCCATCTCCTTATATATCTATCTATCTATCTATCTACCTATCTACACACACACACACACACACACTGTATATACACATACTGTGTATGTATCTCCTCCTGTAAAAATAAAAACCCTTCTCTTACCTCTTGATGTCATAGATCCTCAGCGGTGCACGGGCTGTACTCAAGACAGAGCTGCTGCTCTTTCTGTGCACTCTCCGTGAGTCAGTGCACTCCATGCATAGGCGTTAGAAGGGAAAGGGGGCCCTGCGTATCCAGAATGTTCATTACACTGGCCAGCAGATTCTTGTAGAATTTGCCGGCCAATGTAATTAACATTCTGGACACGCAGGGCCCCCCTTTCCCTTCTAACGCCTATGCATGGAGTGCACAGAAAGAGAGAGACACCTCCACTGTGCCTGAGCTACTGCCACTAGCCCTTTCATACTGAGCCCTGCGCTCTTGTCTAAGAAACGCAGGGCTCAGGCATACAGTGCGGGATACGGGGGTGCAGCACTGGCGCGATGTCATGGCGTCACCCAGTGCATTACTGGGAACGGGGCCCAAAGCCAGTAATAGTTATATTACTGGCTTGGACCTGTTAACGGAGGTAATCCGACCCTGCCTCCGCATACCACCTGCCAGAGGTATGCGTACCACAGGTGGTACGCGTACCATGGGTTGAGAACCCCTGCAGTATCGTAATGATTAGCATCTTTAGAACTTTATTCATACAACAATGTTAGAAATTCTGATTTAAACAGACAGCATTTTTGGATATGACCAACTTTATAAAACACTTCTATAAATAGTTTATCTGACCCCCTTATATATTAATAGCTATCAAAAAACTGCTTAATTATGTCATGTAACTATTATGGACAATGGGCCGGATCCAGAACTACGTCTGTCTTCCATAGACGGACGTAATTCACTGAACAATAGCTACTTATAGACCGCATATACGCAATCTACGTATCGAAACAATACGCAGATTACGTACAATCGCTACTATGCATGCGCAGTAGCTATTGTTCATTGAATTACGTCTGTCTATGGAAGATGGACGTAGTTCTGGATTTACCCCAATGAGTTTTATATTGTTAGTGATGCATATTTTTTATTTCATTTGTTAGCCTCAAAGTTTAACTTGTGTGCACTGAAGTTGGGTCAAACAGGCAACTCATGTCTGTGTGAAGATTATTTAAAATTTCTTTTTTTACTATACTTCCTACTCATGGAGCTATAAACAAAAAGAGCCAAGGAACACTATTCTATAAGACATTTGCAGGGAACAAACTTAAATTTGACATTTTCTCTTATAATAAATGAATATCTAGTTTCTATTTAAATCAATGGATAAAATAAAATCACTAATGTGGCAAATGCAAATAGGACACAGTGGAAGGAACTGTCACAGAGGTTTATTGGATACCCTTGATCTATACGTTTCTCTGCAAGCTGTAGTAAGTGTAAATAATATTTATGAATACTTGGCGGTAGATCCAGAACTCCGCTTGCAATACGTTTACTCGCATAGCGTATTTACGCGTGCGTACCTTCTATACACTCCCCTTGGCACACCCCTTGAATGTACGTATTTTGTCTAAGATCCACTTTCCAAACCCTACCTTAACTTTTGCCCGCGTAACCGATGTCATCCACTCACGTACGTATGAGCAACACGTATTTACGCAGCTAAGCACGCCCATACTGTACACTTTAAATACAAACCTCCACCTACATAGCGTATTTCAGACGTATTTTTGACTCACGTAAAATTGGCACGCCCACACGTAAGGATTTACGTATACATGAATGGCCCATACGTTCACATTTACGCTACATTACGTGAACGTATTTTCTATGGTGCGCATGGGCAGTACTTACCAAAACGCAATTTTACGTGTCCGCCACGCGTAAATTCGCTCACAAGCGTTCTGGATCTGGCCCTTGGTGTTAAATAATCTGATAATCTTGAAAATAAGAGGCAAATTACTCCTGGGCAAAACCATGTTGATTTCAAGGGGAGTCAAGTTAATTGCATTCTTTACATGCGGGGATATATCTTTGCTTTTGCTTACTACACTGACCAGCTTTACTTTTACACTGTTATCAAGACTTGGGCAGGGAAACGCCACCTCCCAACTCTAATACTGGTTGCAACAGATGAAATTTGACTACCTTGAAATCAACATGGTTTATCCCAGAAGTAACTTTCCTATCTTATTTTCAAGCTCTGAATCAGGTCCAGAGAGTCTGTAGTGGAGGAATTCTTTCTAGTACAAGAGTCCCATGCCTATGTTTATAGCAGGCATCCTCTTTATATAGCATTCATTTATAGTGGTGGGTCTTCCTTTTTTGTGTTGCCTTATAATATTACACCTGTTAAGTATTATGCAATTTATGCACTCTATACTGGGCTGCAAACTTTCGTATGCTGTCGTATGACCTTCATATTTTGTGTCGATAATTAACTTTTAACTAACCATGGCATATACTTGTCATTTAGGTGTCTGTTACCAAATGATACATTTGTGGCAAGATAAGTCACAACACTGACATTCATTCTAAGTAGAAGAGCCTTGTGTCTTAAGTAGCTGTCTCAATGTGCATTGGAGTGTCCCAGACCAGTCTACAGCCACTTGTATTTTTGTATTTGATTTCTTTCATACTTGAACATAAGAAGGATAAGCCACTGACCTAGAAAGGTTAGGTGTGGCAGTGAGACTGCTAAGTAGGGATGCTATCTCTCATTATAGGTCAGATATTAGTCTCTGCTCAGCTCAGTTTTAATAAACCTCTCTGTGACCGTTACTCCTAACTCGTCTTTCATGTAATAATTTCATCTTTTATTATCTAATAATCATCATGTGGCTTTCAAGTTTGGGTGGATATTTTATATATGTTTGTGCAACTCATATATAAGAATAAACTTGCTTATTAAAAGATGCTTCTGCTAGCTATATACTTGGTGTAAATTATATTTGGTAGTATGTGTTCAGCCTAAGTAGTTCTGCCCCCCTTTGTCTAGAAGTGGGTAACTTTTGTTGTTCTATGTGCTATGTTCTATTTTTTCCGTGGTAACACCTTTGTATTGTTTTGTATTGTTGAAGTTCACTTCACTCTATTAATTAATGGTTTGTTATGGCCTTCTCCTTGCTTTTTGTAAAACAGTTGAATGTAAAACAAAGCAAACATGTGACACCAGCATAAAAATATTCTTTATAAATACCAGCAATAGATTCTATTGCATATGGTAAATTTAGAACACTAAATACGTGGAATATTTATTAAACAATTACTTTGGTACAAGATTTATGTTATGCTGCTACTAAATTACCCAAATGTTGTCAAACTTTCTACATGTAGGAACAAAAATGCATTTATGACATATATAAACTTAAAATGTTAGTTAAGCACTTATTAACTACAATATTTAGTAAAGGGTTAAAAATCTGTCATCCACCTACTGTATTAAATCTTTCCAAATAGCTGTCATCACCAAGCAGCACGTAGGCCTTCAGTAAATATTCATAGTAAGAATCTATTCCTGCACCCACACCGCTGTCTTAAAAGAAAATAAGTTTTATAGGTGCATACAGGAAAATAAGAAATAACTGGAAAATTACTAATGGACAATCTAAACATTCTACTTATGTTATCAGTCTGTTATAAGAGGAATCAATTTCATTTGAATTCAGCTTAATATATCAGTGGTATAAATCTTTCTAAGTTCTATGTTAAGTTGATATAGTGAAAGCTACAATGAAAAAATATGAGCAACACAAGTCATTTAGAAATGCTCTCCTCCTAGTTTCCTAGTTGGGAGATTAAGTTGGGTGGGATTCTTACACAGAAATGCTTTTACCAGACACCGGGAAACATGTCTGGAGAGACAGACATGTCATCGAGAAACAGCACTAGGTTTGATGAAGGAAAATCTTTTGAAGAGTAGTCAAAATGTGCTCCTTCAAGAAGCTACAAAATTTACCAATTTAGGAGCTCAAAAGGTTAAGTAAACTGGGAACCCCTTTGGGTCCTAAAAACGGTTCACCTAGAAAACATTGTGACAAGTTTTAAGTACAAGCTTAAAATACTAGAGCGATTCCTTCACCTTTATCATGTAATTATAATGTATTACATAGTGACTGTCACATCACTAAGTCTGACAGCAATCTACAATCCTTGCATGTGCATTATATTCTATTAGGACCCTATGGACTTAATGGTATTGAAACTACAGTAGGAATCAAGGGAAAAATAAGAGACAGGACATTCTTACAGGCTGCAGGATTTGTACAGCAGCTGCATGGGTTTATTCTAGGCAGTGACTTATCAGGGAAGGACTTAATTGTGTTATTAAAATAACAATCTATCTTTGCTTCTAAACCCCAGTATCCTAACAAATTATAAGCAAGCATTTTTATGGTGGATATATTTTATACTTACCTTTGCGCACCCAGTCTCCTGTATGAATATTTATTGTTACTCCAACCAAGTTGCTACTACGTTGCCTCTTCTCCCAAAGAAAATCTAGTGCTTTTCGCGCATGTTCCTATTGGGAGAGAGCAAGAAAGTCACAACTGATATTAAACAAAAAGAACTGCAAAACTCTTTGTTCATAGACCACTTCACATGACAACGTTATAGTTCCGGTGGTTTAAAAGATAAACTCCCTCTTGAGCTTTCTGCTCAATTCACCATCGCAGTAATCTGGTCTGCCTGGTTGACTTAACAATGCTCTCAATGCACTGGAGGGTGCAATGCATGAACCTACCACTATACACACAAGTGCATTTATCCTTCCTATACCTGCCCAACAAAGGAAAGATAATTCGGAAAAAGTTCAGCATATGATTTTCTATCTTAAAAGTACAATAAAGTTTGTTTTTTCTTGAATTAATAGTTTTACAAAAAAAAAAAAAAAACACAACACATATGCAGAAGTTTTTCAGCACTGACTGCCAGATTTAAATGATTTTCAATTTGGGGATCACTGTTCAACTGCTCTTGCAAATAAACTATAAGTCTTACAATAACTTGAAATAAAAACAAATAAATCAAAACACAGTCATCATAAGAAGTCATTTTTATTAGGAATAGCTGCATATAAGAGACAAACCTCAAATATCGATATGCCAGTGAAACGACTAAGTGCTGCAAACTCTAGGATAAGTGTTCCTGCACAAGCTGTGCATGTGTCCGTTTCAGTACCTGTCCGTGCCTCCGGCCTTCTGATCCCAAATTTCAAATTGACCTTATAAAAGGCAGAAAAAATACATCTTGTAAATATATAAAAAGAACTTCACAAATATTTTTTTCTACATTCTGCAAGAGTTTTATTAAAAAAGATTTTAAAACACAATATAACACATAAATGGCAACCCAAGGTGTCAGGGCCAACTTAGGTAGCCCCAAATCCAAATACCCCCTACCACAATAAGAACAGAATCTCAGGATACAGAATGGAAGGGTTAAATATTACACAGTAAATGTAAAATAAAGTAAAAGTGGGAAACACAGCCTACCGTTATGGATTCTATCGCAATTTAGTTTGAAACAATGGAATTTATAGGCTTTAAACAGCAGAGAGAGTTGCCAGAATTACTGCTCAATATCTAGAATACCGAATGCCTTTCTGAAGTAGTGTTTATGTTGCACCATATCACTAATTAAGATGATCCACTGATGTACTGAGAGTGGATCATGTGCTATCCATGTGATGACATTTGCTAAGGTGGATGACCAACACATTTTTATATAAATAACCTAAATAGCATGACCCTTACAAGTCTAAAGGTGGTAGCATGTTGGCAGCTGTGTGAATACAAAACCAGACCAGCTAAAAAAAAAAACCAAAAAAAAAAAACCAGTATGCTCATTGCAACCTTAATGCAAGGAATCTGCAGAAGCACCCTTACATTTAGGACTAGTTAAGTAGAGCAGAAGTCCATTTTATGGAAGCCACAGGGAGTATAGCAGAAACAACTGAAGATAAAGTAACGGACTTGCTTGCACCCAAGACAAGTCCCATAGCATCTCTAATACACATCTCTAGTTACCAAGCTTCATCAGAGAGGGAACCTACAGGTGGGTTGGGGGCCTCGGGATCTTTTTGAATAATTTTTATAGATAAAAAAACCACTTAAAAACAAATGGCAAATGCTAAGGTATGCAAGTAGAATGTAAGCATAATGATCGTTGTTGTGGGAGAAGAAATAATGTTTGTTAATTGTAGGCATTGCTGGGACCTGCAAAATGAAGTGAACAGGCATTCACAAACATGGGCGTGTGAGGCAAAGCATTTTCTACAAAATAGATACCATAAAAAATAAAGAATAGAAAAATTGATCAACAGCTCTCTCATACTCACAAACTCTTTTACACAATCAAGATTATCAGACAGTTTAACATACTCTTGGATAGGGAAGGCCACTTGTAGTGTTGAAAGCGGGAAGGAGTTTGTAACCAAGCACTTTAGCCATATGTAACAGTTCATCATTGTACCACAACATGCGTTCTCCTCTTTCTTTCAGCATTATGGCAACGGAATGTCCCCCAAGAAGACCACTTGGAATAAGAAGAAAAACAATTTGTTAAAATAATTATACAAAAAAAGTAAATACATTATTATAAAGCTATACTATAAAAATCTAGACTATTAACTTACCCCAAAACTCGAATGTTAGTCTCAAATACAGAAACCACAATGTCATTGTCTAAATTTACATCATTAATTACTTTTCGGACAGCATCTTCAAATTCCTGGGTTCTGTTTAGCACCTATAAAAACAAACAAAAAGAAAAATGATCTAATGGGAAATATTAAATGAGCCAATTGCATTAATTACAGTTTATACATTGCTGCTCCTAATACTTGCTTAATTCAATTCCTCTTTTAGACAATAGTCATCAAGTGTTACAGATACCTTAGGATCCAATACATAATAACTTATCAGTTGTTATGCTTGTGTAAGTATAACAAACATTTTGCAAGAGGGTAAAGGATAAGATGAGAATGGGCCTGATCTGGTGCACTCTCACCACACCTCGTATATTTGAATGTACCGAGAGCTAATACATAGAAGGTTCTGCAAGGTATGGGGAATTTACACAAAAAAAAATAAAATAAAATAAAAAAAAATACAAAAAAATACAAAAAAAAAAAAAGACACCCCCCACTCTTGCAAATAACCAGCAACAAATCATAACATTCTGTCTTTAAAATAAAAGTTTTAAAGACAGGTTTATATTTAGGACCACCAAAACAGACAAGCCTTGTAAGTCTATATCTATCTATATTCCATAGACAAAAAACCTTCTGGTTTAACATGTCTGATTAAGGTTTCCTACACTAACATAAAAGATTTAGACCTTTGAAACTTTACCACTCAAGCTCCAAAAAGCAATGAAATTACGACATCAAGGCTGGAGCCTTAATGGACGTGTTCCTTAAGCTATACAGACATGGTATACCATCACATCCTGTCTTTCGCTGCAGATTCAGCACCATCATGGAGTGAGATTGCTGTCACTCACAAAATGGTGGAGCTGCTAATTTACAAATTTGTGGGTTTGATTACCAGTGGGGTTGGAAGCTTTGCACCCACAGTGGTTTTAGTTTTCTCAATTATCATGCGCAGAAAAGGCCTTGCTCTGGTTTTTTGTTGTTGTTTTTTTTAAGAGGAGAGTAGGGGTATTGGGTGGTAAGCTGCATCACTAGACCCCTGCTGTAGTTCAGTATACATACATTCTGTATATTCAAGTAAAGGTCTGAGTAACTACTTTCAGAAAAGATAGTAATAGTATGACTCCCATTCAGTCATGTTTTATAAATAGTTACATATATAACAATGTCTGTAAAGGTAAAGCTACATAGTTACTTTTACAATCAGACCTAAGAAAACCTTAACTATTTGCTAGTATGTCTATTTTTTCTCTGTGATCATTTAAATCAGCTGCAATATGTCTATGTGTAATTATCTGATCATTCAACTGAACTAGTTGAACATACTTCTTTATATTACAACTGACAAATCTTTTAAAGGATACATAAATCTTTAGGTCTGTGAAATAAGACATTCTGAAATTGAGTTAATTTTTCGTAAAAAATTAATAATTTTAAATAACGCAATTAACTAATAATCCAAATTCCTGTTATTGTGAGTACTTTCTTTTATGCTACATAGCTGCTCAAACCCTCAGTTGCATAAAATGAGTACACACATTAGCATTAGAATTAGCAGCTCCACAAGTTTGTGAGTGACAGCAATCTCACTCCATGATAGCTGAATCTGCAGCGAACGTCAGGATGTGATGGTATACCATGTCTGTATAGCTTGAGGAACACGTCCATTAAGGCTCCAGCCTAATGTCAGAATTTCATTGCTTTTTGGAGCTTGAGTGGTAAAGTTTCAAAGGTATAAAACTTATATGTTAGTGTAGGAAACCTTATTCAGATATGTTTTTATATAGCTAAAATAGTTATGTTTTTAACCTTAGAAACAGACATGGTCATTGATACCCTGATGTATGGGCATGAGCAGTCAAAGAAATTCTGCATGTGACAGCATCCGTCTGAGATAAGCATGGTGGGATGGCATAGGTAATTAAATTATACAGTAAGGGCTTGGCTAAGCCCTTACTTACAATCCAGTACAATACTTAAGTAGGGTGCACTTCCTGTGTGGGGTTTAGTGGGGGTATATGTGTGATTATGATGTATAGTGTGAGGGGGTATATGTGTGGTTTTGATATATAGTGTGAGGGGGCGTATGTGTGGTTATGATGTATAGTGTAAGGGGGTCTATATGTGATTATGATGTGTAGTGTAAGGGGGCATATGTGTGGTTATGATGTGTAGTGTGAGGGGGTGTATGTGTGGTTATGATGTGTAGTGTAAGGGGGTGTATGTGTGGTTATGATGTATAGTGTGAGGGGGTGTATGTGTGGTTATAATGTGTAGTGTAAGGGAGCATATGTGTGGTTATGATGTGTAGTGTGAGGGGGTGTATGTGTAGTTAGGATGTGTAGTGTAAGGGTGGTGTATATGTGGTTATGATGTATAGTGTGAGGGGATGTATTTGTGGGGTGTTGTTTAAGGGGGTCTATGTGTGGTTAGGATGTGTAGTGTGAGGGGGTGTATGTGTGGTTATGATGTACAGTGTGAGGGGGTGTATGTGTGGTTATGATGTGTAGTGACAGGGGGCGTATGTGTGGTTATGATGTGTAGTGTGAGGGGGTTTTTGTGTGGTTATGATGTGTAGTGTAAGGGGGTGTATGTGTTAGTTGTATATATAATGTTTAGGAGACAAGGGTAAAATGTGAGTATGTTGGGCACCAAGGAATGGGTGAGGGTATATGGATAAGAATGTTTTTTTGCTCTTGGCCACTACCATTACGGTACATTGAAGTGCAGATTGATCCATTATTATTTCTTAATAATTTTTTTCATCTGATATTCTGTTTCTCCATACCTTTGGAAGCATAAACATTCTTAAAGATCTACCTGGAGTTTTCGGTAACAATTGGATTTATCTATATTTTTCACCAGAACTTTCTTTTTTAATACATTCTATTTTTTTTATCAGCTCTCTATATTGAGTTAATAGGTCCTATGGTTCACTCATTGGGGTAGGTCCAGAACTACGTTTGCCGTACGTTTATTCGCGAAGCGTATTTTCGTGTGCATATATTCTATACACTCCCCTAGTAACACCCCTTGAACGTACGTATTTTGTCAAAATACGCTTTCCAAACCCTACCTTAACTTTTTCCAACGTAACCGCAGTGATACGCACACGTACGTATGGGCAACACGAATTTACGTAGCTAAGCACGCCCATACTGTACACTTTAAATACAAACCCCTGCCTACTTAACGTATTTTGGACGCACGTAAAATTGGCACGCCCACACGTAAGTATTTACGTGACACATACGTGAATGGCCCATACGTTCACAATTACGCTACGTTACAGAGCGTATTTTCTATGGTGTGCATGCGCAGTACTTATTTCATATTTATGATTGTGTTCTTTTTGCAATAAATTTGTTTACATCTAATTAGGCATTTTATTATTGTTTTAGCTTTAGTATGACTACATGATTTCCATCTAGCGCAGCATCTTTTCTGATATATACTTAAGAATAAGAATATGAACCTAGTAGACACCAATACATCTAAACGTGCAGTAAGTGAATATTCTATAAAGGATAAAATAAATACACACTAAGTGCAAAATTGCTGAAAATTTGAAATATAATCTTCAGATCTGACAAAAGTGCTAAAGAGAAATAGTATGTGCTTATGATATATATGTGTAGTTTAAGGGGGTGTATGTGTTAGCTGTATATATAATGTATGACATGGTTTGCCTGTCTTCACACCTATTCTGTTTATACCTCTGCCTGTCTTCACACCTTACTTTCCCATCCCCTCACTCTGCACCTTTACACCTCCTAGAGTCCTCTGTCCTTCTTTACAAGTCCCCCTCCAGTCCATTACCTTCTTTCTGTGGCTTACACACATGCAGCATGTACAGAGCACGGCGATGACGTCAACGCTTGGCACTTCTGCACTATAGACAGCCACCCTCTGCTCTCACCTGTCACAAATATCTGCTTGCAGTCATGCAGGCAGGTCTGGAGTGTCAGATCTCCGTTCCTTTCAATGACAATGTAACTGAAAAATACAGTCACACTGTCAAAGAGAAGAACTGGTCTCCGGCGCAACAGATCTATCTGAAGGATTGTGACTGGGACTGTTTCACTTTCCTTCACTTTTTGTCACTACAGAGCCTGGCTTCCAAAAAAGACCTGACCTTTACAACAGGGCATCAGACAGCTAGATCGGGGCAAGGAGGGGAATAAGCACACATACATATATGTAGTCTTTCCACTAAGCAGAACAATAGCAGCACATTCACTCCCCAAAGACTTTCAGACAAGTGCTACATGCACAGAGCAATCCTCAGTATCCTGCATACAATGATTAAAGCTGCAGAATGCGCGGGACACATGCACCACATACATTACTCTCTATAACAGACAAGACTCCACGTTCAAATCTTCCACCCCCTGGCTCGTGCAGTGAATAAATTATGATGTCACTGTGAGGGGGGAAATCCTCACACAGCCGTTCGGGGCCAATAAATCTTTTATTAGGGCTATGTCAGAACTCATATTTTCCCTGTATGTTCCCACCAACCCCAAAACACCACCAGCACACCAGGAGGAGGTAATATGGCTGACTTCTCCTCCAGCACACAGAGGAAAATCTCTGTGCGAGAGAAGTCGGCCATATTGCTCCTCTCAAGTGAAGCCATTTACAGTTCACCCAGCAGATGTCTCTCACTTAACAAGCGCAACGTTATGAAATCAGTTACATAGTTGATGAGGTTGAAAAAAAGACAACAGTCCATCAAGTTCAACCTATTTTGGATCTCCTGCGATCCCTATCTTTATATTTGAAGTTAATCCATATAAAGCAACCTCAAAACTGTTGCAATCCTAAGATAAATAAATACATACATTTCTACCTTGCTCCACTACTGTCCTTTATTTAAATTAGCGGTCCTGGTAACCCTGAATGTCCTTTTCTGCTAAAAATGTATCTAATCCTTTCTTAAACATATCCAGTGAATCTGCCATCACAACCTTTTCTGGCAGTGAATTCCACATCCTGACTGCCCTTACTGTGAAGAACCCTTTCCTGGCAGTGACTCCACATCCTGACTGCCCTTACTGTGAAGAACCCTTCCCTGGCAGTGACTCCACATCCTGACTGCCCTTACTGTGAAGAACCCTTCCCTGGCAGTGACTCCACATCCTGACTGCCCTTACTGTGAAGAACCCTTCCCTGGCAGTGACTCCACATCCTGACTGCCCTTACTGTGAAGAACCCTTCCCTGGCAGTGACTCCACATCCTGACTGCCCTTACTGTGAAGAACCCTTCCCTGGCAGTGACTCCACATCCTGACTGCCCTTACTGTGAAGAACCCTTCCCTGGCAGTGACTCCACATCCTGACTGCCCTTACTGTGAAGAACCCTTCCCTGGCAGTGACTCCACATCCTGACTGCCCTTACTGTGAAGAACCCTTCCCTGGCAGTGACTCCACATCCTGACTGCCCTTACTGTGAAGAACCCTTCCCTGGCAGTGACTCCACATCCTGACTGCCCTTACTGTGAAGAACCCTTCCCTGGCAGTGACTCCACATCCTGACTGCCCTTACTGTGAAGAACCCTTCCCTGGCAGTGACTCCACATCCTGACTGCCCTTACTGTGAAGAACCCTTCCCTGGCAGTGACTCCACATCCTGACTGCCCTTACTGTGAAGAACCCTTCCCTGGCAGTGACTCCACATCCTGACTGCCCTTACTGTGAAGAACCCTTCCCTGGCAGTGACTCCACATCCTGACTGCCCTTACTGTGAAGAACCCTTCCCTGGCAGTGACTCCACATCCTGACTGCCCTTACTGTGAAGAACCCTTTCCTTTGCTGGCTGTGAAACTTCCTCTCCTCATGTATAAACTTGCCTTTCCTCATAGTTCAATGACTCCATACCCTTTATCAGTTCTGTTGCCCTTCTCTGAACCCTTTCTAGTTCCAA
>WWET01000653.1:498086-521536 GCA_011038615.1 Limnodynastes dumerilii | reverse complement strand
CAGGGAAAATCTAAAAAGTAAAAACAAAAAATATGATATTTAATAAATATTAATATTTAATACATACAAATTTAATATAAAAATATAAATATAATTTCAAGTCATTACTGAAATATAATGTACAATGTAGTGCAATATTTCATTTTTAAGTAAAAGACACAAAGCACAGTTAAAAATGATCCATGTGACATTGTTGCAATTAAGGACACATCTAGTTGACTAAATATAAAAATACAAGATAGTGTATGGCTAATGTATACCTCTTCATATATTCCTAGTTTGATGGAAATTGTCTCCCTCTAGTCCAGGGCTCGACAAACCCTGTTTGCCAATTTGCCAAAATTTGTACCTGCCGTCCAGAGTGACAATTCTGTAGTTCCATTCCCTTTTGGCTGCCTGCTGAAATGGCTGAGGAGGTTCCAGCAGTGCGATGCCATCAGTCAGCAGTTTCAGCAGGCAGGAATAAACCTAAGTGGTCACTCTTCCTGTCTGAGCCCAGCAGCTCACAAAGAAAAGGAGAGGGGGATAGGACTTTAATAAGTGAATGAACAAAGGGTTTAATGGGGGGAGGGAATGATCAACTAATAAAAGAATTTTCATGTATGCATATGTATATACATACTCACACATATACAGAAATATTCTGTGTTTACACATTCATTAATAGTGTGTGTATATAAAATAGGCAGCTATAGGTAACTATATGTGAATATATTTTTGTATCTTTTTTTTTTTTTTTTTTAAAGGAGGTGATTTATAACAACTTTATATGGAAAATTGTGTATAAAAAGTCCATGTAAAATGGTTTCCCAAAAAGCCTGGCTTCTAAGTTTTTGATCTGGCTCCTAGTATACAATGATATTTGTCATGCCCTGCTCTATTCCTTTTAAGATTTATCCAGTGCAGTGATCATTTCACCATTGCTTACACTCCCACTAATGTTTTAAGATGTGGCCTCTACCAGTAACATTTTAAGAACTTGTCTGGACAGCCTTTACTACCCTTTTGAATGTCTGCAATTACTTGGTGTTCCTGTTACTAGCATGTTCCTGTTTAATGCACAACCATCTAATGCTGGAGCTTTAATAACCATCTAATGCTGGAGCATTAATAACCTATTCTAATATTATTTATGCTATTACGCTGCATAAACTCAGCAGCATTTATAATATGCTAACATTAAGCTGCATTCAATAAAGTCAGACATCCTATGAAACATAGCCCAAACATTCTCTTATGTTTACCTTCTGGCTTACATTTATCATTTAATCACAGAATTTAATTTTTTATAAAGAAACAAAAAGAACTCTAAAACATGAATTTCCCTAATTTAAATCATAACTGCTTACTTTCCCAAAGCATCATCCACATCTCCTCTGCTTGGTTCCTGGCCACGTATTCTACCACGGCACGTCAAAGGCATAAGTTCATCAGCAGGATATGCATGTTGCTGATTGGTAAAAGGAATTGGGTTACAACACTTAACATTTAAAGTTTAAAATGGCTAGTTTCATTGACATTCTTTAGAAAATTATTTTCCAACTATTAATAAATAATAAACTGTTCTCTAGCAAAGTGAAAAAAGAAACATACATTATTTGTGAAACAGAGATTGGAAAACACAAGTCTTACAATGAAATTATAAATAGCTATGTTTGTAAAGTGGGAAAGTGACAATTTATTCATTTGCGTAGCTCACACACGGGTGTGGGTCGCCGCTGCGAATGGCTCTTTTACACAGAGTAGAAGCAATCGATCAATGAAAGAAAGAAGATCCTATGACGAATGGCAAGTATGAATTTAACCACAAACCCTTACCCTAACCCTCCCCTTCCATTACCCTAACCCTCTCCTCCCCACAGCCTGACCCCAAGATTACACTACCCTCAGCCTAAACCTAATGCAGCCTAATAACAAGAGCGATTATTTGCCCAATCACCTGATTATTGGATGACCGTTCCAATGTATGGCCAGCTTTAGACTCCATTTTCATTAGCCTAACCCTAACCCTCTCTTCCTCGAAGCCTAACCCTAAAACACCCCATAGTATTACTCACCTCTGGCTGGTGCAACAGTATTTCCGAAGATTGAATGGGTAAGTATGGCAATCGGCATGATTATCATAACCGCTGCACCAAAGGTACGGCTGTTCAATTGCTTAATATCTATAGTAGCTGCATAAATATACTAAGACTGTCTCTCATAACATTGACGAATTGCACATTGAATTCCCCCGGTGCTTGTTTCTTCTACTGCTCCACTTTTATTCCATCACCTACTATTTGGTCCCGGAATTATTTGTTTGTTTATGCATAAAGAAACGCTATATTATTACCTGTTAATATGGCTTCCTGGACTCCTCCACGGCAGCATACACAATGGGTTAAGTCCCCTTTCCGAGCCAGGGCAGGACCAAAAAGAAGACACGGAGGTATAAAACGGCTGCGCTCCCTCCTTCCTGTGTCTTCCATTCTTGCTCAGCTCATGTAAAAAAATAGAAGCTCATACATGCATTAATAATAAACATAGGGCCGGGTATTACCTGTATGCTGCCGTGGAGGAGTCCAGGAAACCATATTAACAGGTAATAATATAGCGTTTCCTATTCCTCCCCCGGCAGCATACACAATGGGTAATACCTCAGCACTTCAACTTAGGGAGTGTTAATCAGAGTTAAATATCTATTAATGCATAGACATAGTTAACTGAGTAATATATATAAATCTTTTTTTTTTTTTTATAACACCACAGCACTCAAAACTCTTCTGCCGAATCTAGCATCGGCTGAAGCCATAACATTAACTCTATAATATTTAGTAAATGTATGTGGGGAAGACCAACACGCCGCCTTACATAGTTCTTCAATTGAAGCTGATTCTCTCTCAGCCCATGATGTCGCCACTGACCTTGTAGAATGCGCCTTCAAGGATATTGGCGGATCTAAGTCCTTCTCCTTATAAGCTTGTAATATGCAGGTTCTTATCCACCTGGCAATAGATGACTTAGACGCAGGACCTCCCTTGTTCTTTCCTTCTATAAGGACTAACAATTGCTTTGACCGTCTGAAAGGCTTTGTACGTTGTAGGTAGATACTCAGAGTTCTTACCATGTCTAATGTATTTAGCCTCCTTTCTTTCTCATTTTTGGGGTCAGCGCACAGAGATGGCAGAACGATTTCTTGATTAATGTGAAATTTAGATGCCACTTTAGGAACAAAGACTGGATTCGTCCTCAACACTACCTTATTTTGGAAGAAATTTAGAAAAGGTTCCTCACACCAGAGTGCTTGCAGCTCTGAAACTCTTCTTGCCGATGTAATTGCAACTAAAAAGGCTGTTTTCCAAGTGACAAATTTGATGTTTACTTCCTCCAAAGGTTCAAAAGGTGACCCTGTTAGGACATCTAAAACTAGGTTTAGATCCCACGGTGCTAAAGGATTCCTGAAGACAGGCTTGATCTTAGATGCAGCCCTAATGAAGCGTCCTATAGACTTATCCTGGGCCAGATCCTTATCCAGCACCGCACTGAGTGCTGACACTTGAACCTTCAGCGAATTAGTAGCCAGACCCTTTTCCAGTCCTTCCTGGAGAAACTCCAATATGTCTCCCGTTGTAGCTGTATCTGGGAGAATGTTACCTTTCTTACACCATAAGGTGAATACCTTCCATATCCTATAATAGGTATCTGAGGTGGACTTTTTTCTGGCCTTAAGTAAGGTATTGATGACTCTCGCAGAAAATCCTTTGGCTTTCAGTCTGCTGGTTTCAGCAGCCATGCCGCCAATCTCCAATGTTGAGGATCTGGATGCCTCACCTTGCCCTGAGTCAAGAGCGACGGTGATACTGGTAGCTCCCAGGGTCTGTCGACTGCCAGTTGCAGAACTTTGGGAAACCAAGGTCTCCTCGGCCAATACGGAAGTATTGCTATGACAGCTACCTTCTCCTTCTCCACCTTTCTCAGCAACTGCGGAATCATAGGTATTGGCGGAAACACATATGCTAGGACAAAGTCCCATTCTGCCGTGATTGCATCTACTGCGAGAGCTAGTGGATCTCTGTACCTTGAGAAGAAAAGCTCCACCTTCCTGTTTTTGCTTGTGGCCATAAGGTCTACTTGTGGAGTCCCCCATTTCTGACAGATTTGGTTGAATACTTCGTTGTTTTCTTCTGCTGTTCTTGCTGTGATTAATATATCGTCCAGATAAGGAAAAAGGATGATCCCCTCTTGACGAAGCCTTGCAATTACTACTATTAGGACCTTTGTAAATGTCCGCGGTGATGTGGCCAGACCGAATGGTAGAGTCACGAACTGATAATGTTGACCGCATACCATGAAACGAAGGTACTTGTGATGTGGTTTGTAGATTGGAACGTGTAAATATGCGTCTTTTAAGTCTATAGACGTGAGGAACATGGCTTTCCTTAGATGAGGCAAGATTGATTTTATGGACTCCATCTTGAAGGGTTTCACTAATATGGATTCGTTCAACCTCCTGAGGTCCAGGATTGTCCTGAAACCCCCCGTGGCTTTGCGCACAATGAAAAATCTGGAATAAAAGCCCTGATATCTCTGAGCTTTGGGCACTTTCGCTATCACCTTCTGGGAAAGAAGATCCTCCAAACTGCTCACCAAGGCTCTTCTCTTCTCTGGGTTGACTGGTAACGCAGATGCCAGAAAATGGTGTCTTGGTGCCGTCCTTATAAATTCCAGCTTGTATCCTCTGAGTATGATGTCGTTTACCCACCTGTCTGAGGAGTTTTGAATCCATATCGATGAATACCTTAGCAGCCTGCTTCCTACTGTGCTGTTCCTCTCGTCCTGTTTGGCGTCATTGAGTGAATTGTTTAAAAGAGGTCCTTGTATCCTTCCCTCTTTGGCTACGAAAAAAGAACCTGTTATTCGAAGCTTGTCCTCTTCTGTAGCCTCTGCCGGGCCTATAGCTTCTGGCCTCTTTGAAATCTGAACCTTGCTGTCTGTACCTTCTGTTATCAAAAGCTTTCCTGACAGCTTTATCCTGAGGTAACCAAGCGGATTTCCCTCCAGAGGATTTGGTGATAATTTCATCCAGCCTGGTGCCAAACAGGTATTCACCCTGAAACGGAAGGGATAATAATTTGTTTTTAGACTGCACGTCCGCTTGCCATGGCCTGAGCCATAGGGCTCTCCTTGTCACAGCTGCTGTTGCTGCAGACCTGGCTGCAAATCTGACTGAATCCAGAGAGGCTTCGCACAAGAATTCAATAGCCAGCTGCATATCTTGTATGTTTTTTAGAAGTTCTGACCTTCTAACTCCATCTAACACATTTGCCTCTAATCCATTACACCATCCTCTTAGGATTCTGGCAGTCACTGCTGTTGCTGCCGCTGGTTTCAACGCTGCTCCTGCGATCGCATGTTGTTTTTTCAGGCCGACTTCCATCCTTTTATCCATGCTGTCCTTAAATGCTGCAGCATCCTCCAGGGGCAATGTTGTCTTCCTGGATAATCTAGCCACTGCCGCATCCACTTTAGGCGGCTCCTCCCAGAATTTGATGTCCTCTTGTTTAAATGGGTACATTTTTGTCATTCTGTTAGTGGCCGCTGCTCTCTTCTCTGGATGCTTCCATTCACTACTTACCATATCTTTAAGCACCCTTGACAATGGAAAATCCCTTGCCTTTTTTGTTCCTTCCTCAAACAATAAATCTTTCATCTGTATCTCCTCCTTTGATTCTTCAATTTTCAAAGATTTATGAATCAGCTTAAGTAAATTGTTTACCAAGTCTGGATTAAATGACGCTTCTGCTTGGCCCATCTGTTCATCTTCTGAGGTCTCTGCACCTGCTTCCTCAGCAACCTGCTCCTCTGCTTCAGATTCCTCAGAATTGTCACTAATGACCGCTCTTGGCCTTTTAAAGGATAACTTTTGCAAATCCTCCTTAGTCACAAACCTCTTGGACAGAGACTCCTCCAACATTTTCACTAAATTTGCCATTTGAGGTGAGGGCTGTTGTTTCTCAGCCAATACACATTCAGGACATAAAGATTCCTTACTTCCCTCAGTAAGAAGCTTGTCACATAAATTGCATCTAGAGCTGCTTGCTTTCTTGTGCTTGCTCTTTAACTCACGCCTCTCCTTACTTGTTTCAGACCTAAAAACAAAAATACTACTAACTGACTAGGTACAGAAGCTAATATAACAGAAGAAAAAACACAGGTAGCGCTTACCCAGATTGCCTGGCCTGAGACCGTTTATCTTTATCCTCCATTTCTCCTGTTTGCCACCTGTTTGCTCAGCACACCGCTCTGTTGGCGCCAAATCCTTTTAAATCTTCAGCTGATGCGTGGCAATGACGTCAATCCGCCCGCTTTCATCTCGGATTAACCCGGGCTTCACCAAAATGGCCGCCGGAGCACTTCCCCTAGTGCCTGGCCATGGCAGCTAAGCTGCTGACGTCTCTTCCGCCCGCCCTCAGTGGAATCGGGCGCGGGCATCTGGCAGTGTTCCGCCTCACACTGCGGGCTGGTCTCCCCACCCTCCCTGGTCCTGACTGCCGGAGCACGGACCAGGGATGTACCGCAACGCGGTTTAAGGTAAGCGCTTCTTAAAAATAATAAAAGACTAAAGCTCCCTGCCTAGCCACTCTGCTTCAACCCTGGCTCAGAGCAGGAATAAAAAAAGACACAGGAAGGAGGGAGCGCAGCCGTTTTATACCTCCGTGTCTTCTTTTTGGTCCTGCCCTGGCTCGGGAAGGGTACTTAACCCATTGTGTATGCTGCCGGGGGAGGAATAGGAAACTTATCATAATTATTTTAAAAGTTGCTGCTCATTGGTTTTATATACATCAATAAAGAAACATTTTAATAGAAGCTACATCAATAAACTTTTTAATAGAAGTTACATTTACTATTGGTGTGGGGGGTAGATTTTTCCCTGTTTATACAGCCCCGACTACATGAAAGAGCTCTAGAGGTATTGTATCAACACTGCGGGCAGTCTATAGGATCAGGATCCAGCGCAGTTTGGCATATATATTTTATAGTTTATGCCATTTAGCATACTTACTAATTCATAATTTTCTCTTTTAAATATAGAGCTGTTTTCAAAAGTGACAGCCGAAAATTAGCTTTCGGTTGTGTCTATTTCTAAAATAGCAGTTTCTCAGCGGCGACTCCCACGGCTCACACACACTTATTGCACTTAAATTAGTTGTGAATATACAACAATATGAATGTGGTAAACATAACAACAACAGGTACATGGCTAAAGTTGAACGGGATTATTCAGATGTTGCAAGCAACAAAATATATTGCACTGCACCGGAGAAAGAAACCAGTTTCAGACATGACAAGGATTATAAAGGTGAAGATAGAAGATACAAGGTAGGAAGGAGTTTGTGATGAGCCAGTGAAGACAGACATGGGATAGAGATTAATAACTCATGAAGTACAAAGGATGGAGTTTATGTTTTTTAACAATATCCATAGTGTTCAATTATTAAAATTATTGGTGATTTTTTTACAAAACAGAAACATTGTTTTCACTGATAGATTGTAAGCATTAATACAACCATTTATTAACAGGTTCTCAACGTATCCAATACTGGCTGTAAAAGTTTTATCCCAATAAATGTAAGTAAAAACAGTCTTTACCCATATCAGCACATTCCTGATTGACACAAACTGGCAATTTTCTATTATGCCCATTTATCGACTTGCACACCTAAATGCAAATCACAACTAATCAAGGCTCTCTAGATTTCAGATATGCAAAACCAATAGTTTTTATTACCTTGACATTGCACCAAAAGAGTTAAATAACAAATGGACAAATTAACTCTAAAGACCAACATTTTGCGCCCTCCAAGAATTGCAATGAGACATCAGTTAAGACAACATGTGCCTCGCTAGAGCAAAGGGCCGAGAGAAAAAGCATGTAAGCTTAGGGGTAGGAATTCTAATATTCAGGATTAAATTTAGGTTTACAATTTTGAACTCTAGTAAATGCAATGCATTAAAAATGTATCAGTATATTAAACCTGTTAATAAATAAACTGAGCTGGCACGAGCAAGATCAGATGTGAAAGGTATGGCTACGAAGAGCAACACTAGCAACTTAACTGTGAATTGCACTATATGATATTCTTTTCTCCTGGTCCTGGTTTTTTGTTTATCATCTGCTATTACTCTCGGAGCACCGCAGTTAACATTGTGAACCCAGTCCTTATTATTATGGACTTCTATTGGCATCCACACCACCTGCCCTTAAGCATAAACATTTATGAGTAACATGCATCTCTTTGACATTTAAACTTGCGCATCATGTTATATCCTTATTTCAGCCCATTACAAACCAACCAGTAGAATAAGAGATACTGTTAGGATTCCATTATTACCTTAAACAAATAGAATGAATACATACCATATAATTCCCATACGCATGATCAAACATTTCTAGAACTTGTACCCTGTAACAAAACAAGATGGAATTTACCTTTTTTTAGTACAACAAACAAGTATAATTACAAAAAGTGTAGATTAAGAATCAGGTGAGCAATAAATTTGTTTTACATTTGTGTTGTGTAGGTCAATATGTAAATCTAATCTAAACACTAATAATAGAAAAAGGTTCAGACTAATGAATATCACCTACAGAAAACAAAGGGAAATATGAATTTATTTCAAAAACATGCACATATATGGTTTCTCTTGATTATTACATTCAGTTTTAAATTTCAAGTACATGGCTGTTTAGGACAGGTTACTGCAGTTAGAAAACATTTTACTTTTGCTTTTTTATTTTTTGGGGAAGACAATTACTTTAGATATTGCAAACAGCATACTTGTTGTATCCAACCATCTGATAAGCATTTACAGAACCATGTTTATATAATATTGTGGGTAATTAATCAGGTAACATATACCGCACAAGTGTCCATCCAAATTAGGACAGATTATTTTGCAGTGTATAACCTGCTACAGTTTTATCACTGCAATTACATTTGATCTTGTGATGTCATTAATATCCTCTTGTTGCGAAAAGTATTTTCAATACTATATAAAATACACACAATATATATATAAATATNNNTATTTTGATCCATTGCCCTTGAGGAAGTCCTGAAGGGTACATACTTACCTGAGGACAAAACGCGTTGGGTCATTTTATACCTACCTTTGAAATAGACTCTCTGATACCTGGTAAAGCAGTGACGGCTGTGGAAAAGCAAAAAAGGCAGAGTTTCTTGCACCACCATACTGAGGCCTGGGCACTTCCAGATGGGACTCAGAGACAGCTAAGACTATACTTTTTAATGCACTACTTTTTATTGTACATGGTACGCAAATTTTAAATTATATAGTAAAATGTTTATCTTTTAATGCACCATGGTCTGGTGATTTCCTTTATTTCTCCACATACTGAAAACTAAGCTGTTTTCGTGGCTCAACAACCAAAAAGTATTATCTATGTGCCTAAGAACAAGGTTATATATGGTACGCATATAAACAACCTATTTATCTGTATATCTGTATACCATTGTATTGACATACTGCACTAAGATCTTTTTTTCTTTTATATTTATTTAACTCCTATATGTGGTTTGAAATAGTCTGTCTGTGTCTTGTGTTACTAATACAGATATTTCATTTTCAAAAAGGCGCCCCTGCCCCCATCGCAAAAAAAACCCAAAACATTATATATAAAATGAATATGATTTACAAGATGTTATGGTTTGATAAGGAAGGGTGTGTATTGGAACACCGAAATATAGTAGAACATTATAATATGATCCCCACTACGGGTGGTACACAAAAAGGAAGATCAGAAAGAGAAAGTAATCCCAGACACAGTATTTTCTATGATTATGAACATGCGGTGACCGCATATACGCAATCTACGTATCGAAACGATACGCAGATTACGTACAATAGCTACTACGCATACGTCTGTCTATGAAAGTCGGACGTAGTTCTGGATCCGGCCCAATATACTGTATGTAAGAACAGAATATTTATATACATTTGCTAGCTATTGCAATTTATTGTGTATTGCATTGTGTAATTAAACTTCTAAAAATATTATGAGGAAAAAAAAAACCAGCATAAAGTTTGGTGAAAAAAAATATTTCATAATGCAAAAGAAACCTGAATTTATAAGTACCTAAATCATAAAAATAAAAATTAATTAAAATTAAAATTGGCAAACTGCATGGATAGGTGGTTGATTAACCTGGTACCACAGGAGGTACTTGGAAGTGCCTGCTACCACTATCTAGTGTGGCTCCCGATCCTGCGGTACCACTCCAGACTCTTCACCACAGTGTCTGCACGGACATCCTAAACGCAGTCCAAGGACTGCTTTCTTTTCACTCTGGTACTGTTGCTCCTGGTTTCTTTATGCAACTACTCATTTGCTGCAGAACACTGTTAAAAGCGTCTTGATTTGCATATCGCCGGTCCTTATTACTGGTGCTATTTTGTCTTTTATGTTGTATGTTGCTATATGTATCTTTTTATTGAGTTTAGTAAAGGATAATCAATAGTGTGGCCCTATCCTCTGCTCTCCCACTTTTTTGCAGCCAATTACCTAAATGAAGTGGGTCCTATACCACTATCCCCTTTACAATTCTCTCAAGTGCATACAGATTAAACAAAATATATATATGTGACGAAATGCGTCGGGTAGGAGCTACCTGTGACACACCCGGATTCCTTACCTCACGTAGAGCGATCGCGGCAAGCTGCTTCCAGGAAGCTGGTAACTAGTGGCCCGATTGCGGTGGAAATGTTTTACATGTCTGTATACAAAATGCTTATCCGGTACGCTTATGTCTAGAGTGCCAGGATTTTTACTTAATAAAAAGAAGTTATTGCACCACGAAGGCGCCCCCTCTTCTTTGTTTTTCCAATATCTATATCTATATCACTATATAACTATATATCTATATCTATATCTAATACGTATACCATGAGTGGAAATTTCAATGCTACACAAACTCACTGGTGGGTTCGGCGCTAAAAACTCATCACTGTCCTTTTACTGTTAATCACGTTCTTTCAGTTTCTCTTTGAAGTATTCCGATAATAAAACAGAATATTGGGCCAGATTCAGACTTAAGAAAGTGCTTAACATAAGAGAGGAAAGTCACTCCTGGGCTAAACCATGCAGATTTCAGGGGGAGTCAAGCTCATTGTATTCTTTGCATGCAGGGATATATCATCAAATTGCTTACTGCACACAGTTACTGACCAGCTTTACTATCACACTGTTATTTAGACTTGGGATAGAAAACATCACCTCTTAACTCTAATACAGTTTGCAACAGATGAAATATGACTACCCTGCAATCAACATGGTTTAGGCAAGGAGTGACTTTCTTCTCTCTCATTTTAAGTACCTTAAGTCTGAATCAGGTCCATTGTTTAAATGCGCAGTCTTATAAACTTTCTTCCTTATTTTCAATACATAATATTCTTTATGAAATAGAAAGGAGAAAAAGAGCACAAACTCGTGGAACACCTTTGGGGATGGTAAGTATACTAAAAGTTTATCTACTCAGGTCTTTTTCCCTTTTTTTCTTTTCTTTATGATGTGGCCGATCCTTCCTCGCTGTCTCTTTTTCATAATGACCATGCAAAGAAAGGAGGGGAAAACAGCTTCCACCATAGTGTAGTATAGTTGGTCTCCTGTACTTTCGTATAAGGTCAGCTACTCACCCTTTTTGTCTCTTGAGTTTTAGTATATCACAGGGTATCCTCTTTTTGCTGTTCTCCAGCAGTACCATAAATACACAACACTGCACGTGGTATTCTTTATAATGTTCTTTTTATTCAAATTATCTCCATACATAATGTATGGGAAAATCTTCTTAATGTATGATCCAGAACCTGCTCCCCTATGGGGAGGGGGAGATCAATTATAACCCCTAATGCTTTTGTCCCGATCGCTCTATTCCCCAAGATGTTAAATCCCAAGAAATGGTACTAAGATACATGTGCCCTTTTCTTAGAATACCTTTAGGGAACGGAAGAGGTTTCACGGTCTAAGTACAAGGGTCTCGTTCTCACCACTTCCACAGACTCATTTCGAGTGACAATCACTCTTTATCAAGGTGTAGAGAGAGAGGTCCTTAGACCGTGAAACCTCTTCCCTTCCCTAAAGGTATTAGAAGATAAGGGCCCATGTATCTTAGTACTAGTTAACATCTTGGGGAATAGAGCGATCGGGACAAAAGCATTAGAGGGTTATAATTGATCTCCCCTCCCTATAGGGGAGCAGGTTGTGGATTATACATTAAAAAGATTTTCCCAGTATTGTTTTCATGAAATTGAACATTTTTATTTGAACAAATTTAGTTTTTAAAGCGGAGATAATTTGAATAAAAAGAACATTATAAAGAATACCACGTGGAGTGTGATGTATTTACGGTACAGCTGAAGAACAAAAAGAGGATACCCTGTGATATACTAAAACTCAAGAGACAAAAAGAGTGAGTAGCTGACTTTATACAAAAGCACAGGAGACCAACTAAACTACACTATGGTGGAAGCGGTTTTCCCCTCCTTTCTTTGCATGGTCAATTTGAAAAAAAAAAAAAAAAAAAACCACGATGAAGGATCGGCCACATCATAAAGATAAAAACGGAAAAGGACTTTAAAGACTAATCTCAATGCAGACGTGAAAGAGGAGGAAAGTGTGAGTAGATAAACTTTTACTATACTTACATTCCCCGAAGGTGTTCCACAAGTTTGTGCTATTTTTCTCCTTTCCATTTCATAAAGAATACTACATATTGAAAATAAGGAAGAAAGTTTATAAGACTTTGCATCAAGACAACATTCTGTTTTATTATCTGAAACACTTCAAAAGAGAAACTGAAAGAACATGATTAACAGTAAAAGGACAGTGATGAGTTTTTAGCGCCGACCCCAACAGTGAGTTTGTGTAGCATTTGTAAAAGGATAATATTTTAACCTTTTATACTTTATGGGTTTTTTTCTCTCTCATGCATTATGGTTCACTACCGAATAAGGAAACTAAGTACCAACACTATAACATCTATTTAAACAAAGGAACTGTTGATCCATGCAGTTTGCCAATTTTAATATTTTTTTATTTTTATGATTAATTAAGGTACTTATAAGGTCTCCCACACAGCCTCTTTGTAGCTAATTTTTTTTACATTTTTCTTTACAGGAGTTAGGACACTACTATGAGCCTTTTCTTTGCAACTTTTAAGGCATTTCAGTGTGGTTTAAATAAGGTCTCTTCATATTTAAAAAAATTTAACTTGCAGTCTTTACCTATACATAAATGAAAGAAACTGATTATAAACTACGTGGAAGTTTCCAGCTATCTTGCACTATTTGCATTGGGGATTAAGACTTTTACGTCAATCAACTAGCACAGTGGTGAATGTACGAAGTTTGGGGGGGAAAGAGCATATGCCGTTTAAATGTAAATAGAACAAAAAAAGTAAACAACTGAAAATGCAGAAGCCATTGTTATGGAAAATGTTTTCACTCATATGGGTACTGAAAATGTTTATTTCAATTAATGTAAACGACATTAGTCATGCTTAGTAATCAGTATAGGCACTACAACATTTTAATCACCAATGTTTTATTGTACTTTTAGATCACAAGCCAATCAGTAAGAATAAAAAGCAATAGTTAATCACAGGACATTTTGTATTCTCATTACAATGACATCTAATAAATATAGACTTCTGTAAATTTGGACCCACTGACCCCAAAAAATGCTTCTTTCTGGGTCTTGTGAACATGGGCTTTATATTGAAGCAATTAATGGACATTTTAAAATTTACTGAATACACTGACACCGATTGCTCAAATGCAAAAAATGTTATTCCAAGACTCCAACAGCTCTGTACCAGCAGCACACTTTAGGTCTCATGCGGTTTTGGAATCTCGTATAAAGGATCGCTTTCTATATTGGGGTCTCGTAGTGCACTGCTACTAACCATCCAACAATGGGACAAAACTGGGGATCATCATTATAGCCAGGAACAGTATTATTTTTGCAACCTATCACAATATCCCCACTGCTTTTTTTTTTTATGCCATCCACCTGGCAAAGTTTTCTTGTGAAAACTTTTTGTACAACTAGTGTTTGTGCTCATTTCAGCAATCAAGAGAAAATATTGCACAACGCTTCAGGAAAGCCTTGAACTCATCCTTCAAATGCTGCATTAGAAACAAGATCATGCCCCTTTCTACCATATAAAATAAGCTCCGCACCACTGCACAAAAGTCCAACCGCAACAGACCTTATGTTCAAATCACACCCCCTCTTCCATAAACCCTGCCTCTTTTGAGGCCCACAAATTGGGATGGATCCTCCTAAAGTGGGATGCAATGTCATCCAAAGCCATCTAGTGCAGGGCCCAGAACAGTCTCCCTAGGTTAAGTTCTGCCCAGCATACACCAACAGGTGGTACGACCAAACACCAGCCCCCTAGTATATTTAATGGGATCCAATGTTACCACTCTTAAGTTTTCTTCCAAAGCCTTCCAATTAAGCTACACCCACTTTCCAGTCAAACCCCACCCACAACTGACCTTATTTGTTCAGACAACATCCTGTTTTCCATAAGCCTCGCCATTCTTACAGTTTTGGGCCCAGGCCCCAAAAGTGGTGGAATTTTTTGAGTTTAAACCCAACAGTATTTTAAGTTGGACAATGAAGGGTTTCTGTACCAAATTTTGTCCTTAACCCTCAATGCATGCATGAGGGTGAAGTACACACATACATACATTTTTTGATTAATACATACACACATAGCGGTATGCTGCTACTAAGCCGCTTTACACATGAATCGCATATTGTCCGTATTACAGCGTGTTGAAATGTCTCATCTGTGAACCTAGCCATGCAGTTCATTCCATTGCATGGGATCAAGTGAGAATATTCAGTCATATGCAGAGTGGCCATACAGATTGCCTTCAATGTGCTCTGCATGTTGCACTTTATTACTTCGCTGATAGAGGCTCATTACTTGAAACTAATTGGAGTTTTGGACTCCTTAGGGCGCTAAGACCAGGATTTTCTGCCTCTTCTGGCACTGCCTTTGGTGGGAGAGAAGCTGGGTGATCTTCCACAATCCAGGATTGTCCCCTGGTAGAGAAGGCATCACTACTAGCAGAACGAAAGTAACGAAACTGAGACATTCTGGACTAAGATGATGATAGTAAAAAATTACTTTTACTCCTGTAGCCTGTGTTATCATTACATCCAAGGACCTAACAAAAGATAGCCCTCAAGAGACTTTCTTAAGTCTGTATTCACCTTCCAAGAACGTAGCCATAAGGCTCGACCGGCAGCTACCGATGAAGCGGAATCTTGGCTACCACTGACTTAGAGTCCTCTGGGCAGCTTTACAAAGATAACCCGTGGCATCCCTGATATGTTCTGTCAAGGAAACTAGGTCCGCCTGACTAGATTTTGACTGAAGACTAGAGATAATCTGCTCCGGCTATACTTTCTTGCAAAAAAAAAAAAAAGCTGGAGCCAGCCACAGCCCAAAGAAAGCACCTGCTGCCACAAAAATAGACTTTAGAAACATCTCAATACACCTATCTACGGGATCCATAAAGGAAGCAGCAACTAGAAAGGCAAACCTGTTGGTTTCGCTACCTTTGAGACCGTAGTGTCCACCTTAGGACACTGCTCCAATTTGGACACCTCCGCCTCAGGCCGAGGATATAAAGTGGCAAATCTACGAGGAACAACAAACTTCTTGTCAGAGGATTTCCAGGCCTCCTGAATTAACGCCGATAACGGAGGAAACTAAACAGAACCTTTCTTCTGATCCACCTGGGCAAGAGAAGGATCCACCAGGAGCTCCCTATCGGAGAAATCCTCCTCCCCAACCTCTCCCTCTTCTCCTATGTAATCAGAATCTGAGTCTGCCAAGAGGCCCCCGGATACCAGAGGCCTCTTTCCAAACAGTAGATTAGGCTCTAAAAATCTCTCCAAAGACGCAGAGACTTTAGTCAGTCCCTGAAGCGACCTGGACCAAGCCGGTTCAGGATTACTAGGCTGAGGGGCCACCCCTCTATGAGCAGGCTAGCTAATGGTCGGACACACCGATGGCATGTGCTATGGTGACAGCAATTGAACTAAGGCAGCGACAGACGACCCCAGAGAAGACGCCCACGCGGATCCTGGATCCTGATGACCCACTGGCAATTTTGCCTTGCAAAATAATTCACTTTAGGGACCTTTCTCTTATCTGACATCTTCACAGAATGCAACACTAGTAAAATAAAAATAAAAATTTACCCACACTACTTTACCCTTGGATTAAGGGCAATATAATAACAAAGCACACAAAAATTCATATGAAAGTACTTTAATTTTCAAGCAGCAGCAGAGGGAGCAGGCAGAGAGAGTACATGCAGGCAGTTTGAATGGTGTGACACGCTGAACTCCAGAGCTCAGGGGCATGCTAGAAAGCCCAGATACACTTGGTTATGTCTGCAGCAGGCTGATGAATACTTCCAGAGGGGGTGGGATTCAGAATATTATCCTTAACCCTATGATATCCGCTAAGCCGGTAGGGGATAGGGAAACAGCATGGGACAATGGTGTCCGCAATATTGGAGCGGAGCACGAGGCTCTTCGTCTGCTCCTACAGCCAGACAGCCCCAGGTTTACTCCTGCTGTTGGAGAATGGGAAAGCAGTCTGACTCAGCTGCGCCGTGAGTGCCTGAGAGCAGGTGCACTGACTAAAGTGAACCCGCTCTCAAAAAAGCTGAACAAACCTAAAAAAATAAAAAATAAATAAAAAGTAAAGACGGGGACTCTACAAAACGTGTCCTCACTCCCTGAGGCACTAAAATTCACTAGAGCAGCAGGGGCTGCAGGAGGGAGGAGTGAGCACTGCAGAAAAAAAGGTAAACTAATTTAGTGCCCATTCTCAACCGGTCCTGCAAACCCCAGTGTACCAGTGGCCCTAAGATGGCTGTAAGAGAAATATATTTTGCATGCATCCTTCAGTCTTTACTGCCAAGAGAGACTAAACTTCCTCTCTCGCCGGGAACTCCTCACTACCACATCTCACTCTCATATACAAGACTTTTCCCATGCTGCCTCATTTCTGGAATGATTTTCTTCAATCTAGGTATCCCCTAGCCTAGAGATTTTTTTAGCAATCCTACTCAACACAACTACTCCTCATCTTCTTCTCCATGACCACCGCATTCACTCATCCTACCATACCTCTCTCTGTCCCTAGCCTGTACATATTCCAACCCACTCCAGTTCTCGCTCACTCACATGCTACCTAGCAGATTGTTAGCTCTCAGAAGCAGGGGCCCTAATCTTCTTATGCTCCACTGCCCTTAGTCTCATTATTGCACTCAGCATTGATACTTGAACTGTTGCTTTTTCTTTTTTTTTTTTTTATTAAGCTTTTATTGGTACACTTCATCAGTATACACGTTTATACAGAATATTCATCCATGCAAAATAGCAATCAGCATTAACACATCTATGAAAAGTGCAGAGAGGTTAACCATGAGGTGCCACACACCGCTTACCACATTACCAATTATGGGCCAGATCCTGAGCTACTTAAGCCAACGTATTTACGCTAACCGATAACGTAAAATTGTCGATTTGTATTTACTGTGCATGCACTTGGCAGATGTCACTTAACACTTAACGTACGTACCATCAGCGTAACTACGAACGAAGGGGTGGGGGCATCCATACCACACTCGTAGTTACGCTTTGTAGGTAGAAGTAGGCATTTAAAGTGGACAGTATGGGCTGGGTTAGGCAGTTACGTACGTGAATCGTATGTCTTTACAATAGCATTCAAAAGTTAAGGTAGGGTTTGGGAAGCGTAAAACGGCCAAAGTACGTACAAGCAAGGGGAGTGCCTAGAAAATACGATCACTTAAACACACTACGCGTTCTAACGTAACATGCCCGTTGGTCTGGATTTACCCATACAGTGAGGGGGGGTCATCCATCAGCTGTCGAAGAGTGTACCAAGAGGTATACTAGAAAAAGCCATGTAATCTATTTCTAATAGGCATAGACAATGTATTCATAGTTCTCCCAGACCCTGAAAAACTCGAAATTTGCGGTCTTTTAGACCGCATATACGCAATCTACGTATCGAAACGATACGCAGATTACGTACAATAGCTACTACGCATGCGCAGTAGCTACTGTTTATTGAACTACGTCCGTCTATAGAAGACGGACGTAGTTCTGGATCCGGCACAATATGCCTGAGCAACGAATTGTATATTGGGAAGACAGAGCAGACCTTTCATGAACATATATAGCACCACAAACGTGCAATCAAGAGCATATACACGCATTCATAACTACTGATCATATACAGAAGGGAATTACATAATCTACTATTATGTCTCCAAATGAAGTGGATCCATACAAAATCAAATGGATTAATGAACACATTTCTCTCTTACACATTGGTTCCCGAGATGTAGCAAAATCAGTCCCTTCTCTTCTAACATTCATTTTTGAGTTTTTGCAAGATGCTTACAGCAGTAGGAAAAGAAGTCAATTACTGTTCTGTTGGAGCAGCACCATAGCATTTCGTGTTAGTCAGCAGTAACGCATATGCTGCTAACAGCTTGATATTTATAAATGATAACCGTTGCACTATCAATCTATATTTTTAATGTTTAGAATGCATGCCCCTTTAAGATGCTACTAAGAGTAAGGGGACACTTGATTTTTCGTTAACTAGGTGACATTCTTCCTCAGCGTTTTTAAAAAAGGTTACATCCTTGTTGTTTAAAACAAGACAAATCCCTTGAACTTGTTCATTTATCATTACACTTTATTTTCCCTCTGAACTTCTTTTATATTTATAAAATGTTTTTGGTTTTGGTTTTAACATACCATGTTTAAACAGATTCATTAAAGAACAAAAAAACTAAAAAAGTTTCAATAAGCTGTTTTGAATTATAGAAAAAAACATTTTGCATCAGATAATATTTTTTGTTGTACAAGACACGTTGAGTGACAAGAGTGTGAATCAGCTGTTTTGTACTGTTGGATACAGTAGTATTTATTGGGCAACATCCATATTATATGTGAAAACAGAGCCTTACATTTCAGCTGCCCCCTGCTTTCTCCCAGCCTAGGCCAAGTGAGAATGTCCCCTACTCCCACCCCAATTAACCTTTCTATATAGCTCAATTAGCTCTTGCCGTGAAAGATGGATGTTGGTTCCACTGACATAAGTAGCCACTGCAATCATAGAGCTGCACTCGACTACTACCCTGTCAGATGGTCCACTACCACTCACCTGATCACGTGGAGCGCATGGCCAGGCACCAAGTCTAGACCTGCAGGGGCAACACACAAGCAAAACTAGAAATACAGGATTGAAATGGCACACACCTTACTGATTTATTAAGCGGCTGCTTTGTAAATTGAAAGGATTTACTAGATGTTAGACAGTACCTTGAATCCAGCTGCTGCTGATTATGCTGCAGAAGCAACCACTGCGGTTTATCCACATGGGAGGTTTCCCAGCAGCCTCTCTCCCCTGCTTACGGCTGAAACAGAAGCTATGCAGTCTGTCCCTGTAGTTTCAGTGGGCGAGGGATTAGTGGCCGAGGGAAATCTCAATTGTATGTAAACTGCAGTGGTTACTCTTGCAGGGCCATCGGCAGACATAGGAAAACAGTAAAAGGCGACTCCGGTAGACAAAAACATTTTTTTATGTATATACGTTTGCATTCATAAATTATTTGTTTATTTGGGTCAAAAAACTTGTCACCTAAGATTTTGTTCTGGCGCCTAAATTCTACAAAAAATGTTATCCCTACTATAAGCAACACTTTTGTGTACCAGATATATTTATTAGTTTATAAAACTGATATCACATATAGAGGTCTCTAAATAGTCTACCTTTGATTAATTGTAATATTTTTTACATACTTATAACATTTTAAGTAATGATTACAGTGCTACATCACGTTTTCCCAACACTATTATGGGATCTATTTTTTTTGTTGTAAGATAAATTATATTTATATCTTCAAATTCACAGGTTTTTAAAGTGTAGATTGTCTTTCATTAAACCTGGTCACAGCATAAGTTTTTATCTGGTACATAACTGTACAGGTTTCTAACAATGCTCCATTACATCACCATACTAGCTACAAATCAGTCTTATGACAGAATTACCGTATATACTCGAGTATAAGCCGACCCGAATAAGCTGAGGCACCTAATTTTACCACAAAAAACTAGGAAAACTTATTGACTCGAGTATAAGCCTAGAGTGGGAAATGCAGCAGCTACTGGTAAATTTCAAAATAAAATAAAATTACATTAACTGTATCATCATTAATGCCTGCCTTCATATCTGCCCCTTAATGTTAGCCCCTTTATGCCAGCCTCCATATTTACCCCTTTATGCCAGCCTCCATATCTGCCGCTTAATGTTAGCCCCTTTATGCCAGCCTCCATATCTGCCCCTTAATGTTAGCCCCTTTATGCCAGCCTCCATATCTGCCCCTTTATGCCAGCCTCCATATCTGCCCCTTAACTTATTTATTTTCTCACTTACCTTTGATGTCTTCTGCCTTTCCCTCTGCTATCCCTCCGGTGGTCCCTGCGTCTGTGTCAGGCTCTCCCTGCAGCTGTGCCTCTGGCTCTCTCCCCCGCGTCGCACGCTTCTCAAAGACGTTGTGCGACCTAAGGTCACCTCAACGTCATTGTGCAGCGCGCACCGTGTGGGAGACAGCCGGAGGCAAAGCTGTGGGGAAAAGAGCCTGACACAGCCACAGGGACCTCTCTGGCACTACAAGGCTAAATGATCATGTCAGCATTTTTCTTTACAGAGAGACACATAATATGTCACAGAGGAAAAAAAGGAAGACAGAAGACTTTAAAAGTTAAGCAAACAAAAGAGGTTTGGCGAAAGACAAAAGGTCTCTTGCCAGTACATGGAGATCTAATCCATACCTCCCAATTGTCCCGATTTCAGTGGAACAGTCCCGCTGTTCCGACTGCCTTCTAGTTTGTCACGATAAGTGGGCTACACTGTAGGCAGGAGGTTTTTTTTTTGTTTTCTTAAATTTCAATTTGATCGCCCCTCCCCCATGCGGCACATGACAATAGGGGTGGGGCCTATTCGTCCTGCTTTCCATCTCAAAAATGTTGGGAGGTATGCTATTCAGGGAACTCAACTAACGCATGGCAGAAGATGTATGTCTTAAACGTTGTATGGGTCCAGGAATTGAAAATGATAATGTTCGAAAATTAAGATTTAGAGGTTACGAGGATGACAAGGAGTGCTGGGGTGTAGGTGGGAGTGGCACTGACCATACAGGAGTCAGATGGAGACGAAGAAAAAAAAGTTAGGTGAGGGGGATAAATGGGGGTGAGTGATGTAGATTGAATTAGCTGAAGTGTTTGCAGTGATTACACACTACTACTGTCCATATGAAATGGTTTGTTGAAAAATATTGTTCTTAACCTTGTGGAATAGTTCCTTAATATAATAATAAAAAAATTATTTATGACCAACAAATAAACAGTACAAGGAAAAGAAATTAGCTACAAAAACCTGTATTAGCCAGTATGGGGAAAACAATGGACGACTGCCTAATGCACTGCTAATACAGTTCCATCAAACCTTTCTAGAATTCTTAAAAAAAAAACAAGACAGTTTTCTTTGAGTGTTTTAATAGTGGATAAATCAAAAGAATTCAATTTTAAGGATTAAAAAATAACCTCCGCAGAGAGACCTTCGTCTTCATACTAAATCCTCTCTTAAGGCCTGATCCAGGGCCATCACTAAGTTCCATATACAAGTGGAAAATGCACTTTCCTACTCATATACAATTTCTGGAAACTTATTTATCCAGCAGCCTACCATATCTTGTCCGGTGATAAGTATAAACATGCTGACAAGACAATCGTACATAAGGGCTAAAGCAGTACACCATCTGTATAAGGTACACGAAGGTCTTTCCTGCTTCATGTATGGAAACAATATATTTACGTCCTGCGTTCCAATGTGTATCCCATGGTTCTGGGCATCCAGAGTTAGTGAACAACAGCCGATTTACACATGCAGCTGTCGTTCTGAAGCCTGGATACAGTTCTCAATCTTTAACCTTAGAAGGGAATTTTTTTTCTCTCTCTCTCTCTCTCCCTCTCTTTGGAGGAAGTAAGGTAGCAGAGCCGATACAAAGTTCTGCATCCGTCTGATGGGAGCAAGCAGAAAAAGATAGGCACAAGGCTAACCATGCACCTGCCTATGCATCAATGTGCTATGTGCTCATGAACTGGGTATTCCATGATATTAAAATGAGATAAGGGGTGTTTATCTCATTTAAATAGGCGCAGAGCTGTCCAAGGTACCCGTATTTCCATGAAAATCTTACACCATGTCAGGTGATGGTATAAGTCATAGGCACAGTTCTTTTTTTAGTGGAGAAATTGACACATTTCTAATAAAACTGTTATTGACATTGTAAAAATTGTTCTCTGAAATTTTTTTAATGACTTAAAATTTTTGTTCTCAGATATTTTATTTTTATGCTGCAATAGCAGCGGAATGTCGCGATATGCGCAGACATTGCTGTAAATGTATAAATCATTTTAAGAGGTGTTTTAATAATGTAGTGTAAATAGTTAAAACAAAAAACCCATTAAAACACAGCGGAGGCTGCCACAGCAATGCCTGCAGCGCATACGGCTCCATCTGCAGTGGTTACAAGACATGTTTTTGCGGAAGTACACAACTCTGCATTAGACATAATGGTTATGTTTAACCTTACGTGCGGACAAAATCAGATGGGGTTTTGTACACGCAAGTCCAGAATTCTGTATGTGAGTGGGGGAGTGTCCTTTTCACTCCACTTTCCAGAACTTATTATCAGCTGAACATATGTAACCCCTCCGTACGTTAGTGCTCTAGTGTGCCCATTGTGTGAGCACAGCATAACAGCATAGCATAACTATGGAACCAATCTCACATGTTTTAGATCGTATTTGGTAACAGAAATCACTTTTTATTGCCAACTGGATACATTTTCTAATACAATACAATTGGTCTATAAATTAGGTGCATGATACTTGATATTTCTATGCACACATTTGTTGTATGCACTGAAATGTATGTAAAATTTTGCATATATTTAAAATTATTCATGTATTCAAATTATTTGATAAAGATAAGTATATTACTAATACACTGGGTGTATTACCTGGTGGTAGCTGGATAAATTTGTCACAAATTCGCCTGTATTTGTGACAGGAGCTGCAGTTTCTGGTCTCAGCTCTTAGTGCTCTGGAGTATTACCCATTTGATATCATATCTATTAATCTTTTATCTAAACGATCCCATCTTGTAAGCTTGTAATCCGTGGAGGAGGTATTAGAAAAATAAAAAACCCTGTGGAACGACGCAACTCATGTCCTGCACCGCAGGACATCC
>WWET01000653.1:463053-486019 GCA_011038615.1 Limnodynastes dumerilii | reverse complement strand
CGTAACATTATAACCGGCCAATACAGGTTACCGTTCCCCGGTAACATGGATCCTACTTCGGAGGCTATTAACACCCTAATTGCCCAAGTCTCTAACCTGGGTCAGATGGTCCAGACTCTTACTGCCCAAGTACGTTCACAGGACCAAGTCATCGCCTCTTTCCGTTCCCCAGCAGAACCCGCTGCAGCGGCTGCGCCTGCTCCGCTACCGGAATCCCAGGATATCAAGGTTAACCTGCCGGACCGCTTCACAGGAGATCGGTCCCAGTTCTTGATCTTCAAGGAAAGCTGCAAACTTTACTTTCAATTGAGACCTCACTCCTCCGGTTCTGAACACCAACGAGTTGGATTTATCATCTCCCTCCTCCAGGGTGATCCACAGGCGTGGGCCTTTAGCCTTCCCCCTGATGCTCCTATCAAACAGACTGTTGATGGATTTTTTCAGGCCCTGGGTTTGCTTTACGACGATCCTGATCGCCTGGCTACTGCTGAGGCTAAACTCCGGGCGCTCAAGCAAGGAAGAAGGTCAGCGGAGCAGTACAGTGCCGAATTCCGACGCTGGTCGAATGACTGTGGGTGGAACGACCCAGCACTGAGAAGCCAATTCCGTATCGGACTTTCGGAACAGGTGAAGGATGCCCTAGTCCAGTTTCCTACAGCCCAGACTCTGGATGACCTGATGTTGCTTGCCATTAAAGTCGATCGGCGAATAAAGGAACGTCGGATGGAGAAAGAGTCGGCCGCTACTTCTGTCTTCCCAGCAACTCACCTTCCTCCGGACACCTTGTCAGGTGAAGAACCTATGCAAATTGGAACCTTCCGTCTGTCCAAGGAAGAAAAGGCCCGTCGCCGGCAGCTGGGACTATGCCTCTATTGTGGTGGAAAGGGCCATCGGGCTGATAACTGTCCTAACAAGGCTGCTCCGGCGGGAAACGCCTAACCCAGGCGGTGGAGGAAGGGTTCCGCCTGGGTACTCATATCATTTCAAAAAAAAATTCCCTTCTCATTCCAGTGCAATTACTGGTGAACGACCGATTCGTCAACTTACAGGCTCTCATTGATAGTGGAGCAGCCGGCAACTTTATTGACGTGGAGTTAACTCACTCTCTAGGATTGAAAGTCAAACCCATTCCCTCTCCAATCCTTGCCTGCGGATTAGATGGCAGACCTCTAACTGAAGGGAATATTCATTCCAGCACCACAGCCATTCGCCTTTCCATTGGATGCTGCCATTCAGAACTCATTGAGCTGTTCCTAATCCACAGCCCCTCGGCCCACCTCGTTCTTGGACATCCTTGGCTCAGCCTACACAATCCTATCATTGATTGGGAGAAAGGTGAGATCATCAGATGGGGCGAGTCCTGCTCGGCTACTTGTATTTCGCGACCTATGCGTGTCGCTCAGACCTCTCCTTCAAAGATCCCTCCACAGTACGCTGACTTTTCGGATGTGTTTTGTGATAAAGCTTCGGATATACTTCCTCCGCACAGGGACTCAGATTGTGCCATCGACTTAATTCCCGGAGCCAAACTTCCTAAGGGAAGGTTGTTCTCTCTCTCTAGGCCGGAGTCAGGGGCTGTGGATCAATATGTCCAGGAAAATCTCCGTAAAGGTTTCATCCGCCCTTCTAAGTCGCCAGTTGGTGCCGGATTTTTCTTCGTGGCCAAGAAGGATGGGTCCCTCAGGCCTTGCATTGATTATCGGGGACTTAATAAGATCACTATCAAGAATACATACCCCATCCCTCGTATCTCAGATCTGTTTGACCAACTCAGAGGGGCCAACATCTACTCTAAGATTGACCTTCGGGGTGCTTATAACTTGGTCAGAATCAAGCACGGTGATGAGTGGAAGACGGCCTTCAATACGAGTTCCGGTCATTACGAATACCTGGTGATGCCTTTCGGGCTGTGTAATGCACCAGCGGTATTTCAGGATTTGATCAATGAGATTCTACGGGACTTCTTGGGAGTTTTTATCGTTGTGTATCTGGATGATATACTTATTTATTCTTCCACGCTGGAGTCTCATCGTTCCCATGTCCGTCAAGTCCTTGCCCGTCTTCGTGAGAATCTCCTATTCGCCAAACCCGAAAAGTGTGAATTCGAGGTGGACAAAGTCACTTTTCTGGGCTACGTCATTTCTCCACAAGGGTTCGCCATGGATCCAGAAAAGGTCAAGGCGATTCTGGAGTGGGTACAACCTACGAACCTCAAAGCTACACAACGGTTCCTTGGATTTTCCAACTACTATCGACGGTTTATCCGTAACATGTCGATCGTGGTAACACCCATCTCCAATCTTACCAAAAAGGGAGGTGACCCTTCGCGTTGGCCTCCTGAAGCTTCTAAGGCCTTTGCTGCACTCAAGAAAGCCTTCATTTCAGCTCCTATTCTTCGACATCCCAATCCAGATCTGCAGTTTGTCCTGGAAGTGGATGCCTCTGATATTGGGGCTGGAGCTGTCCTTTCCCAGCAGGATCCTACGGACAAGAAGATGTACCCATGTGCGTACTTCTCAAGAAAATTTTCCATTGCTGAACGCAATTATGATGTGGGCAACAGGGAATTACTGGCTATCAAGCTTGCCCTGGAAGAATGGAGACATTGGTTGGAGGGAGCAACTCATACCATTCTCATTCTCACGGACCACAAAAACCTTGCCTACATTGAATCCGCTAAGAGATTGAAACCAAGACAAGCCAGATGGGCAATGTTTTTCACCAGATTTAATTTTGTGATCACATACCGCCCGGGATCTCTTAACAAACAAGCAGATGCCCTTTCTCGTTCTTTTTTGCCAGAGCATCCTCCCACCTCTCCCCCTCTTCCCATCCTGCCTTCCTCGTCTATTGTGGTTGGTCTCACCCAGGATCTACACACCCTCATTCTGAATGCTCAGAACCAGGCACCTCCTCAGAAGCCTCAGAATCGTCTTTTTGTTCCCAAGAGATTTAGGAAAACTGTACTTTTGGAAGTTCACTCTTCTAGGACAGCTGGACATCCAGGGGTGTCGAAGACTCTGGAACTGATCTCTCGCATCGTCTGGTGGCCCGCTATGTCCAAGGACGTCAAGGAATTTGTTGCGGCTTGTCTGACCTGTGCTCAAAACAAGACACCACGTTCCCTTCCTGGGGGTCTTCTTCATCCGTTGTCTACTCTGAAACGTCCATGGACTCATATTTCCATGGACTTTATCACAGATCTTCCCAAATCTTTGGACAACACCACCATCTGGGTCGTTGTTGACCGTGTTAGTAAAATGGCACATTTTGTACCATTGAAAGGACTACCCTCAGCACAAGATTTGACTGACTTGTTTAT
Source organism: Limnodynastes dumerilii (assembly GCA_011038615.1). NCBI lineage: Eukaryota > Metazoa > Chordata > Amphibia > Anura > Limnodynastidae > Limnodynastes > Limnodynastes dumerilii. The sequence goes on along the minus strand of WWET01000653.1, from coordinate 482,697 downwards.
CAAAGAGATTGTTCGACTCCATGGCCTTCCTACTGATATTGTTTCTGACAGAGGATCTCAGTTCGTTGCCTGTTTCTGGAAGTCATTCTGCAAATCTCTTCGCATTACTGTAAGTCTTTCCTCAGGATACCACCCACAGTCCAATGGCCAAACTGAACGCACTAATCAGAGCCTTGAACAATATCTGAGATGCTATACTTCCAAGTTGCAAGATAATTGGACACAGAATCTAGCTTGGGCCGAATTCGCTTATAATAACGCCACTCATTCGGCCACCAAACTATCTCCTTTTCTGTGTGTCCTTGGTCATCATCCTCGTTCAAATTCCTTTCAACAACCAGAGATGGATCACTCCTCTGACACCAGGTTCTTGGGCAACAAGATAAAGGATATTTGGAGGAAAGTTAACAAATCACTCCAGGAAGCAGCTATTCAGACCAAAGCTAGAATGGAGAAACGGAGAAGGAAGGTCTCTTACAAAGTCGGAGACAAAGTCTGGCTGTCCACCAAGAACATCCACATTCGTCAACCTTCCAAGAAACTTGGTCCGCGTTTTATTGGTCCTTTTATTGTCTCTAAGAGAATTAATCCGGTGGCTGTCAAATTGAATCTTCCTCGGAATCTAAGAATTCCCAACTCCTTCCATGTTTCCCTCCTCAAACCCTTACGCTTTTCCAGAAGATTTCAAACTGGGTCTCTGTCGAAACCACCTCCACTTCTTCGTGATGGTCAAGAAGAATTTGAAGTTGAGGCTATTCTTGATTCGAAAAAAGTCCAGGGGCAGATCCATTATTTAGTTCATTGGAAGGGTTATGGCCCGGAAGAACGCCAGTGGGTGCCTGCCCGCAACATCCATGCCAATAAGCTCATCCAGAACTTTCACATCAAGTTTCCCAATAAACCAGGATTTAGGGGTTCTTCAACCCCTCGTTAGAGGGGGGGTACTGTTAGGGACAGCCGTTGCCCCGCGTCCGCCGCCAGCGTCCAGCGCGTGCCTGTCGGATGCCTCTCCTCAGGCTCCGTTCCCACTTACCTTCAGGAACCCCTCCTTCATCTCTCCTTACCTTGTTATGGCTGGCCACTGCTTCATCGCACCTCTCCTTACCTCCGATCTTCCGGTCCTCTCTGCTGCTGTTCTCACGCGCGCTCACTTCCTCTCCCTGCCGACGGCTCCCCTAGCAACAGCATCTTGGTTACCAACCACGTGGGTGCCGTCTCTTCCTCTGGCGCGCGCTCTGACCACTCACTGAACCAGAGGCATTCCCAGCCTTCTGGGAGACACCTCCTGGTTCAGAGCTTACTGTTTTGCACCAATCACCTTCTGGCCCTGCCTATATAAAGTTCACCCTGTCACTTCCTCCCCGCCGGTTATAGACTCTGTTCCCAGTATCTGTGCCTGCCTGTTCTGTCTACTCTTTTGCTCTTTGCTTCATATTGATTATTGAGTGCCCCCCGTTATCCTTGCCCTGAACCTTGCCTGTTTTCCCTAGCGTCCGTACTCTCTCCTCTCCACCTCAGTGTTATACTCCCTTTTTGTCCCTTCTGGTTCCACTGTTGCTACTTCCCTCTTTGCCTTCTGCATTCCCTGCTACCCCGTTTCACTCTTCCGGGCCTACTCTATAGGGTGTAACCTGACGGATACCTACCAGCTCCAGACTATCCCCACCATCAGGGGCCCTAGCGAACACTCGGGCCGACTTCAGGCTCTACTAACTGGTGAGTACCCGGCTTCCTTGTTCCTCTCGATGGCCACCTCGGTACTAGTCCAGGTAATCCCGGTGGTGCCGTAACAAGGGTATAGTAAATCGGGCTGCTCCCCGATTTACTATACCCGATTTACTCTGGATAGCGGACGCTAACAGACAATACTGCGGGCCATCAGCTGGTGGTAGGACTCCAGATCGGGTCGGTATATCTAACAGACTGTATAAGCATGAGTAACCTACGAACCATAGGAGTGCCTTGCCGGGTGGTTTCCTAATAGACTGTACAAGAGCCACTCACTTTTACAATTCGTGGATTACCCTCCTTGTAAGAAAGGGTGTAAGGACCTTGCTACCATGTACATTGTTTGGATTATTAGAAAGTTGGAATGTTTATTTAAAACCTGGAGTGAAATGATTAGCGGCCATTCGACTACGTTGTTTTAATTGTATAATATACATTTTTTCATGTGAATTGTTTTGTTGGTCCCTTGCCTTGGCTTTTTTTTATACACAATTACATTGTAATTGCCACATTTTATCATAGAGTTTGTACCAAGACCGGCCGGCCGAATAACATCTCTACCTAATATTTGTGAGCCATATAACTCAATTGATTAAAGATTAAACATAAATATTTATGGTTATAATTTATATTTTTACAGTGGTGGTTTGTGGATATAGCTTCAGTGGCGCTCCCTACCTACCGATTTCCTTTAATTATATATAGGTCTGTTTTTAAAAGTTCAAGTGGCAAGAGGACAACTGAAATTAAATGGCAGAGAGACATTCAGTTACTAAGGCCAAGACAGTCGATGGGAGATCAGATATGGGTAGGTAAATTTGGGAATCATCTGCATAAAGATGATATTGAAATCCAATTGACTTTATTATCTGTCCAAGGGAAGTGGTATAAAAATTATTGACCTAAGGCCAAGACTTGTGACACTTCAACAGAGAAAGGAAGAGCAGGAGAGGTGAATACAAAAAAGGATATTTTAAAACTGATTTGATAAGTAGGATGTGAACTAGGAGAGCGTAGTATCTTTAATGACTAAGGTTTTGTGGTGTTTCTGTAATCAGTGCAGACCAAGGGGACCACATAGCACTTACCCTGCACCCAATGGGCCTGATATAGAATTGCACGCATACCTGACATATTTTCAAAGCAATTCTGCCATATCCGTAGGCATTCGCATCTCAAAGATTTGTTGAACTCTGGATAAGGTTGCAAATGCATTTTCCAACATAAGTACAGCAAATGGAACACTTGAAATACATCACACTATTGGAGAGCATACAAAGAGGTTTAAAGGTAAAAATGTGTGGCTAAACATTCTTGCCTTTCTGGATCTATCTTAAAAGCATTTGTATATATCTTCAAATACATAAAAGCATTTACTTTTGCTTTTATACTGCGGAGAATGTTTTAAGAAGAATACATATGCTATAATGTTATCGTTACCTATATATTTCTTATTTGTTTACATTTATTTTTTCCAATAATGTTTGTTTTATACATTATCAAGATGTGATTTGTTGTGTTGTGTTTTGGTGTGTTATATGTATGTGTTTAAGTGTGTAAGTGCTTTTTCTGAACACAATATGGGTGATGAGAAAACATGATCTGTTTCTGGATGTAAACTCACGCTACAATAAAGACGACAATGCGCCTGATCCAGATTTTAGGTTGTTTTACATTCTCAAGCGTACCTAAGTAACGCACAACTAAGGATAATGCACTCCCCCTGCACGCTCGTAACTTAGCTGACTTACATATTCAGAACCCTACCCTTACTTTTCCTGGTCGTACATAATGTGTTGCCATACGTAAGTGCCTAACCCACCCATACTGTACAATGTAAATGTCTCCCTCCTCTCACAATGTGTATATTCGGCTTGCGTAGGAATGTCATGCCCTTTTGTACGGAGTTACGTACAAGTTACATATGATAAGTGTTACGATGCCGCGTAAAGTTGCTGTCATTATTAAGTTTAGATCAGGCCCAACAATAGTAACCTTCATAACACAGTGGTGGATATATAAAGCAATGTTGGGAAAGGATATTCTTCATATAGCGCATAGGAGAAGTCAGCTATCTTCTATCTTCTTCTGTTCTTAAAAGGTTGATGTTATTCACAGCCAGGGCTTGAAGTGAAGAGGTATACAGGGGTATACCATACCATCACTTCTCCCACTAGTTTAATTGAAAAGCTATAAATCTCTATTCACTTCTATTATTTTGTAATTTTTATACTTCCACCTAAATGTCCATATCACTACTTCTAAATTTCCACTTCGACCACTGTTCACAGCCTTTATCACTGAAAGGCTAGTTTTCTGCATCTAGCCTGCTGTTTTCAATCGTGTGCCTCATGCTTCTGTTGTTCTCCATTTTCCATTTGTTACCCTTACCTTTCTCCCGGGCCTCGTGGTGACCTGTTTGTCAGCCTGTGTGTTTGCGTGCGCTGACTGTGTCTCACTTTGGTGAGGGCCGTCAGCCTCGCTCTCTGCCTCTCGGGGTTTGAGTCGCGGTCCTCCGACTCCAGCCCCATTCTGTGTTTATTCACTTCTATGATTTATAATTTTTATACTGCCACTTCTAAATGTCCATATCACCACTTCTAAATTTTCACTTTGACCACTGTTCATGGCCTTTATGACTGAAATGTGTTTTAACTATTATAATGCACATATATCTATAATGCACATATATCACATTTAGTTAAAGTAAGTGTTGTAGTTTAATTTGTATCTTATATGCATGGTGGGCTGGCCTTACTATGTAAATCTTAGGGTAAGCTGGGCTTAGCCCGGAATGTATGCATTTTTCGGTTAGAAATTTAGGACCTCATTTACTAAGCTGAAAGAGGTGAGACTTTGCCCATAGTAACCAATCAGATTCTAGATCTTATTTAACTATTGCATTCTAGAGAATGTCATCTAGAATCTGATTGGTTGCTATCACCTATCAAACTCTCACCTCTTTCAAAACGCTCACCTCTTTCAGCTTAGTAAATGAGCCCCTTAGTGTTTTGACATTCATTACTGAGAAATCTGTTTCGAATATCTGTATTTCGACTGATTTTACCCATCAATTACCGCATCATAGCTCATGAGCAGATCATACATAGAGCTTTTCCTATTTCCCTCCACCAACCTTCACCTCGATCCACTGTTTATGGCAGCCTGATCCTAACCTTCACCTCTCCAGAGCCTAACCTAACCCTTTCTGTCACACAGACTAACCCTTCCTGTCACACAGTCTTTGCTAGAGCCCCTGATGGTGGGGATAGCTTTGTGCGGCAGGCACTCAGCAGATCTCTGCCCCTGATTGCAACTCCTGGAGAAGCAAGGATGGTTTGGGAGTCAGACATTGCAACAGGACATAGAAACATACATAGAAACATAGAAAGTGACGGCAGATAAGAGCCACATGGCCCATCTAGTCTGACCATTTGTTTATTGAAAACTGTACTGACCCTATTTACCCTCAATTTGGTTTACAATTTAGGATACCCTTATATTTATCCCAAGCATATTTAAATTGTTCTACTGTATTGGCCTCAACCACCTCAGATGGGAGAATATTCCATTTATCTATCACCCTTTCAGTGAAGTAATTTTTCCGCACATTTCCTTTAAATCTACCACCCTCCAGTTTGTATCCATGCCCTCGTGTTCTATTACACCTTTTCTTTTGAAAAATGGTACCCTCCTCTAGCTGGTCACACCCTTGATGTATTTGAAAGCTGCTATCATGTCCCCCCTCTCCCTTCTCTGCTCCAAGCTATACATGTTTAGTTCCTCTAGCCTTTCTTGGTATGATTTGTTACAAAGGCCATGGACCATTTTAGTTGCTCTTCTTTGCACAGTCTCTAATGTATTTATGTCTTTCTGGAGATATGGCCTCTAGAACTGAACACAGTGAATGATTAATGAACACATGGACTGATTAGGACAAAGGCTGACAAACTAGGCAGGACTGACAGATGAGACAAGGACACCAGATCTAGGCAGGTGTACAGGAGCTAGTAAACAGTGATTCAGACAAATACAAGATAACAGGGTCCACTTTCATGTTAACGCATATATAGGTATAGACAAATTTGATTTCCTGTTACATTTTTTGTGTTTTTGTAGAAGCTAAAGTCTCTCCACTAGCCATCTCTTCACCAGCTGTCACTCATCCTACCACTGTGCAACACCAACATTCTGATAAAGCAGCTACCCTTCTCTGGCAGCCCTTCAACTCCTCCTCCTCCGGTTATATTCGCCGCTTCAAAAATGACATTATTATTAAATACACACAGCTGGCAGCTAATTGTCTACTGTTTCTATGGCTCAGTGTGAACGAGTGCGCCTGCTGGAATTAGACACGGGACATTTGCAGGGTTATTCCCGGGTCCAACCCGGTGAATGGTGTAAACGGTGCGATCCGGGTTTTTCAACCTGGGTCTAACTGAAAAAATCTGATTAGGGGGAGTGTGAACGGGCCTGACCTGGGAATTTCCCATGTCTAAGCAGCAGCCTGAAGGAGGAGCTGGGCTGATTTGTGCCCCGGCAATAACCCAGATTGAAAATCCCGGGATATTGCCAGAGCGGCAGTGTGAACATGGTATAATTAGAAAGTTTTTAGAATGAATAGGTAAGTATTCCAAATCTATTTTTTTTAAAACTCAACCATTCATTACCTTTCCACCTTTCAACACCTGCCGCAGCACCCAACAAAACCTGACGCGAGACTCGACAGGTTAGTGGACTTAACCTGAAGGGAGGGGATAGAGTTTAAAGGCGAGTCCTAGGATTTGGCTGCAGGAAGGAAATTAATCGGAGAAGGGGAGTCATAGGGTTAGGCTGCGGGGAGGGAATAGAGCTTAAAAGGGGAGTCTTATGGTTAGGCCTCGGGGAAGAGAGGATTAGGGTAATGGAAGGGGAGAGTAAGGGTGAGGATTCCCATACAGTTGGGGAAATACACACAGGTCGCCACTGAGGATTTGTACTTTGGATTTTCGGAAACTTGTCTCTGGTGCGGAAAAAAAACTCTTTGGCTCCCTCATTACTAAATTGTTGGCAAAAACGTCCTTGTCATGAAAGGGCGATTAGAAGCTGCCAAACCCCCCCTTCCTCCTCATACCCCTTGCCCTGCCAAGTTCAGAACCCCGAGCCCAGCAGACCATCCATTTTTACCTTGCCCCTCTACATTTCTGCTTTATTCCCCCATCTTCCTGTTACACGCCGTGAGGGTAACTCTGACAGCATTTAACCTTGTGCTTTATATGATGGTCTTTAGAACCCAGCATCCCTGACTTCACTGTTGCAGGGAGTGTGTTTGTTTGCAGGCTCTGATTGGCAGCAGGGACTTTAAATAGCTTCTCCCGTGTGTCTCTAACCGCCAGTGATAGCGTCTGGTTTCCTGCATCTAGCCTGCTGTTTTGAATCGTGTGCCTCATGCTTCTGTTAGCGTCTGCTGTTCACCATTTTCCATTTGTTACCCTTACCTATCTCCCGGTCCTCGTGGTGTCCTGTTTGTCCGCCCGTGTGTTTGCGTGCGCTGGCGGTGTCTCACTTCGGTGAAAACGGAAGTCTGAATACGGTCCTATACCTCCAGCTCCATTCTGATTATGCCACCTATCAGAGTGTGTGTGCTGTGTTTTAAACTTATTGCAGCAGCTCTCTGTATCTCCAGCTCCATTCTGTGTTTGTCATCTGCCAGAAGTGTGTGTGCTGTGTTTAGAGCTAACTCCAGCAGCTCTCTGTATCTCCAGCTCCATTCTAATTCTATCATCTAACAGAGTGTGTGCGCTGTGTATCAAGTGTACTCCAGCTGCATCTCCAGCTACTTCCTCCAGTCTCCAACTAACTATAGGTACACATTGTATGCTTCTCCCCCTTACCTATTTTGGGGGTCCTTCTAGCTCAGTGCTTAACATTAGGATAGGCCAGTCCTTCCTGTATGGCTATTCAGCCTCTTTCTCTTTATCTGTTACTTACCTCTGGTCTCTGCCCTGTCGGTACACTTTCTATATGTTTGGCATATCAATAGGGAAGTCTACTCCATCCTGTTTGTCAGTAGTACCCCTCATCATTCTTACTACTCATCTCTGGTTCCTACTATCGGTACATGTGTTGTACGTCTGTGTTCCTACTCCTGTTAGCAGCCTGCCAGGTAACTCCGGGGACTGTCACCAGGGCCCGCGGTCTGCTGGAGTCCTTCCAGCCCAAACTATCCTCACAATCAGAGGCTCTAGTGAAGACTGGATCCCAGTTAGACTCTTTGCCCTGGTGTGGTACCTGGGTACCCGTAACATTATTACCGGCCAGTACCGTTAGCCTCATGGACCCCGCTACTAATGAGGCCATCAACGCTCTGATCAATCAAGTCTCTGCTCTGGGTCAGACTTTCCAGGTCCTTGTTAATAAAGTCAACAACCAAGATGAAGTAATCGCCACTCTTCGCTCCCCATCTCCATCCTCTCCTGCTCCTACATTAATGGCAACCACATCTGATGTGAAAGTCAACTTACCTGACCGATTCTCTAGTGACCGTCGGCAGTTCCTCGCTTTCAAAGAAAACTGCAAACTGTACTTTGAGCTACGTTCTCATGCCTCTGGTACCGAAAAGCAACATGTAGGACTGATCATATCACTGCTACAAGGGGATCCATAACTATGGACATTCGGCATACCATTGGACGATCCTGCCCGCCACACCACGGACATCTTCTTTAAAGCCTTTTGACTGCACCGCCACTGCAGAATGCCAGTTTCCCTCCCTATGTCAAGGTTGTCGATCAGCTGAAGAATAATGTGCCGAATTCCGCAGATGGGCAGTCAACTCTCAATGGAATGATCCTGCTCTGCGCTGCCAGTTTCTGGTCCGCCTCTAACGGACAAGCCTGTAAAACATGCCCTGGTGCAGTTTCCTCCTGCAGAATCATTAGAAGACCTTATACGTATGGCCATCAAAGTGGATAGACGTCTCAAGGAGCATAAAGCGGAGAGAGACTCCGTTACAAGCTTCTTTACTGTATCCGCAACCCGGCAGATGTTGCCTGTTGATGAACCTATGCAGCTTGGGTCCTTCCGTCTCACAGCTCAGGAGAAGTTACGTTGATGAACCATGTGGTTATATCTTTACTGCGGTGGCAATGAACATAGAGCAGACAAGTGTCCCAAAAAGTTTCAGCAGGCGGGAAAAGCCTAACCCCATTGGATTTGGAACAGGTCCGTTTGGGGTTATTTCTAATCTCTTCCAGAAACGCCCTAGTAATTTTGGTATACCTGCATTTATCCTCCAGCATCCATCTGCTTACAATTTTTGTTGACAGTGGTGCGGCAGGAAATTTCATGGACATTAAATTAGCTGAATCTAAAGGAATACATACTCAAGCAGTTGATCCCACCATTACGGCCTGTAGGTTAGATGGAAGATCTTTGACTGGGGGGGGGGTCATCAACCATAAACATACCCGCTTCAAATGTCAGTAGGATTGTGTCATTCCAAAAGAAATTGAATTCTTGTTGATCTCTTGTTCCTCTGCTGGACTTATTTTGGGTCACCCATGGCTCAATAAACATAATCCCCTAATTGACTGGAGAAAAGGGGATATCCTGAAGTGGGGTGATGCATGCTCTGAATCTTGTCTTTCTGTACCCATCCGTTCACTGATCCCAGAACCCTGAGGTCTACCTACCCAGTATGCAGACTTTAATGATGTCTTCTCAAAGAAAAACGCAGACCGCTTACCCCCCCCCCCACAGGCCATATGACTGTGCCATTGACCTCATGCCTGATGCCACTGCGCTATTGACCTCATTCCTGATGCCAATCTCCCTAAAAATGTTTATTCTCTTTATCCAAGCCAATAAAAATTTGCAGAAAGAATTTATACGACCTTCTACATCCCCAGTGGGAGCTGGGTCTTTCTTTGTTAAAAAGAAAGATGGGTCACTTCAACCCTGTATTGACTTAACCAAATAACTGTACAAAACTCTCTTCACGCCCACTGCAGGCGCTCAGCTGATCATTGTCCTGGTTGATTTCCCTGCCGGGAACAGCCGCCTATCATGACAGGGGGCTGGTCCAATCCACTAGTCCTGATTGGCCAGTTCCCCTGTAAATAGCCAGCACTTCCTTCTGGTTATATTGTCCTTCACGTGCCCCTTGTCTTTCTGCCTTGTGAATCTACTCTCTGCCCCTTGCTCTTGTCTCCTTGCCTTCTTGCCCCTTGCTGTCTAGTCTATTTTTTCTGTGTCTTTAGCTTTTTTTGAGTGCCCCTCCAGTCCTGCCCTACTTCCTCGGCGTTAACCCCTTGTTTGCCATTCCCTCTCTTCCTCTCTCCCTGGTGTAATTTCCTAGTGTGAAACCCTTGCTCTCTCCCGTGTGCCTGTATTTGTCATCCCTCCGGGGTACCGCTGTGTGGTTGCGTGAGTGAGTGTCCTGGTGAGTCCAGTCTGTCCTGTCAGTCTTTGTGATTCCTTCAGGTCCATTGTTTTGGTTCTGTGTTCCATGTTGTCTGTCACAAGTCAGTCCCTTCTGACTTTTTCTATTCCCGCTTTCTGCTCCATCTGTTCCTCTGTTATATTTTTCGTATTTCCTCTCTTTTACGAATTCGGTTCCTGGGGCTGCAACCAATTCCATACCCACCATTATGTGCCCTTGTGAACATCACCTGATAGAAAAGACTCCGCGCCCTGGTAACCGTCCTCATAATTTTCCCTTTTCTCCTTACACCTGTTTTTGCGTATTGTGTATTGCTGTATTTTTAGGGTCGGATAAACTGTGCATGCAAAGTAAATTTTTCCATGAAAGTTACGTAGGATTTAGGCACGGATTACTGAATTGCACTTAGTGACATAGGGCCGGATCCAGAACTACGGCCGTCTTCCATAGACGGCCGTAATTCATAGAACGATAGCTACTGCGCATGCGTAGTAGCTATTGTACGTAATCTGCGTATCGTTTCGATATGTAGATTGCGTATATGCGGTCTTTTAGACCGCATATGCGCAATCTACGTATCGAAACGATACGCAGATTACGTACAATAGCTACTACGCATGCGCAGTAGCTATCGTTCTATGAATTACGGCCGTCTATGGAAGACGGCCGTAGTTCTGGATCCAGCCCATACATACTGAGGAGCATGGTTATCTTCCGTACATGCAAAGTTACGTGAAAGTGGATGGGGGGGCATTTAAATAGGCTTTTCAGGATGTGCATAGTAATGTACACACGTACGTAAGTATCTTACGCACGTAATTACACACGTAGAGTTAAGGTTGTCCTATGGAGTTGTAAATCACCAAAAATCAGTCCGTGTGAGGGGAGTGTCATGGGTGTTGCCTTGCCACGTACATGCATATATTTGCGTACTTAATAAAGTAGAAGTGTCAATAGCAATAGCAAGGAATGTGGGGGGGGAGACTGATGAGTCCTTTGGTATAGTGGATAAGGTAAGGGTAGTCGTCAGTGGTTAATGCTCATGGTGATCTCTATGCATGGAAATAGTGATATAAAGGCTCAGTGGTATCGGTGGAAGATGAAGAAGAAGATAACAAAGAGAAAGAGGAATGCAAGCACAATAGTGTGATACTGTGACGTATGTACAAAATAAATAGATAGGTAAATGCACTCACAAGTCTCCCATGTATTACTAGCTCTGAATGGTTTCTTTGTCCTGGTCCCCAGGGAGCTTGCCATTCTGCTGTAGCGCAGCTGATCTTCCACAGTTGTCAGGGCTTCAGTGGAGTGTGGTGTGGGTCCCGGTGTCCTCTCTGTGCGTGTCCTGGTCTCTCGTTCTATTGTTCACCTCCTTAGTGCTGTGGAGCTCCTTAACTGCTCTAAGTCAGCGTGGGGATCAGGTGCTGCTGTGTGTTCTTCAGTGCTGTGGTTCCTGGTTCACGATGGGTCTTTCTGCCTCTTCCCCGTCGTGTTTCCCTTCTGTTGCTGTGTACAGTTGCTGCAGCTGGTCGGCCTCTGCAGGAGAATGAGCTGGACCCCTTGCTGGTTCAGGGACCTGCTTGGCACGCTTGTCCGAGTACCTATGGAGCAGTAAGCAGTGGGGGACTGAGAGAGATGATGCTACTGAGCCGATGGTTCGGATCTAAACCTTTTATTATTAAACTTGGTAAAAAAAAAGTGTTCACAGTGGGCCTGGTTCAGACTTAAGAAAGTGCTTAAAATAAGAGAAAAAAGTCACTCCTGGGCTAAACCATGTTGATTGCAGGGGAGTCATATTTCATCTGTTGCAAGCAGTATTAGAGTTGAAAGGTGGTGTTTCCTAGTCGAAGCCTAATTAACAGTATAATAGTAAAGCTGGTCAGTATCTGTGTGCACTAAGAATCTCTGCATGCAAAAAATACAATTTACTTGACTCCCCCTGCAATCAGCATGGTTTAACCCAGGAGTGACTTTCCTTTCTTATTTTAAGCACCTTCTTAAGTCTGAATCAGGCCCAGTGTTTGATACCAACGCGTTTCGTCACCATAGTAACGTGACTTAATCAGGGATGATGGACAGATGATTGGGCTTTAATTTATAGGGTGGGTGATTGATACTGATATGCTTGACACATTTGGGGGGTAGATACAGTGTAATACTATGCGATATTGGGTGAATGCAGCCGGAGGCTGTAACAATTAAAAATTAGGTACAATTGTAGATGAATGTATTTATTGTATGCTTGTTTTGAGTTCTATACCCCAGCAGGTGGTTATTGGTATGTTTCTTATTTATTTATGGGTTTTGCTTGCAGTACCCAGGGTTTTTATTTTTTTCAGGGGGGTTGGTGTGGGGTGTGTTTTTAAATTGTCCATGACAATATGGCAAAGCCGGTGTCAGTGTAATAATATAGACATACTAACACATTAATATATTAACATATTAACAAGTGTGTGTTACAGTATACGTTAGGTCAGCATGGTTGATGTTAAATATAAAAAAATGATGGGACAGCGCAGGTGTAAAAATTTTACAATATTAAAACCAAATAGACAATGGCTGGTATATGGAACATAGATATTAAAGTTCAAATATAAATAAAACTACTAATATTCAAGCAGCGGCACACAGGAGAAAAAAACAAGTCCCATATTGTCCTGCATAAAACAATAAATATTCCGTGTGAAATCAAAGGCACTCCAAGATCGGTTAAATGCAAGGGAAAAAAGGGAAAATAAAAACAACCGTTAATGTAAGGAGCTTGAAATAACATACATTTATAGCGATTGGTTAAATACTCTGTGAAAGTGAACAACCCGCTGATATGCGGCTTAGTACAAGACACACTTATTGAATGAAAGATACCGTTTGGTCCGATTAGAGATCCCTCAGTGATAATCAAGAACCCAAACTAAGACTATATGTAGTTTAAAAACATATAAACTTTACTGGGTATGATTAAAAACAAACAAATGCTTAAAAATTTACATAGCACAGATAAAAAGCCTAGGGCTGACGGAAGAAACTTTCCATACCCCAGATATGCAGAGGCACCAGTTGCAGTCAGTCTTTGTCGCCCGTAGAGACGTCTCCACTACGAGCAGCGAGGGCAGGCTGGATGGTGAAGCGGGAACGGGTAATAACAATCGTCTGATGCGCTTGACATGGAAACTCTGCTTCACTGCGGCGGAAGTCCTAAGGTAGAACTCCTGGCAGTCTGTTTAATCACTTGACGCGTTTTGGATGTCTCTCCTTTCTCAAAAGTGATTGATCTGTCTTCTTGTGTTGTTTATAAAGGATTCCTTCAGCTGTGTTCAATTAAAGTCTGTTGAAACTTTAGGTTCACTTATGGAGTGGTGTTTATACTATTTGTATGTCCTGTATGCCGCTGCTATCCGCAATATACATAATTATTCTGCACAATATTAGCCCAGATTAAAATTTAATATACATTTGGGACATATAGAAAAATAAATAAATGAACATATTTTTTGAGTATTATTTTTCAGTGTGACTCCGTTATGGAAGACACTGAATTTAGCATGGAAGAGGGGACTCCATAAGCGTATGTGTATACTGATGTGCAAATAACAATAAAGTGATCTTGAAACAATGTGATGGACCTCTTACTTAAATATTAATTAAGGAACAGGATGTACATAATTATTTATATATAATAATAATTTATATAGTAACCGGACCACCAAATCCGTATGTATCCAGTGCAAGGTGCATAAATATAGGGTGCTTATAAATATGGATCATCAATCGTAGGTGAAATAAAAACATTGGGCCGGATCCAGAACTACGTCTGTCGAAATGATACGCAGATTACGTACAATAGCTACTACGCATGCGCAAGTAGCTACTGTTTATTGAACTACGTCCGTCTATGGAAGACGGACGTAGTTCTGGATCCTGACCACTATTCTTATTGACAATGACCATAATAATAAGTCTGAATAGAGCATGATCATAGATATTCCTATTAACATTCTCAAATAGGAGAATCCTAAATTGCACACACCGAGAAATATTGCACACAGAAAAATATATTAGTGATTTTGTGTCAACATATTAGATGATTTAAATATTAACATGTTGTAATAGTGAACAAAATTTATAAAATTGAAATGTATTCATTTATTCGATATCGGATTTATTTATTCATTTATTCAGATATTTCCGTATACATGTATTCATTGACAGCTTTGATAATTATTTATCCAGTTAGATCTTTTCCCAATGGGGAACCTTTACAAACTCCTATTTTTTTCACCCACTATATTTATCCACATGATTCCATAATTTATTATAGTAAGCCCACAAGACCCCTCATATGAATTACTTCCATTAGACAACATATAGACCCAAACTCTATGGGTCAGGTTCACATTCTGAGATAGGAAGCCATGCGGTGCCTCTTAGGACTAGGGCTTAGACTCAGGAACAGTAATAGGTCCCTACAGAGGGGATGGTGATATGCTTAGGAATTAGTACATAAACTTAGGAGTTAATACTAATTTACCGGTCCAACTAAATAATCTATATGAATTCCTCATGATTTTAAGACCCACATCTAGGTCCTTTGGTCCCAGTCTCAGCATTTCTCCCATTTTTTATTGTACGGTTTTAATGTAAGGTTTTATTGATTTACATGAGTTATTATATGAGTAAATATTGTTATTTCTCATATTCCTGGAGGTTCACCCCATCTTTAGCCTTAGTAAAATATAGATTTCACCGTTTATGTATTTGTCACTTATTAATAATAATATCCACTTAGGATATCCACATGTGATCACAATATAAGCATGTGCATAGTGAAAACTTCCGGTCGTACCAAAGACCTTATCGTAGTGGCGATTCGGGCGTGCATATTGTTTGCATTTTTTCCTGACGACGGGGCGTGTTTATAGTACGAAGTTAGTACGGACGCTGGAGTTAAGAAATGTAGGCGGGGGGAGCCATTTAAATTGTACAGTATGGGCGTGCTTAGGCCGCTAGGAACAGATTTCACACGGAGTATTTATTGTTTTATGCAGGACAATATGGGACTTGTTTTTTTCTCCTATGTGCCGCTTCTTGAATATTAGTGGTTTTATTTATATTTGCACTTTAATATCATTGTCTATTTGGTTTTAATATTGTTATATTTTTACACCAGTGCTGTCCCTCATCATCATTCTTTTATACTTACTCACACTTTTAAGGATTAGGACCCCTTGATGATAAGGGCTGCTGCTAAGTTGTTACAGCGCTTTTAAAGTGGTACACCCCCCTATTTTATGGTTGCTGTTAAGTTTGGTGTGTATCACAGTGGGTATACTAAATGGGTCCATAAAGTTGGCCCGGTGCTGGTAATGATGGGTTAAAAAAACGATTTTTATATGATCGATTGTATATACATGTCTATATTCAAACCCCTTGGTTGGAGGGTCTTCAGCGTGTAGATCCGTCTCAATTCTGCCTTATTGATGTGCTTGATGGAATCTCCCCCCTCCAGTCTGTATGGACCTTCTCTATTGCTTGGAATTTTCGGATCCTTGTTATGTACCAGATTGAAGTGTTGCGAGACACTATGTGCCTCGTAGCCATTTTGATGTTTCTGATATGTTCTGCAACTCTGGTTTTTAGGGGCCTTATAGTTTGTCCTACATATTGGGAGCTGCAAGGGCATTCAAGCAAGTAGATTACATTTTTGGTGTGGCATGTAGTTGTTGTGTTGATGCAGTATTTCTGACTCTTTTGGTTGGACTTATAGATTGCAAGGGTTTAGGTCCTGTGTATTTGGAATGATATATAAGACAAGATAAGGAATGGACAATGTCCTATTGCAAGACAATGCTAAAACAGCATTAAAAGGGGTGGTAATAATCATGGGAGATTTAAAACCCCAGAAAAAGAAAGCCAATGTGATTTACAAGAGATGTAGCTACTATAGTGAAAGCAAAAAAGATGGCCTTTTTCAAAATTATAAGCAAACTCAAAATATTGATGACAGGAAGGATTTTTTTGCAAAGCAGAAGGAGGCTAAACAGTTTGTCAGGACAGCAAAGGCACAAACTAAGGAAAAACTGGCCCACTTGGTACAAAAAGGAGACAAAGGCTTTTTTAGGTATATAAATGAAAGGCATAAAACAATAGAGGGTATAGTAAGGCTCAAAACGGAGAGTAGGAGTAGCAGATCATGGGGAAGGGACCACTTTTAAATTGTAAGACTATTAATACAAAGGAGAAAATTACTACTACTTTCACAGAGGAGCAGGTATTAAAAGAACTTTCAAAGCTGAAAGTGGACAAATTAATGGGACCAGATGGGATACATCCTAGAATACTAAAAATGCTTAGAGGGCTGCTGGCAAAACCATTAAATGAATTCTTTAACCAGTCACTAATAACTGGTGTGATTCCAGAGGACTGGTAAATAGCAAATTTCGTCCCACTGCATAAAAGTTGATGTAGGGAGGAAGCGGCAAACTACCAACCAGTGAGTTAGTAGTAGGGAAATTAATAGAAACACTGTTAAAGTACAAATTGTACAGTATCTTAAATCCAGCAATTTACACAATCCTAATCAGCATGGATTCACTGGGGAAGATTATGTCTAACAAATCTTACAAAATTTTTTGACTGGGTCAGTAAAGTATTAGATAAAGCGGGAGCTGCAGACGTATCTTATCTAGATTTTAGCAAGGCTTTTGAAACTATGCCACATCGCAGACTGCTAAATGAGCTAGAAACTTTGGTATTGGATATATGATGTGTTACTTTAAAAGCGCTAAAAAACAAAGTCCTGCAGCAGTCTCCTACTAATGAGAAGGGCCTTGACCTTCTCTATATTAAAGACAACAAACAACACACTTATTAGAGGGAAAAAGCGCTGGAAAGGAAACTAATAATCTACAATAATAAACAATTAGCTAACATACATATATTAATTGGCAATAAATGCATAGCGACATATATGAAAAAGTTTTGAATAAATGTCAATCCACAGGATAAAATCACTCCCTTTAAAGTAGACTTTCAATAAATCCACGTGGAATATAAAAGAACAAATGGAGAGAGAGGGAAAAAACAAAATAAGTGTTGGAGATGATAATAACATTCATCCAGTAATCATAAAACAATTAAACAATTGGCAGTGGGATAAGAAAATACCGAAAGACATGTCTGAAATTTAAAATGGAATATTTAACTAAATCAATATAAAAATAACAGAACATGAATAAAATACCATGATAACAATAAAGGCAAAATTAGCAAAAATAGCAGAGTCCTAATGGAGCGCTCCTACCCCAGTGGATGGATGGTGAACGAAGGAAGGCTGGAATCAAAACTGGCCGGGACGTCTCACACAGCCTGAAGATAGCAGACCCCGCACAACGTCTAGGACACACTGAAGTGGAAGAACAAATACCAGGAAACTGCACCACCGGATCAACTTGACATGTTTCGGGAAAAGTCCCTTTTTCAAAAGTTTTTATATTGATTTAGTAAAATATTCAATTTTAAATTTCAGACATTTCTTTCAGTATTTTCTTATCCCACTGCTAATTGTTTAATTGTTTTATGATTACTGGATGAATGTTATTATCATCTCCAACACTTATTTTGTTTTTTCCCTCTCTCTCCACTTTGGTATTGGGCTTAAAGATTGTTGCATGGATATGATCTTGGTTAAAGGATAGACAACAGAAGGTTGTAGTAAATGGAATCCCTTCTGGGATTGTAAGGTAACCAGTGCAGTACCCCAGGGTTCTGTGCTTGGACCAGGGCTATTTAATATCTTGATAGGTGTTATTGCCTGTGATATTGAGGGGAAAATATGCCTTTTTGTAGATGACTCAAAGATATGTAACAGGGTAGACATGCCAGGAGGGCTACACAAAATGAGGGATGATCTAGGTAGACTCCAGGAATGGTCCAGAGTGTGGCAACTGCAATTTAATGCCAAAAAAATCATTCACTTGGGGCACAAAAACCCAGAACCTCAATATATCATATCATCAAGTCAGATGCTTGGTTGCATAGGGAGAAGAATTAGTAGCATAAAGAGCAGTGATGTCCCTTTATAGATCGTTGGTAAGACCTCACCTAGAATAATGTGTTTAGTTCTGGAGGCCATATCTCCAGAAAGACATAAATACATTAGAAAATGCAAAGAAGAGCAACTAAAATGGTTCATGGCATGTGTCACAAAACATACCAAGAAAGGCTAGAGGAACTAAGCATGTATAGCTTGGAGCAGAGTAGGGAGAGGGGGAAATATGATAGCAGCTTTCAAAAATATCAAGGGTTGTGACCGACTAGAGAAGGGTGGCATGTTTCAAAGGAAAAGGTGTAATAGAACACGAGGGCATGAATATAAACTGGAAGGTGGTAGATTCAGAGGAAATATGCGGAAAAATTACTTCACTGAAAGGGTGATAGATGAGTGGAATATCCTCCCATCTGAAGTGGTTGAGGCTAACACAGTAGAACAGTTTAAATATGCTGGGGATAAATATAAGGATATCCTAAATTGAGGGTATATAGGGTCTAGGGTCAGTATAGTTTTAAATAAACAACTGGGCAGACTGGATGGGCTTTTTGGCTCTTATCTGCTGTCACTTTCTATGTTTCTATGTTGAGTTAACATCTTGGGAATGACTGATGCTATACTGGTTAGGTACTATCATGGGGTTGTAATCATATTTCCGACGGTAAAAATACCGACGATAAAAATACCTCCACGAGGGTACCGGCGGTGAAAATACCGACACCACAAAAATACCGGCGATGAAAATCCCGACACCAAAACAATACCGACGATAAAAATCCCGACACCAAAAATATACCGGCGAAAAAAATTACCGGCCCCTAAAAAATACAGACATAAAAAAAATACCGGCACCCAAAAAATACCGACGCATAAAAAATACCGGCAAAAAAAAAATACCGGCAATTTAAAAACCCTCCCGCTAAGCAGTACCCCACAATAAATACTTACAGTTATAATCCCGACCCCCATGACGTCTGGTCAGGTCCTGATGGTTAGCATCGCGCCAACAGACCTTCTACATGCAAATAGCAAAGTGCATATAGAAGGTCTGGGCGCCTGCAAAACATCAGAGCCGGAATAGACGCCATGTAGAAGGTCTGGGCGCTATGGTAAACATCAGAGAAGGAATAGACGCCTTGTCTGATGTTTAGCATAGCGCCAACACCACCTACATGGCGTCTATTCAGGCTCTAATGTTTAGCATCGCGCAAAGACTCTTCTACATGCACATAGTAAAGTGCATATAGAAGGTCTTTGCGCCTGCAAAACATCAGAGCCTGATGGCTCACAGTTACGTTGTTTACAGTAAATAAAAAACATTGCACCACCGCCACACTAACAAACAATATCGCCACCAGTGCCCCTAACACAATAAAAATAATCCCCCCTCTGTCACAATAATAAAAAACACTAAGCCCCCCATCGCCCCTAACACAATAAAAATAAT
>WWET01000653.1:405552-434942 GCA_011038615.1 Limnodynastes dumerilii | reverse complement strand
GTGCTTGAAATTAGTTACTCCTGGGCTAAACCATGTTGATTGCAGGGGAGTCATATTTCATCTGTTGCAAACAGTATTAGAGTTGAGAGGTGATGTTTCCTATCCCAAGTCTAAATAACAGTGTGATAGTAAAGCTGGTCAGTATCTGTGTGCAGTAAGCAATTCAAAGATATATCCCTGCATGCAAAGAACACAATTAACTTGGCTCCCCCTGAAATCGACATGGTTTAGCCCTTGAGTAACTAAGTTCATGCACTTAACAAGGTCTGGATCCAGCCCAATGTCTCTAGCACCAAATATCCCATTATTACCCACCAGGCCCCCTCAACTGAAGTTTGTGTCGTGGAATGTGGGCGCCCTCAATTCCCTGATCAAACGGAGAAGAGTGATCTCTCATATTAAAAGATTGGATGCAGACATCACTTTCCTCCAGGAAACTCACTGGTCAGCTCCAGAAAATACTTTAAAAGCCCCCTGGATAGGTGATTGCATTCTAGCCAATCACAGTACTAAGGCAAGGGGAGTGGCTATCATCCTCTATAAATCAGTACAATATGAGATACTTGATCAAGTACAGGACCCTTATGGTAGATTTCTGCTGCTGGATGTTAGGATAGGCTCAGAACTTTTTACTTCGCTTAACCTCTATGCCCCTAACTCCTCCTCCAGAGATTTTTTTCGTGGCATCTCCGCAATACTGTTACAAAGAACAACTGCTAACCTGATTGTGGGCGGAGATTTCAACCTGGTGGCGGAACCTGCCGTGGACAGATCCCATTCCCCCTCCCACACGCCTTCCTCTCAATGTGACTACCTACATATCTTTAAAACAACGCATGCCATTTCTGATGCCTGGCGCATCCAACACCCGAATGACAGAACATACACTTTTCACTCTGCTGTCCATAAATCCTTTTCTCGTATCGACTATCTTTTAATCAATGACTCACTATTTCCCAGACTTATACGGACTGACATCCATAACATATTGATCTCGGACCATGCTCCCATCTCTATAATACTTCAGCCTCAACATCTCCTCCCAGGCAAGAGAATCTGGAGATTCCCCTTGCATTTATATCAATCGGAGGAATTTCAAAAATCTCTGGTTGCAGGGTGGACTGAGTTCGCCTGGAATAATGCTGCACATGCTTATACCCCAATTCTCTATTGGGAGACTGCTAAGGCGGTATTGAGAGGTAATATAATCTCATATGTTAGTAAGAAACGTAAGGAATTTAACAAGAAATATGCCCAACTCTTAGAGGTCATGAATACAAAATTTAACATTTATGTCCAGGATCCGGATCAGGATTAACATGTCAGAATACAAAAATGCAAGGCACCTACTGGAGAGTCTGCTACTCGCGCAGACCCAATTAAATTTGGAGTGCCAAAAGCATAAATTTTATCGCTGGGGAAACAAATCTGGGAAACTTCTAGCTAATTTAACCAAAATCCATTCTCGTAAAAAACATATACTCACAATAATTGACCCTCACTCCCGTAAATCCTATAACAATATACAGGACATCAGGAATATCTTCCACAAATATTATTCCTCTTTATATAGAAAACACCCAGAATTCCCAGAATTACACTCTGACATAATGGATGCAGCACATCTCCCTAAGCTCACACAAGAACAGAAAGATATCCTAAATTCCAAAATAACGGAGAGAGAAATACCACATGCCATCTCTACCCTTAAGAATGGCAAATCTCCGGGTCCTGATGGCTATACGGCCGAATTTTATAAACTTCTTAGAACAGAAATCACGCCCACACTTACATTATTACTTAATCACCTTCATACTGACTCTCCCCCTTACCCGTCATTTAACCAAGCTTTCACAACTCTAATTTTAAAACCCGACAAACCTGCTGACCAAGTAGCCTCTTACAGACCCATAACACTTTTAAACCAAGACTTTAAAATATTGGCCAAGATTATAGCGACTCGACTACAAAGTATTCTACCTACCCTGTTGACTTCTCACCAGATGGGATTTGTTCACGGCAGGCACTCGGTGAGAGCGGTGAGATCTGCCATAGCTGCGGTGGTCGCGTCCAAGTTGCCCCAACAGAAAGGAGGTCAAATGATGCTTTTAAGCCTGGATGCTGAGAAGGCATTTGACCAAATTTCATGGACCCACTTGCAGCAAGTTTTTTGGAACAGGGACTTTGGGGACAAATTTATTAACTTTGTTAAATTTATATACACCAGTCCGAGTACATCTTTATTGATTAACGGTACTCGTTCGGAGCCTGTCTACATGTGCAGAGGCACTCGCCAAGGTTGCCCCCTCTCCCCGCTCCTCTTCAATTTAGCCCTGGACCCTCTTCTCCGAATCTTACAAAACTTTCAAACCTTTACCGGCATCAAAGTAGGGAATACAATAACAAAAATCACAGCATTTGCTGATGATCTCTTACTTTACATATCAAATCCTCACAGCTCCCTCCATAAAATATTTGAAAAGATTGAAGAATTTTGCAAGGTGTCGGGGTTTGTAATTAACCAAACAAAATCAGTAGCTCTATGGCTGGGTTGTGAAATCCGACCTCTCTGGCATAGCCAATTCCAGATCACATGGGCCAAGACCCATCTAACATATTTGGGACTTAAAATTCCTAAGAACCCTCATCTTCTATACTCTCTTAATTTGAGTAAAGTGCTAGATGAGGCATATTCTTTGATGAGGCGATGGCAAAAGCTCCCCTTGTCTTGTACTGGTAAAGCAGGACTTATCAAAATGATTATATTCCCCAAGTTGTTTTACCCGCTTCAGATGCTCCCAATTAATATTTTCCCCAAAGATGAGAGGGCACTTAATAGGGAGTTTGGAAGATTTATCTGGAATGGGAAAAGACCCAGAATAGCATTTAGTAAGTTACAACAGGCTTCCTCCAATGGAGGAATAAACTTACCAAATCTCAAACTATATAGTTACACCAGTCATCTACGTGTCATTAGAGATTGGCTACAAAACACCTCACAGTATACCAATACTAAAATGGAACAAGTTTTTCTGCCTGGCACCTCTTTGGTGGCCTTCTTGCATTCAGGGAAATCATCCTTGTCTCAAGACACACTAGAGAATCCACTGCTGATGGCAAATTGGATAGCTTGGAAACAGGTGCGGCGCTCCTTGGGATTGAATTATAGATTCTCCCTTTTCCTCCCGCTATTGAAAAATCCGGCCTTTCAGCAAGGGCAAGCAAGATTCCCTTTCGATAGGTGGCCCCCATTAAAATTAACTCGGCTAAGAGACATGGTGAATCTGAACGCTAGATCAATTTTGTCCATTCACCAACTCCGCGAAACATATGAATTACCAAACACATATGATTTTGCTTTACATCAGGCAGTACACTACGCCTCCTTGGTGGGTCGACAACTCACCCCTCTGGACTGGTGCAATAATCTGGATGACATGTTGATGAGACCGTTTCAAGGCAGGGGGGCGATCTCCCATCATTATCAATACCTTCGTGACACAATGGATCACACCAAACTAAAACGAGGCCTAGCGTACTGGACTGATGTTTTCCCAAACCTGTCTATGGAGGACTTGTTGAAAACTCTCAAGTTTTCTGTTGAGCTTCTGAAAGCCAGTACATACAAAGAAATGACACTATATGTATATCACAGGGGTTACATCTCCCCCAGCAGAGGATACCAAATGGGCCTAGCTGATACTCCAAAATGTCTCAAATGCGCAAACACGCAAGTGACATTGTTCCACTGTCTCTG
This sequence comes from Limnodynastes dumerilii, assembly GCA_011038615.1. Lineage (NCBI taxonomy): Eukaryota > Metazoa > Chordata > Amphibia > Anura > Limnodynastidae > Limnodynastes > Limnodynastes dumerilii. Next base: position 431,185 of record WWET01000653.1, on the reverse strand, counting down.
GGAGTGTCCCCAGATACGTAAATTTTGGAGACAGGTACATTCCTTTAGTATCAATGAACTCCTTGTAGCCACACCTCTCACCCCAGAATGGGCAGTTCTGGGAGTTATTGACCCCACGTCCAGACCTTCTAAGCATACCAAGCATATGCTCACGGTCATCTCTGCTGTTGCAAGGAAATGCATACAGTGGATACAGGCCCAACCTCCGACTTTACAACAATTCAGGGACAAACTATACTACTTCTTTAGAATGGAATGGTTAGATACCACTCTGGCCAAGGTTAAAAAAACGCAACGTTTCTTTCTGAGATGGGAACAATATATAAATTCCCTATCGCCCACTATAAAATCACAGATTCACACGTTTTATTCATACTCCATGGTACGAAACTAGGTTCCTACTAAATGACCCCCCAATTCTGTTGGAATCCAATGAGTCGACTCTACACAATACTGATTCTGTGTCCATTGCTTGAGGGTTTTCTGCTTCTCTTTTCGTGTCCGCCTCAAATTCTGCTCCAAATGATAGATTGTGACACAATTTATATCGCCGTACATAGCTGCACTAGATAAGCTAGATTTCTTAACTGGTATAACTACTGCAAAATATGTGCTTTACTCTTCTTATACCACTTTGTGAGAAAAATAGCAAATATGTACTATTGTCAAAACTTTTTTTTTTCTGCTTCCTTCAACATGTACTTTGTTCTTGAAATGTACAATGTTTGAATTGCTCAAATAAAATAATGTTAAAAAAAAGGCCTAAATCCAGACTCCCGCAAGCTTTACGTGAGTGTGGGTTCCGTAGGCACGTGCACGTAGCAGGGAGTGCACGCCCCCTGCAATCCCTGCAGATGGTAGTAAATCTGGACACTTAGGTTAGATTCCTACCTTAAGTTTTTACGACTAGGTCTGTGACCGTACGGTAAGTTCCCATTACTAGTCGTAATGGGGTTTCACTGCCTGCGACCCCTCATTCACATGGCTAAAATCGTAAATGATGGATCTGCCCCTGTCGTACTTAACATAGGGTCTGGGCCAAAGTCTGTATTATTGATAATATAGAGGCAAATAGATAGCTATAGGTTTATAACGCTGAGTAAACTTCCAGGTGGTTATTAGCAAGCACTCCTCTTAAAGACCGCATGTACGCAATCTACATAACAAAACAATACATAGATTACGTAAAATAGTTACTACGCATGTGTAGTAGCTATTATTGTTAGATTAAGGACATATGTGTAATAAGTCTGTGGTTGTGAATCCGGGCCCATGTCTGTTCCTGGTCCAGTCTAGGTCAAGCCCAGTCCAGTCCTGGCCCAGTCAAGTCTAGTTCAGCCCTGGTTCAGTCCAGGTCAAGTCCAGTCCAGTCCTGATCCAATCCAGGTCTAGTCCAGGTCCAAATCATGTTCAGTCTAGGTCAAGTCCAGTCCAGTCCTGGTCAAGTTCAGTCCAGGTCAAGTCAAGCCCAGTCCTGGCCCAGTCTAGGTCAAGTCCAGTGCTGGTCCAGTCAAGGTCAAGTCCAGTCCTGTTCCAGTCCAGGTCCAGTCCCGTTCCAGTCCAGGTCAAGTCCAGCAAAGCTTGCCAAGTCTAATCCATCCTGGTAAAGTCCAGTCCAGCTAAGCTTTCCAAGTCTAATCCATTTCTGGTTAAATCCAGTCCAGCTAAGCTTGCCAAGTCTAAATCCAGTCCTGGTCAAGTCCAGTCCAGTCAAGCTTCTTTTGTCCAGTTCAGTCAAGCTTGCCTTGTCCAGTCCTGTCAAGCCTGCCTTTTCCAGTCCAGTCAAGCCTACTTTTTCAGTCCAGCAAAGCCTGCCTGGTCCAGTCCAGTCCTGGTGCAGTCCAGGTGAAGTCCAGTCCAATACTGTCCAGTCCAGCCATCAAAGACACTGCTTGTCAGTCTACAATGATATATGCTTCTGTTTCTAGCATTTAATCTGCAGAAAAGCAAGGAGTGGAAGTATTTGAAGCAACATACCAAGCGGCTGGATCAAGATCTAAGAAAGGGAGCTGACTTAAGTACACAATGTACGAAAGTCAGCTCTTTATAGGTACTGCACATGCGCAATACCTATAGTTCTACAATACAACGCAGTCACTCGATGCTGTGTTCCACATCTGCAAGGGGGTCGAATGTGATTTGCCATTTAATTTGCTGGGTTAACCCCTTATGTATGATCCTATAATATTTAAAGTAGGGTCCATGGCACAGATCCACTATCCACACATAAGAGAGCAGGGGGAGTGACTTGTTCTCCTGTGTGGTATTGTGGATCAGAAATTTCGCAGCCTTTGCTGTGGAAGCTACGAACGGCATTTCCTATTAAATCAGGATCAGGCCCAAGGAGTGGAAGTGGCAGAATTTAAAGTTGAAGAGAGTGCTGAAAATTATTCTAGCCATAATACTGTAAATGCGATGAGGAGATAAATTTGTAAATTTTATCCAATGTTTCTTTCTAGAAAATTCCAGATCAGTTTCGGGTTGAAATAATCAAAATGGGAAGTGCTTCTTTCCAGAACAAAGATAAGCCTTTAAGTGTTGCAGCAAGGTAAGATGCAAAAGCAAAGTGAGATGTTTGCCATCTTTCAAAAGAGTGGTTTTACAAGTTGATGGCAATTTGTGAGAAAAGTCACAGATTTTCTCACTTCTCAGCTAGCATTTATTTCGTTTTTTGCTGCTGAATGTTTGCCATTAGTGCTACAGATATGACTTTCAAATTTTGTGACTGGGTTTCAGACGTAGTGGAAAGTGACCCTGAAAGTAATTAACCATTAGACATCAAAATAGCACCTATGTTGCTTTGAAAAATGGAAAACATTGTTAGCAGGACGTAAGCAGCACAAAACCAATGATGCCGAAGCTATTGCTTTGATCGAAGTGGAGAAGAAAAAGTGGAAGACATCTTTCTCAGATTACTAAATATCACATTGTTTCTTGTCAAGCAGAATATGGCATTCTGTGGCCCCAAGGAAGATGAATCTTTTTTAAGATGGTTGAGAAGCTTTTAAAATATGAGATTTAAGCAGAGCACATGTATCAGTCTCTTATGTTGCACCAAAAACACAGAATTAGGTAATAAGTACCCCCAAAACAAGTAAAAGGAGATTCTTGTTGTGGACATAGGGGCTGCCTAGTACTTTGAGATCATATTCGACAGCACACCTGACAAATCACATACTGAAGTGATGAGATATGTCAAAATCAACAATAACAAAGTTGGAGTGAAAGAAGTGCTTCTACAATTTTTCTCTCAAAAGGGGAAAAAAGCTGCTGACCTCAGTTCTGACATTCTTAAAAATTTGGAAAGCGATAGACTGGACATAATGATGTGCCATGGTCAAGGTTACGATAATGCTGCTACTATGGCTGGAATCCATTGAAGTTCAAGCCATTATTAAGGAAAAGAACAAAAGAGACTATTTCTAATAGATGTGTGGATCATCTGCTCACTTGTGCGGTTAGCACTCTTTTGCTGAAAATATGTGTGACATTTTTTAGAACTTTTGATACAATGTATTCTTTCTTTTCACCCATCGATGGGATGTCCTGACTGACCATACTGTAGTGTCAGTGAAAAGGCTATCAGCAACACAATAATGTGCTCCACATGCTGTAGTTAAGCCAGTTAAAGAAAAGTCTGAGAAGTTTTTAGTGATGATTGAAGCTCTTGCACAAGGTCTTTTGCCTGCTGGTTGTGATTTTACTTTTTTCTGCTACCTGTACTTCTGGTGTGATGTACTTCGGTTATCAGTTAATCTTGCATAGCAGCAATACCTGTAAACTAAGGGCTTAACTTTTGACTTAGTGGTGACAAAGCAAGAAGCGCTACCATGCTCACCTAGTGGAGCATGCAATTAAACAGACACTTTTAAAATCTGGAATTTCAGTAGAGAAAAGAACCAGGTTAAAGAAGAGGATTGCAGTGGAGCAAGCAAGCGATACTGTACTCATTCTGCAAGAAGAAAATAAGATGGCAATATTTGAGTGCATGGATTGCTTTTATTCTAAACCAGGGTTGTCGACTCTCCCGGAATGTCCGGGAGACTCCCGAAATTCGGGCAGTACTCCCAGTATCCCAGGAGAGCCAGCAAATCTCCCGCAAGTGACTTGAGGCCCGTGGTTTCACTGAAACTACGGCCTCAAGTCCTGCCCCCCTGCCTAGCAACACTAGTATACTAGTGTTGCTAGGCACAGGAAGGGACTTGATGACGCAATTTGCGGCATCAAGCCCTGTTCCGACCCCTATTTCAAGTAAAAACGGGGCAGTATGAACAAGGGGACGGAGCCTAATGACGCGATTTGCATAAACCGCGTCATTAAGCCCCACCCCCTGCATGCGGCGCTAGCTTCTCTCCGGGATCTCCCGGAGGGAAGCTGCCAAAAGTCGGCAACCATGTTCTAAACTCCAGGTAAGATCAAGAGCCATTACAGAAGTAGCACTCATGTTTGAGGATGTTCAAGCAAAGAGTCTCATATCTGCTATTCAGAAAGCATGGCTTCTATTCCAAAACTTAGCACTTTCTGTGATGAAGTATCTGCAAACGAGCTTTTAATGGAAATATCAAGGTTATAAAGGCACCTGAAAGCAGCAAAGATTGATCTGGAAGAGGCCACAGACTGGGCAATATTAGACATTTTCACATTTATAGCTGAATGGAATTTACTAGAATCTCTCTCAACCCTTTCACTAAGCCTAAAGTTATATTTAACAATCTGCATGTCTTTGGTTTCATGTGAGAGGAGCTTTTCAAAGCTATTTGTGATCTACTATGGGACAGTCAAGGCTTGTGATATTGTGATATTATCCATTGAAAGTGAGTTGTCAATAGGTATCTATTTTGATGAAGTGATTCAAAAGGATGCAGTTTTGAAGCCCATGACAGAAAAGTTCTGAACGAGTTGAGAAGTTCTTAAATATTTCTGTTCCTTATTTCCTTTTTATTTTATTGGTATTACTTTATTTATGAGTATTATGCATAATCCATTAATGTATTTCATGTAACTGTAGGGTTTAATGTTAAAATTAACATAATTATCAATGTTTTAGTTTGTTTTTCTTACTGATTTTTTACTTTAACCACATGAAACTATGTAAATATAGCTATGCGAATGACGTTGAAATTTAATAGTGCAATTTTAGTTTTGCTAGTTTAGGTCACTACTATTGCCGTTATATTGAATAAAATACAGGAATTATGATTTACGAGTAACATAACTAAGGATTCTGTATGGTCTGGCACGGCAGGAGATCTAGGAGTTACCACACCGGGTGACACCAACCCTGGTGCCAAGACTATTAACTCAGAAACCTGTAAGAAATAGCATAGAAAATATGAAAACCAAAAGTATAAGTATTATAATAAGGTAACATAAATGTCACTGAACCTTCTCCATGGTAACTGTTAGGCTTGTTGCACCTGGATCACTTGGCAAGAGAATATAATTGCATTGTGAGTGTTATATGACCGATTATATATAGATGTGTCTGAATTGTGGTTAAATCACTTGGAATTTTTCAATGTTTTAATGTTTCTTATGTTTTAGTCTGGATCAAACCGTTTATCTCTTCTATGTACAATCATCATGAAATCATGAACTAATGACTTCTAAACAGTGCATATTATTTTGAACAGGCCATGTAAAGGTGTTTGTGTAATTTTAATTGAAGAGGTTTATGTAGAATAATAAACTTTGCAAGATAATTTAAAGGTTTTATACAATGTTTATAATAAAAGTAACATTTTCATACCCATTTTTTTTGTTAAATTATGTTATCATACCAACAAGGACTTTTTGAACTGAATCAGCATCAGGGAGTTAGACAAGCACTTAATAGATTCAGGAAGATCATCCACCTCTAAGGAAATCTCCCTGATATTAAGAGATAGTTTGCGGGGGGCTTCCATTTCCGGCCGGCATGTGAGAAGCCGCCGCGCTATTGTGCTCTGCCGGTGCCGTCTGTCATCCTGCCACATATCCCGCACCTATTCAGCTGCTGAGCGGAGGACCGAGCGTCGGAACCCTTCCTGAACCCTGAGGTACCTGATGGATAAGTACCTCAAGCCGAATATGCCCCCGAAAACACAACGCACCAGGCAGGAGGGTCAGCGGGGAGGAGGCAAGATGGTGGCCGCGGCTCCAATATCGGCGCCAGAGGACTCAGCACGGTCCAAAAAGCATCGGACTGCCAAGGGCTCCTCTCCTCCCTCACCTTCCACAGTATCAGCGGACTCTGAGCCTCACGGTAGGCTCCACATCACAGCCAGCACTTCCATGCCTGCTCCTGATGGGGCTGACGCTCCGCTTCTCCCCCAAGCTGCATCAGAGGTGCATGGCAATCAAACTGCCCCCAGCTCCCCTGTCACTTCTGCTTCTCACCTCATGCAGGGCATTGATTCCAGTAGCCTTACAGGCAGTGATCCTGGGTCTCCTCAAGCAGACATGCAGGATCAGCAGGTCAATCTACCTCCATGTGAGGATGCTGTTGCTGTTACTGTTGCCAGCCTCCAGGGGACACCCTTACCATCACTTACACCTCCATTGCTCACCTATGAAGCTGTTGTACAAGCCATCACTGACACTATGGGACCTCTCATGTCAAACCAAATGAAGGTGTTTAACACTACTGTACAAGACCTCAAAGAGCAAGTACTCCAGATTAACCATAAAGGGGCTGATTCAGAGATGCGATTGCGAAAAGATCGCAAATATACGCATCTAATGTTAAGATCCTAGCAGGTTCCAGCCCACTGTATAAAGAGTCACTCCCCTTGCCAACTGCGGTGGATCTTAAACTTAGACCACCATTGACTAGCCCTAACTCTACGCTGTCATTTGGGATCTTAAGTGACGTGGTAGCGTTCATTTAAGATCCTAAGTGTCAGCCCGCGCCCACTTTCCCTCATTTCCCTGCCTCCCCCCGCCCATTTCCATGCAAATCCTTAAGATCTTAAAGATTCGCTGCACTTAAGATCTTAAGTGCTTGCGTGCGATTCAAACTTACGCTCTTAGCGAATTAACGCTCCTAACTGCTACGTAGACGGCGTTGCACTATTACTACGCATGCGCAGTTTTGCGAATTTTCTAGGATCTTAAATATACGCTCCTAAGTGCCGTGGAAATCGCATCTCTGAATCAGCCCCAAAGTGCTTGAGGTGGAGCAGAGGGTGGGAGAATTATTCACCGATGTTTCTGACCTAAAGAAGAAATCACTCAATATGTCTAAAGACCAGGATCAGCTGTGGTTCAAGCTAGACGATCTTGAGAACCGGTCAAGGCGAAATAACTTGAGAGTAATTGATCTACCTGAAACTCTTTATGGCCTCGCTTTAAACAATTTCCTTACCGACTCGCTGCCAGTGCTCCTTGGAGTCACAGATCAGTGCAAGGGCATGGTAGTGGAGAGAGCTCATCGTTTGGGACCCCCAAAGGACAATGTTAGCTCCAGACCGCGCCCCGTCATTTTCAAAATACACAAATCAGCGCTGTGGGCGGCGACTAAACAGGCCAAGGACGTCGTCTGGGAGGGTTCCAAGTTAAATTTTTTCCAGGATTACTCGGTGGATGTAGCCAGAGCCCGTAAAGAGTTTGTACCCGTTTGCTCTAGTCTTGTTAAATTGGGATGAAAATTTGCTCTTATGTATCCTGCGAAGTTATGTGTGTTTAAAGGTAAAGAATTTAAAGACTTTTTCTCACCTGCAGAGGCGCAAAGCTTCCTCGAACAGGAGTCTGTGGAGCTGCGAGGATCGTCGTGGGCAACTCAGAAGGACTGAAGCCGTGTTCTTTTTACTTACACGTCTGGAGCCCTCCATCCTTTAGCGAAAGGTGCTCTGGCTCTTCTCTCAGCGCTCCTACTGCGACTGAAGATGGACACCTGGCGTAAGCACGCACACGTTCTCATACATATTTCCTTTGTTTTACATTTTGTTGTTCTGATTGTTGAGGAAGTCCTAGAACTCCATTAGAGATAGAAGTGGGGTATAGCTCCATTTTTTTTTATGGGTTGTTTCTCTAGTGTATTTCCAGGGATATGAGGAGATGCACGGTTTGTTTATCGGTTTGTTGGTTTAAAAAATGTTTTTTTGTTTTTTGTTTTCTTTCTGTTTGTTACGAAGCTCTTAAGTCCCAGATGTATCCTTTCATTATTTCAGTGCACTGCTCTCTCTCTGCTCAGCAGGTAATTAGCAGGATTCTAGCGGCCCAGGTATCATGCAATTTAACTGCCTCAAATTTTTGCTCTAGGAGAAATGATCACGTATTTTTTGCTGACCTCTTTTATATGCGGTACCCTTCCCTTAATAATCCTTTTGCCCTAGGGGAGTATGGCTGACCTAAAAATAGCGACCTCGAATGTGGGAGGAATAAATTCCCCGATTAAAAGAAAGCACCTGTTAGTCTATATTAGAAAATTAAGCATAGATATTCTATTGCTTCAAGAGACCCATTTAACAGACAGTGAGATGCAAAAATTAAATTGTGAAGGATATTGGGAACTGCCCCTTTCAACTCCAGGGCCAGAGGAGTGGCTATATTAGTTAAAAAGAAATTTGCAAAGCGAGGTACATTCCCAGTTTTTTGACAAGGAAGATCGCTATATGATTGTCGAGGCTTCCTTCAATTGGCAAAAACTTGTTATCTGCAATTTATATGCTCCGAATGTTTATAATAGAATCTTTTTCAACACCCTCTTGACCAAATTGTATGTTTTTATGGATGGTCCTTTAATAGTGGGCGGGGACTTTAACCTTGTCGCAGCCCCGCAACTTCATAGGCAGCATCCATTAAGAAGTTCTAAAAAATTTCCGAAGCTAGGGATAGTTCAATTTGCCAAACGTCTGCACTTAGTAGACATATGGAGAGTTAGGCACCCCTCTAACAAAACTTTTACTTGTATATCAGCAGCGCATAATACTTCTCGCGGTTGGACTATATTTTAGTTTCAGAGTCCCTCCTTCCCAGAATGCTAAAGACCGAAATTGAACCAATTATCATTTCGGATCATGCGGTAGTCTGGTTCCAGTTAAATGCAGTTAATGGTGGCGGGAGGGGGGGGATGTGGAGATTCCCTACTTACTTGACCAATTCGGTCAAATTTCGAAATATGTTGAAGGCCGTATGGGCTAGTTTTAAATACTCTAACGCGGAACATTACAAAAACCCTCAACTTATGTGGCAAACATTCAAGGCAGTGGCTAGGGGTAATATCATCTCTTTTGTTTCACAATAGCGTAAGGACTTAACGACTGAACTCAATACAGCCAAGGCTGACATGATTGCTGCTTTTCACAGGTATATTGCCCAGCCTACTCAATCCCACTTACATGGTTATAATGATAAGAAAATACACTTTGAAGGAGTTGTGGGGAAGATGGCAGATAGATCTAATAGGCAACGCCAGTTTAGATTTTATAAATGGGGAAATAGGATGGGCCGGTTACTGTCAAATTTGTTGAAGGGAGATCGTAGACCTGTTCACATAGCTAAACTGCAGGATAAACAGGGAACTTTTCAACATGGAGGCCCAGAAATTCTTGAACTACTGCGCAGTTTCTATGAGCAATTATACCACCAAGATGGTATTGATCAATCAGCTAAGGCAAATTTTTGGAAAGACAATCCTCTGCTACAAATATCAAAATCACATGCCCAATCTTTAATAGCCCCAATTTCTTTGCAGGAGGTACAGTTAATTGTCAAGTCGTTGAAGGCCTCTAAGGCGCCTGGCCCAGATGGCTTGGGGGGAGAGTTCTACAGGATTCTAGCCCCGGAGATAGGAGAATTATTGCGAGATGCCTTTAATCACATGCTAGCGGAGAATACTATACCTCTCTATTTTAATGCAGCAGTGATTAAAGTGCTGCCGAAGCCTGGAAGGGATCCGGCGTTACCAGAATCATACAGGCCCATTTCTCTATTAAATACGGACTATAAAATCTTAACTAAAATTTTTGCCGAACGCCTCAAAGTTATATTGCCCTCGGTAATTCATGACAACCAGACAGGTTTTATTTGGGGTCGTCATTCCGTAACTAATATTCGCAAAGTACTTGCTTTGGTCCAACAAGCAGAGGACTGTGAGAGCTCTCCCCCCCAATTGGTTTTATCGCTTGACGCTGAGAAGGCCTTCGACCTTGTTACTTGGGACCACCTGCATTGCTCCTTAATTAAATTTGACTTCCCACAGGAATTTATTGATTTTATCTACTCAATCTATAACAAACCTTATACTCAGGTTGCTGTCAATGGGTTAATTTCAAATCACTTTTTCATTCAGCGGGGTACTCAACAGGGGTGCCCCTTATCCCCTCTGCTTTTCGCGCTTGCTTTAGAGCCGCTTGCTGTAGCCTTATGCAAACTTACATCATATCGAGGGATCATGGTCCAACACTGTGAGTACAAGTTGGCCATGTTCGCCGACGACATGCTTTTATTTGTCTCTGACCCCTTTCAGTCAATCCCGGCTATACTGCACCTTATTTCCCAATTCGGTTTGTTTGCAGGGTTTCGTGTAAACTTCTCTAAATCAGAAGCTATGATTCTTGCTGATACCAAATCCCATGATGTTCTAGCCTTTGTTTCCCAACATTTTAGGGTCACTGGCCCTCAGTTCAAATATCTGGGTGTACAAATTTCCTCATCTATTAGTGACTTATATAAGGTTAATTATTCAGTTACACTTAAGAAAATTACACATCTAATCCAACACTGGATGAACCTGCCACTTTCACTCTTAGGTAGAAATGCAGTTTTAAAGGGTGTTATTTTCCCAAAGTTGACGTACCTCCTTTAAATGTTGCCAATCTCACTGTCTGACTCTGATATAGCTTATTGCGCGAAGCAATTTATTAAGTTCTTGTGGGCTAATAAGAAACCGAGAATAAATAGAATGAGGCTCCAATTGACGAGACAAGAGGGGGAAATGCGATTCCCAAATGTCCTATTGTTCATTACTGGGGCTCACTTTCGATATATAACTGACTGGTTATTTGAAAAAAGTCTCTTTACTAACTTGGCTCTGGAGCAGTCGCTGGTCAGTCCATACTCCCTTGGGGCTCTATAACACACAGTGGGTAAAACCATCCCTGGGTGCTTGAAGGATAACATTTTATTCCGTGACACGTATAAGGTCTGGGTTAGAACACATAAAATTTTAAAGGAACACCACACTTTCTCTAGGTATAATTCTATATGGGGTAACCCGAATTTCACACCCAGCCTTGAAAATGTGGAATACCTGCAATGGCGTGATAAGGGTATCAAAGCGATCTGTGATATCTTTGATCCGGGGGGTCAGCTATATACCTTTGATAAGCTCAAAGAAAAATTCGGTATTTTGAACAGACAGTTTTTTATGTATTTGCAACTACGACACTATGCCCTAAGTACCATGACCCATCTGTCGTCAAAGCCTAGCCAATTAGATAAACTTCTCACTTATCTATGCACGCATACTTATAGAATCAGATATGTTTATGATGTAGTCCTACCAGCCCAGGCTGATAAATTGTGGGCCAAGCCTTTAGCAGCATGGGCCAGGGACTTGGGTGAGTTGCCTCTACCCGATGAGCCTCTGAGATTCTACGATAGCACAATGAAGGTATTGGGCAGCTCCCAGTTGCAGGAAATACACCTTAAGACACTTCACCGTGTATACATATCACAGGCTCAGAGAAAACATATCGTAGAAGGGGAATCGGGCCAATGTCCGAAATGTCGCATGGGCAATGCGACATTCTTTCATGATATTTGGGGATGTAGAAAAGTGAGAAAATTCTGGGATAAAGTGGTATCCTTTATCAATTCTATATTAGGATTACACTTACCCAAAAGTTGTTTCGCCCTTCTATGGGCGCACTTTGCTGGCTCGACTTCCCCAGAGTCAAAGAAAATATTCCCTTGTTGTCCATAATAGTAACTGTTGCAAGAAAGGTGATTCTGCAGAATTGGGTGAAGCCCACACCACCCTTTCTGCATATGGTTAAGCATACGCTACTTGATCTCATTTATCAGGACAGACTGTCAACACTCCCAGACATAGAACTAGGGGTATCTCGCTTTTACAAAAAATGGGGTGGCTACATTGAGTATTTGCCCCCGGATCAACAAACCAATATTATGTCTACCTTTGAAAATACTACGTGGTCATTGCTTAGAAACTCAGGAGTATGAGGGGGGAGGTCGGGTAGGAAATGAAAAAGGTGTAACTATTCTACTGTAAGGCTTCGTATTTTATTTTATTTTATTTTACTTTACTTTATTTTGCATTATATTTCTTATTGTTCTGTAGTTCGTTTAAGTTTTAGGATGTTTCATTTGACCTGGTGCACAGTTCTCTACTCAGCAATTCACACAGGTCACAACAATCTACTATGCAGCCCCTCTTGTCATACTGGACTCTTTGGTCATAGCAAGATCTAGCCAGTGGCAATATTATTCTGCTGTATGCCTGGCGGGACAGTAATAGATTTAGCTATTACCTATGTCATGATTATGTTTATCGTCGCGTGTACCACTGTATCCGTATTTGTGTTCACGGTTTTGATGCTAGATTGTACCAAAACACCACATGCATCAGCTGTTTTGTTTTTGTTTGTATATTTGTATGTTTGTAAAACTTTTAATGAAAATGTAATAAAATGTTTATGAAAAAAAAAAAAAAAAGAGATAGTTTGCAATTATGCCATTAAGTATGTCTTCATATACATAAAAAAAGGGTTTGTTTGCAATAAATCATTAAAGTAAGGTCTTAGATAAATAATTTAGTTTTTCTTGTGTAGAAAAGCTAAAACATTTTGTACTTTTCAAAGTAGAAAACAGGAAGATGGAGTTACATTGTCAGGCCCCTGCCGATATATGCTACGGTGCCCATTGATGCTAAGCTCTAACCATGATGTTTGCATTACAGACAAGCTCTTTTCAACTTTTAATCAACTTGTTTTAAATATAATTCTCATGCTGTAGATGTGTAAAAGACCAGCAAAACCACAAGGAAATTTAAAGTTGTCACAAAGTGTGCCACTACTTTTGGCGTGTCAAATATTTTACATGATGTCACATTTTTATAGTTTTTATTTTCCAACACAGAGGCCCCCATTCTGTTGAGTATGATGTATGGTTTTAGTGCGATATTCGCTAATTCCCCAACAATGCAGTTATGTTTTAAAAATCAGTGTGTGATTTTGGGCTCATCATCACAGTGATTTTTATTTTCACAGTTTGCCTCCCTTCACATTACAACATGGTTTTGCTCAGGTATACACTTGCACCTATTTTGCAGGTGTAAGTGCAGCTCTGGATCAGCTCCTGCACTTTATTCAAGGGAAAAACAGGTGCATGTGTAGACCTGAGCAAACTGCAAGGCAGAGGCGCCAAGGGGGAAGGGGGTAATTACCCGGGCCCGGACCAGAGGTGTCACTGGGGAGTGCAGCCCTTGCACTGCTTTACTTAATTAAGATCTGCCATACTGGAGAGCAGCCACAGTACAGACACAGGGACTGGGACACCGGCAAAGTCAAGGTAAGTCAATTAAAGGATCAATAAGAAATGGTCAGGGTCTGGATAGGAAAAATTTCTGGAAACATACAAGGGAGGAAGGGGAGGATGAAAGAGTAGCTGAAGACATACCAGGAGATGAATAAATGGCTGGGGCATGCAAGGGTGTGTAAGGATGGCTGGAATTTGCATGGGGGAAGGGGTGAAAGTTTGGCTGCTTATGTATGTATTCCTTTGTTTTTATTCTCTTTCAATAAAATCATATACATTATTTCTATCCTTAATTTAGACTCCAACATATTGTGCAGTGCTTTTCAATTAAATAATGTTATTAAACTTTTATTTAAGACATACATTACTTGTATCCTCAATGGTGGGAAATATGTCATGCTCCAGCGAGTGGGAACTGCCCATGTCTGCCTAGCGTTTTAAATCTGCTTTGCATGCCCCCAAGAAAGCACAGCCCATGCCCCCAATGGGTTTCAACACACCCTTTTTGGCAGCACAAAACTATCCCCCCCCCCCCCCCAAGTATCTGTATTATTCAACAATGGGGGGAGGGGCAGCAAGAAGTTTCTGTACCAGTCCATAATTCCTCCTGGCAGCCCTGCTACAAGGGGAGGCAAATTTAAATAGTTAAAACAGAATTACATTATATGTCACATCTATGGTAGTGGCAGTTTACTGGTTTGTGTATTTGTGGTGTATGGTGGTATATGGTAAAATGTATTGTTTATAGTCTACATCAAAACAATCAATTAAACATTTTAGGCACTTATTTTATCATTATTATTATAAAAAAATATATAAAAAATAAATATATATATATATATATATATACATATATATAAATGATTACACGCAGGGGCATAACTACCATGGGTGCAAGAGATGCGACTGCTATGGAACCTGGAGGATAAAGGGGGCCCATGGCAGCCACCCTCCCCTCCCCCTTCCCCTTAAGAGGCTGGAAGCTTTTGAGTGCTGAGCGTTATTTTAAGCTGCTCACCTGTGCAGCTTGTTTCCAGTGTCTAGCCTCACCCTACCCATCCAGACACAGGCCCTGCCTCCTTACTATAAAGCCTAAGCCTGGCAAGTAAGTTCGTAAGTCAACATAGCGAGCAATACCATAATGGATCCTCAATTAATAGAGCCCTGAGAGTGGACCATAAGTTTGAGGGGAAAACACTACCCTCACACTTGTGCCTTTAGCATATTAATATTAAGGATCATATGTAAGAGCGTAGCCAAGCCCTTACTGTACAACTTAAATACCTCCCATTAAGCGGACATGCTTTGAACATGCCTCCCTGTCCTGACCCACTTCCAGCACGGAAATATGGATCTCGAGGATCCAGGTTCATGATAGAAGTCAATTTTGTGTGCATGTAAAGATAAAGAATGTTGATTTTTACCGCATGCGAAAAATGCGCACTACTACTAAATCTAGATTCAGGCCACCATGCCTAACAAGTGAAAAAAAAATAATGTATTGTGACCTTGGAGAATACACAAAAATTGGAATATATACAAAAAAAATCATGGGACTGATATTAAGAAATTAGGGGCACATGACAGTAAGGCTCACACCTACCTAATTTTTCCCACCTCTTTTTTTTTTACACAAGCAGACACAGAATATTCATCTTATAAACTCTATTTCAGTATAGATTTCATATCACAAGAACTGCCTTATATAGATTTTCGATCTTATGTGTATTGTTCTGTCTACATCCCCTTTCTCTCTGGGCTTTTCGCATGTTCTCTCCTCCTTCGTCTGTCTTCCTCGGTCTCTCCTCCCCTCACTCAGGGCTTGCAGTATCTTCCCGAGCTCCATTGCGGATGCTGCTGCTGGGCCCGCGCCATATTGTGCTGCCCGATTACAGGCGCATAGCTGCCAGCATCACCGCACACAAAGCCAGGTACCCTGCATTTCTACGGGTATTCACGGAGACAAGGGTGAGTATGAGCTCGGTAATGTTTATCATATACGTTCACGGTGAACAAAACATCCCATACGTGCTCACGAAATATTACATTCGATGTCCGTGCTGCAGGAATGTCCTTTGAACCTTTACGGGTATATAATAGGTGTTTTCTTAAACAAATATACCCATTGTTTGCGTGCCATTGTGAATCTGTATGGGCGAGTGTCTGCTGGACGTGTATGGGTTATGTTATATAGAAATAGCATAACGTAGCATTAGCCAGTAATTATATTGAATTAAGATAATGTCAACAATAAACCAAATCCTTTAAAACATAAATATATGTATATATAATATCAATATTGGATGCTGAGAACTGAAAATGTTGGAACCTGCGAGTATCACTGTGTATATATGAACAAAGCATATACATCAATGATGATTTGCTACATTCTTCCCATTGTTTTCTTCTCCCCAACCTTCTGTTTTATTTATTCCTTTTCCCCTCATTAACCTATAGTCTGGCCACAAAATGATCTCTGAAATCTGCTCTTTCAGAGTAAAATTAAACTAAAATAATTGTATGAGACCAATTTTACACCATAAATATTTATATTGCTAACAGTATGACTAAATATATGGGATTTTGCATGTGTTCGGATGAGAAAGAATGCAGCAATTATGAAATGTGTAAATTTGAGTGGAGCAATTTGGCTATAGGTGGTAAAATACATATTAAATCATGGAAGATGAGGAGCAACTCTGCAGAGTTTGTTATTTGAAAATTAACTGTTATATTTATATCTGTGAATAAAAAGTATATTTAATGAGATTTGTGGCATAATAGTACAAATATTTGTTTGGTTCTGCCACAATGCTGAATATGTTTGCAGGCACCCATGAAACCATCCTAATGATATATTTTAAAAGTTAGAGTAATCTGTTAGATCAGTATGCCCTGTTCTAGGATGCAGCAGGGATCAATAATCCTTCAAACGTCTTCAGGTAAGAGTGTATTGTAGAGATGGCTTAGTGGACGTGCTCAAATATTAGGAACTGATAAGTAGCGCCTATCTATTACTTGATGATGGTGACTGCCATGTGGAGAGTGTCCACATCTCTGCTTTTGCTTTATTGCTGAATAGTTTTTATACTTATTATTAGTGTACAAACAACTGTTTTCAGATTTAAATGTTAAAAAGTTTTAATAAATATGTGCCTAAAAGACTCAAAATGATGTTATGGGAAGATCTATTTCTCTAATTCTGTGACATCATTTCATAAATTGGTTTGCAATGAAATTATTTCTTTCTTTTATTTATGTTAGATTTGCCACACACAATGTCTCAGGCAGTACAAACTAATGGTGCTCAACCACTGAGCAAAACGTGGGAGCTGAGTTTGTATGAATTGCAAAGGACACCACAGGTAATGTATTTTTGTGGAATGCTTTTTTGTAGTTTTTGCTCCATTTTTTTTTTTTTTTTTACATATTTCATATATTTTTTTGAACAGGAAGCAATTACAGATGGCTTAGAAATTGTAGTGTCACCCAGAAGCCTGCACAGTGAACTGATGTGTCCAATATGCCTTGACATGCTGAAGAACACAATGACAACTAAGGAGTGTTTGCACAGGTTCTGTGCTGACTGCATAATAACTGCCCTCAGAAGTGGGTGAGTAATGACTGTGGAGTAGATTCAGACCTACGGGCTAGTTACATTAGAATGCGTAGCTTTACTCTAGCATAATTTCTAGGCACTCCCCTCGCTCGTACGTACTTTGGCCGTTTTACGCTGCCCAAACCCTACCTTAACTTTTGATAGTGTAAGTACTGATGTACGTAATGGATTTACGTACATGACAGCATATCCCGGCCCATACTGTCCAATTAAATGCCTCTCTGCACCTACAAAGTGTAATTACGGGTGTCGAATTGATGCCCCCGCGTACTTAAGCTCAGGATCTGGCCCTGTGAGTCTTTATCAATGCAAATTCAGTTACAGAACTTTCCCTTGATAAATTGCTTATCCTCTATAATAATATTGCTTTTTTTATTATGATGTATATATTATTAACTATAAAAAGCCTAGGTGTAAGTTATGCAGTTTTAATACTGTTCTGCGGTCTTAAAAATACTATGATTTTAAAAGAGAGCCAAGTAAGTTTTTATTGTTTAAGAGGATCGGATACTTTACTTGTCCACTCCAATGTTAAAAGTTGTTTATACGTATGAGGAATTGCCACGTGTGCTGTTTTGGAAGTGGGACTTATTACAGTTATTCATATATTGTTTAAATATTAGACAGTGCTGTAAAGATATTTCAGAATGAGTTGATCACATTCACATAGGACCTTAAAGGGGACAGTTATTGATTGCTAGGATCAGAAAATGCCTGATTTTGGTGTTTCTGCACGTACAATCACTGCTGTCCCTATGTATCTGGACCTGTGCAATCCTGATCACTCTCCAGCAGCGGTTAGGCATTTTAATTGAACTGTGTAGGAATGTTCTACACATAGTGCCCTATCCAGACTTTCGATTTCTCCCAATTTTAGGTGAGAACAGATCAGAAATCTTAAAACGGGATTGTTGATCAAAACTCTGTGTGAGTGATGTGAGAGGTCTACAGTGCACTTACACAGAAGGTATTGGGGCTGATTCAGTGTTTGGGAGTAAGGGTAAATCAGGTGTAATATGTACAGGTCGGCTATACCATTTTGCAGAGAAAGGGGTGCTAATTAATCTTAAATCTTATGCATGCAAGGGAAATACATTACTTTTACACACAGAACTCAAATACCGCATAGCTTTTTAGCTAATAAACACCTCTCAAATATAATTTTGCTTTCACAATTTAAATTTGTCTCTCCTTGCAGTTCAACATGGTATTGCTCAGGTCTACACTTGCACCTAAAAAAGGTGTTAGTGCAAATCTCAATTAGCCTCATCTGATCATTGCATTCAGGGTTTTAAACCCAGCACCAGAAAAACTCTAAATCTGGTCCATACATTTTTAGATTGATATAATTCAGTTCATAGTCCTTGCAAGAAAATGTTCTACATATGCACTAAGGGCATTAAAAGTTTGGGTGTTATGTATATGATTGTGACAATGTGTATGGTTAAACCATGTTGATTTCAGGGGGAGTCAAGTTAATTGTATTCTTTGCATGCAGGGATATATATTTAAATTGCTTACTGCACACAGATACTGACCAGCTTTACTATCACACTGTTATTTAGACTTGGGATAGGAAACATCACCTCTCAACACTAATACTGTTTGCAACAGATGAAATATGACTCCCCTGAAATCAACATGGTTTAGCCCTTGAGTAACTAAGTTCATGCACTTAACAAGGTCTGGATCCAGCCCAATGACTGCAGATAAGTTTACCTTGCCCAGTGACATATAACAGATGGATAATAGATGCTCTGACCTAGTTAAAGACAGATAATAATAAAATGTGTGTAACTAATAATGTGATGGTGTGTATGGGGCGTTTTAAAATTATGTAAAGGCAATCGTATGGAGGAGGTGCATTGAGAAGTGTTTCAGTGTCTGTCTTGCTTACAAGAAAGGGCAGGAGGCACTGGCCTGGTCATTTCCTACTTGTCTTACAACCAGCATGCATCCAGTCCTGGATTAAGCTAACTTTTGATCTAATGTCTTTGGTTTCAGTGTATCCAGTTAATTCACAGATTAGTTATATTTTTTGGCCCTTCTGATGATGTAAAGATGTGTGAAATGTTATTTTATTGATTCATTGCAACTATTAGTAAAATGGAGAATTTAATAAAATTCTTGATGCTGTCAGGTGTTTTAAACATCTTTTAAATTAAAATTGTTCATATCGGTGAATAACTATTAAATAATTGAATATTTTTTTGGGGTCTTGCAACCAGAGGTGCTAATTGGGGGAGAGGGGAAGAGCAGGTGCTAAATGCCTGGGCCCAGTTATGCCACTGTGTTTCGATTATTTAGTTTTTCCATCTTGCAAGGGGCAGGGGGTGGAGCACACTAGCAATGGACGACACACAATGCAAAAGTAACTTATTCTCAGTGTTTTTGTATGTACTTGGCCAGACTGAAGAAAAAATGAAGAAAAAATATACACATGTTCCATAAAAATAACTCTGCTGAAAATGTGTATAAACTGCTGCCAATGGTGTACATGGCAACACAGATGTTTTGTTTGTCTATGATAGTCAACTATGAGGGGTGGCCATGCTTGCACCAAAGTGTTCTAGCACATTATAGGGTTGTATCACAATACCTACAACTTGATGAGAACCAATCATCTCATTTGAAACTCTATCCTTGTATATATTAAATGGCAATAATATCATAAATTGTTCTTTGACATGTGGAGGGGAGGGGGGTGTTGCGTTCTTTCACTGAAGCACAAAAAGGAACAGAAGAGTAGGGAAATGGTGCAGCCTATATGGTCAGAAGGGGGGATCTGCAACCCCAAAATACAAAGTAACAGTGTGACACAGTGACCTGCCGGCGCAGGGGGTCATTGTGTCACAATGTTCATTGATAGTCTCTCTGTGTTTTAATGCAGTCAAAATTATTATTAACGAAGTATTAAGCAAGTCTGATATAATACTAAGTATATGCAAAAATTTTACTGAATATATAACTATGATTTATTTTCTTTTACTTTTTATTTTTCAAGTTGGTTTGCCAAGGACTTCACTTTCACTACTGGATATTTGTCATGTTTATTTTTTTTATCCTTATCTTTTTTATAGGGGCATAAAGCAATATGAAACTTGAGCTTGGTGGATGAGGTGACAAAGGCTAATCAGAGCGCTACCCGCAAATGACAGAAACTGCTAAAACTGTCAAAATAGGAATGTAGAACAATTATTGAGGGAGCCCTAAAGAAATCTCGACAGGGTATCAATATCAAATAATCAATGTAATGAATAGAATAAGACAACAAAATAGCAATAGTAAAAGCAATTATACTAAATGCAAAAAGGCAATGTATCAGTTATGCGTGTATCACTGGTGCAGCAGGAGGTAGCTGTAGAGCCCCCTCAAATATGATAAAGTGCTTAATGGCAAAATATAGCAGCCATAAACAGGAATGTCAGCTGTGAATCCTGCTGTACAACTTCACGTGTAATTTCTATTCCATTCAAGTGGCTAGTAGTACGGAGCTGAACATTCAGCGTTCAACCACCAAGTCACAGCCTATACTATATCTGCCTCAGCGTGGAACTGTATCTCCGCATAACATTATTGTCCACTGCTCACTACTTCTGAGCAGTTAGAGGCGGGCAGGATCTTCGTTGTGAGTTGCAGGGGACACACTGCCATCTGGACGGCGGGCGCATCGGCTCGAACATACATTGACACCGCATTGATTATCCAAGAGAATTCATATTTGCCGCTTGTCTCCAGTGTTCGCATTTGACATCTGCTCCTAGGCCACTGTTCCTGCTGCGGTCTGGCTGACCTCAACTCAGCTTTAGCTGGCTGGTCCACTGGGGTTAACCGTGAGTTTGAATCCATCTGCTATTGATATTTGCTAGTCCTCAATTAGGACATTCATTGAGGTCTGTGTAGTTCTCATAGGGACTGCATTCTTTTGAACTACAGACCCCATTCGGAACATTCCTGTTTATTGCTGCTATATTTTGCCATCAAGCACTTTATCATATTTGAGAGGGCTCTACAGCTACCTCCTGCTGCACCGGTGATACACGCATATTTGGGTGATGCCTTGTCTTTTTGCATCTAGTATAATTGTTTTTACTATTGCAATTTTATGTTCTTATTCTATTCATTAAATAGATTTTTTGATATTGATACCCTGTCGAGATTTCTGGCTTCTTTAGTGCTCCCTCAATAATTGTTCTATATTTCTTTATAGGGTACCACATTTGCTTCCTCTCAATGGGGTAGATCCAGACCTAATTGCTTGTTCCGTTTCATCGCGTAACGTATTTAGGCTAGTGTATTTTCTATGCACTGCCCTAGGCACTCCACTCACTCGTACGCACTTTGACCGTTTTACGCTTCCCAAACCCTACATTAACTTTGCAAAGCCTAATTACTGACGTACATAAAGGATTCAGGTACGTAACTGCCTAACGCGGCCCATAAGCCTGTGATTTAAATGCCTCCCTCCGCCTACCAAATGTAACCACGGGTGTCGTATGGATGAACCTGCCCCTTCGTTTGTAGTTACGCTGGTGGTACGTACGTTCAGACTTACGTGGCGGAACATGTGCGGCACGCATGCGCAGTAAATACTAATGGGCGATTTTACGTCAGTGTCTAGCGTAAAATCATAGGTCTGGATTTGGCCCAATATGTTTTTTGTTCTTTTAATCAATTTTATATAATGTCTGGGGAAAGGCTTTAGTAACATATACAACATGTTATTCAACTGTATGTGTGAGTCAGGCTATATGAGCTTCCTAAAAACAGGGGAGGGTTGGGGGGCAGGTCAGAGGAGCACCGCACCTAATTCATTCTGATCTGTGAATATGGTCCACCAGAACTAGAAATGCCAGTTATCTTGTAATGGTAAACAGTATTTCATTTTCATATAGCCTTATATTTAATTGTAGTTTAAAATATATTCAGGAAATTAAAAAATAAAAATAATTATGGAATGGAGAAAACAATTATTTGTCATGTTTGTTTTTTTATTTAATGTTTTTTCTTCAATCAAACTAATACTACAATTAAATGGCAATAAACAATACAGTTTTGTTTTTAAACATGATTTCCTTTACCTGCAGAAATAAAGAATGTCCAACGTGTCGCAAAAAACTAGTCTCCAAAAGATCATTACGACCAGACCCAAATTTTGATGCACTAATCAGTAAAATCTACCCAAGTCGTGATGAATATGAAGCTCACCAGGAAAGAGTATTGGCTAGAATCAACAAACACAACAACCAACAAGCACTAAGCCACAGTATTGAGGAGGGCCTTAAAATACAAGCAATGAACAGGTAAACTTCTGGGTAATTCAATGTGACAAGATGGAGCAATATACATCAATACATAGTAGTTTAATCTGCATCAGATGGAGGTGTTTGAAAATGTTTGTATCTTATTTTTCTTTAAAATGAAGGATCATACCATTATAGTCCAGTTCTGCGTTCAAGTGCTGATATATTACAGCATTATTAGAAGAGTTTACAGAAGAAATTTACAGTCTAATGGCAGTATAAAATTACTGGCAGCATGCAAACCTGAATGTCTTTACTTGGGATACCATTCACTGATTTCTGCTTTTATATGTACGGAGTGTGAGGAGAAAACCATAGTTTCAGTACTGTATTATGCAGTAATCACACGTATCCCTGATACTGTAAACCTGCTACTAAATTAATTACCCTTTAGGCTTTTTGTGCCTGATCCAGACTTGTGCATATGTTAGTGTATGAAATCACTGCAGATCGTCACACTGTGCATGCCCATACCAGAAGTGTATAAAGAAAATACAGCTATATATTTAGGGGAGGGAATGGGTAAACTAACCTTTCAAATGCTTCAATAAAGGTGTTTTAAAAAAAAAATGTCCTTATGCTTTGTGCAGACTGTTTAGTTAATTCAGGGGAAGCATGTTTTTTTTACATTTTTTATTTTATTTGATTAAACTTTATTTAAATGATTACATTATTAAATGTATAACTATACAGATATATATTTTTGCATTCTCATTGTCAAATAATAGAGAATGCTCGCATGATGCATATCCAGTATTTTCATTATACATAACAGTGCCTTTTGCGTATGGCTGGCTGGGAAAGTGAACATAACGTCATTGTGATTTAATGTTAATTTTTCATAGCAAAAACCCAAACTTGTTTACATATCCAGAGCAACATGTACATTTGCATTTAGAGTGCTCTTCAGCCACACAATTGTCACAAGGTTTTTCCAAATGTAGATTGCGTTATCTTGTGTTTTTTATGCTGGTTTAGTCCTGGGGCAAGATTTACTAAGCTGCCGGAATGGAAAAAGTGGAGATGTTCCCCATAGCAACCAATCAGATTCTAGCTGATATTTTCTAATATGTAATAGGAAAGCGAGAGCTTGAATCTGATTGGTTGCTATGGGCATCATCTCCACTTTTCTTTTCCTGCAGGTTAGTAAGTTTGGCCCTTAGACTCAAATATATACTTAATATGTTGATTTATAAAACATAACGGATCTGTTTACATCTGTAGCGCTTACTAGATTGTTCTCTTAATGGTAAAATATTCTAAATGTAAAAAGAATAAATGAAATCTGCTCATTTTCATTTTTGGAAGATTACTCCCCATCTACATATATTTATTACTGTTTCATAATGGTCTGGCAGTGAGCAGAATTAAAACTGTGTTCTTGGCTGGGGTCTAATATATATGATTAATGGATGAATTGTACGAATAGATATGATAAAAAATCAATGATGTGTTGATCTTTTCAAACGTTCATTTTCTCTGCTATTAATATTGTATGTACAGAACATTCATTTATCATATGATGAACAATGTTTCCATTTATGTTTGCTCACATCACACCTTACTTGACTAATGGATGATTATAAAACTTTTATAGTACATTCAGCTTTGTCGGGTGGCTGATGAAAGGCATGCAGTCTGTTAGACTACAATACAAATAAACTACTATTAATGTAGTGCTGCTCGCAGTCACGCACTGATATTGTTCAAAATCATGAAAAATGTGAAATTCTGTATTTTTTACGACATGGAACACTCTACTTGTAATATTGTAACATATGGGCTCATTTTACTGTAAGTGGTACTTTGTTTTTCATTTTTTTCTAATTTAATTAAAATAATTTATTAAATCTTGTACATCTTTGTTATGTTTATGTAATTAATTATATCAACATTTGAATACATACTTTTTATGTTACAATATAAACACTATTGGTCAATAGTTGGGATTTTCTTAACTGAATCTATTACCTGTGTGCAGCTGAATAATCTAAATTCTCAAATATATATTTGTGTAGCTGGTGGTAATCCCATCAACTGGTATAGATTTTTTTTTTCTGTTTTATATTCTACTTATGTGCTGGTCACTTTAAATGAAACTTGTGTCACTCTACCATTGTAATATAATGCAAATCATATGTGATAAAAATAGTTTTCATGTTTTGTTTTCTTCAAAAAAGCTACAAAGCCAGTATGTTGAACTACATTTATTAGTTTTAATTAGTCCCATTTGAATGTCAATTGTACATGATCAGCTGACATAAGAAATGGCCTTATAAGCATTTGAGCTCTTTTTTATGAGGGAAGTCTGTCCTAGCACCCATGGCTGCCTCTTGATAATGGTGATTATGTTATTGCTGAGGCAATGAACCACTGCAATAACAATTCTAATTTTAGACAACAAACTTAGCACACGCTTTCTGTGCACTATTAGGCAATGATTAAACATATCCTAATAAAACTTTTCCTATAATTGTTAGGTAACATGTAAGGTAAAGACATTTAAATACATATTTAAAATATACATATTTTTATTTACTTACATATTTTTTATATTTTATAGTTATTTTATTAATTATGTATTAACATACTCAATGGTATTAGGCAAAAACATTTTGGAGACCTTTTCTTGGGCTTTACAAATGTATGTAACAAGAAAAAGAGGTCCAACACTAGCTGTATTATGTTTTTAACCTTTCTTAGGTGTATGATAACACTGTTAATATTTTTGTGTTTTTAATATTTTCACCTCATCTTTTTAATCATAACCAATAAAAGTTCATTTCTGAAAAATTGTTGATTGTGTGCACAATATTGGAGATTATAGTGCCTACCAGTGACAGGGTAGTTTCATTTTTTTGTAGTGCTTTACAAATGGTGCATATATAACTGCTGGTGGGATCCAGACTTACTTCCATGTTGCTCATGTCCAATTTGCATGTTAAATGATAAGTACATGTTCCTATACAGATGTAAGAGATCTGTTACTTACAATACCTTATGACTGCGGTGATTTG
The DNA here is from genome assembly GCA_011038615.1 of Limnodynastes dumerilii. Lineage (NCBI taxonomy): Eukaryota > Metazoa > Chordata > Amphibia > Anura > Limnodynastidae > Limnodynastes > Limnodynastes dumerilii. Next base: position 405,764 of record WWET01000653.1, on the reverse strand, counting down.
GGCTCGGATTCACACATAAGAAATAAAGCAGACTTCCATACCTGAGCCCCCTTCCCCCCCATGCGTAGGAAATAGGCAGAGGCATGTAAATCGTACAGTAAGGGTGTGGCTAAGCCCTTACATACTATACTATTCAGTATTCAAGGTACTACTTAAGGCAGGCTCCTGCTGGCCGATCCACAATCTGCACATAGGAGAGCAGGGGCTGGGGT
>WWET01000653.1:395088-405318 GCA_011038615.1 Limnodynastes dumerilii | reverse complement strand
TGCGGGGGTGTGAATCAGCAATTGAGTAAGTATGAATTCAGTCCTTGATGTTCATCGTTAATCAATGAACAGTACATTTTTTCTGTCAGATGACACAACCTTCCATTTGTAAATCTCTGTGTCCCTTGGATAGGAAACTTAAGGTAACCTTTAGGCTCAAAATGCAGACCACTTTACCATAATATACATATGCATTCTCTTAGGTCCTTACACACTCAATACATCGGATTGTTTCACATATAGCCATTTATTATTCATAGCTATGCTTCTAATTGCTACTAGATTATTTGCAAATATTACTTTTGAAAAAAATTTGTTTCAAGCATGATGTTTACATTAGTTGTCTTAAACAAACATTTATTTGTAACATACATTAATATGGGTACTTTTGAACTTAAAGTATATGTGAATATTAAAACATGCAAACCAATAATATTGAGACATGAAAGTTTACCTGCAGCGTAGAAAGGACTATTTTGTTGAATGCAGGTGTTTTAAATTTTACCAAATTATCTAAGGGTAAATATAAGTGTGTGTTAAAGGGTCATGATGTTTGGTGTAATTTACATTTAGAAGTAATTGTGCTGAAATTGTGCTAATCAACAAGGAATTTAAGATGATGTTTTTGTTCAGAGAAAGATAGTGGTCACATCCAAATTTTATACTGCTTGTTTCTGACATAGGACTGAGCAAGGGAAGTAGTTAAAAACAGGCCCACTGAAGTCTGGTCTGTGCCGTTCTCTAGTGGCAGATATTTACACCTTTTCAGACAGTTATCAGTACATTCACTAGTCTGAAAGTTTGGTACTAGGAAAACGATAAAACAAAATATTTTGCTTTATGTATATATACACCTTTTTTAAAGCTGAGTTGAGTATATATAGCAGAGGACAGATTTTTCTATATATTATGGTATGGTACCTTCAGTAATTATTTGAATGTGCATTAATTTCTATTGATTGCAATATGCACAGATCTCATAGTTAAATTGTCCCCACGGCTTTGTGTGCCACAATGCCTAATTGAATATTCTCTTTTGTGATGGGTTTAAAGACCATTTTAAATATTAGAGGAATTGTGCCAAAAACTTTGTTATTAACCTATTCAGACTCTGAAACCAGGTGAGAAGAGAAGAATAGGGGTTTTTATTTGTCCTGTAACTTATAGCAATATCATTTATAAAATATGTTTAGAACCAGACAACAGCATTTGAAGCTAATTAATATCTTGGATAAATAAATAAATCTTATCTTAATATAATTCTGTTTTGATGTCTTTTGTTTGTGAACAAATGAAAACAAAATAAAGAACAAAGAAGTGTATTGTGATATCATTGAAACTTGGTGGTATCATTTTCTTTCTGAAAAATATATGAACAATTTTATTTAATTTTTTATTTATTATATATTGTTGCTGTAAACATTAATCAAATATTCCATTAATACTGAATTTCACCTTTATATAAGATTGTCTATATATTGAGTACTGTTTTATTGTATAGCAGATCTGTTATAAAAATGAAAATAATATAATACAGATTAGCATTTCTCAAACCAAATAGAACCACAAATTGCTTTCCAGACAAATTTGGCTGCTGGTTTTGGGTGTATTCCAGTTTGGAATCAATGCATAGGTAATTACTATAGGTATCTTCTGTTTTGTGCTGTGTACAGGGAAAGGAGAACATTCTAATCTGCTTACCAGATTCTTCTTCTGGAAAATAAACAAAACCGCAGGAGAAGAACATAATGGTAAGCCAATTTAGAATTTTCTCTTTTTGGCCCCTTAATATTTATTAAATTGTAGCAATATATTTACTTAATGGCTGTGTTGCCCCTTGAATATGTGTCCAAAATACAATACCGTAACTGAAGAGACCGTCCCAAGAGTGGACAGAAACCTGGAGTTGTAAACACACCTTGGGTGCTAATTTATGTGTGTGCATTCTTGAGTATATCTGCTGATAGGTGCTTGTGACACATGGGCTACTGATAAGACAGCCTTTAGAGGCATGTGTCTGTTTGTCTAATGTTTCTCATGCTATGTATAGCACATCTAGTTTTGGGTCTGGTACGAAATGTCAAAATGTCAGTAGGTCAGAATGTCGACAGTTGAGTATTATGTTAGTATTTGTTTGTAACATCTGTATACTTAATATAATGAATATATATATGTAATATTATCATAGTATGCAACTGTTGACATTTTGACTGTTGGCATAACAACCAGTAAGGCTAGTTATTATACACACAGTAGCCTCGAAAATTGTGTGTTCGCAAATAAACAACACAAAATAACATTTGTGTGACCACACACTCTCCAGTCATTAAGAATGTTTTCCTTGTTTACTATAAACTGTCTAGAGGTTATAAAAAGGTTTTCAAACAAATGGAGTTTATATAAACAATTTATTAATAGAGAGAAAACAATCAGATTAATGATGACTTGGATTTTGTATTGCAGGTTACAGAGAGGTAAGAAGCAGCAAGTAGACAATGGCAGCGGAGCTGAAGATAATGTAGACAGTTCCCATTGCAGTAATGCTTCGGTACATAGCAACCAGGAAGCCGGGCCAAGTAACAAGAGGACCAAGACCTCTGATGATTCGGGTTTAGAATTGGACACTAACAATGAAACTGTTACAATGGATCCTGTTTTGGATGGATCAAGTGAGATTGAGTTAGTCTTCAGACCCCATCCTACACTAATGGAGAAAGATGATAATGCTCAGACTCGGTAATAAGTAAATAATATCTGTAATTTATTTCATTTAAAATCTTATTGGATTTTTTTTGTTTGGCAAATATTTTTATTTACTGTAACACCAAAAATTATACTGATATTAAAAATTCTAAAAACACAGCCAAAATTCTGCAGATGAAAGTATTTAGTAAAGTGGAATAAATTTCAAACTGGACAATATTTCTTAGTGCATTTGCTGGAAAGAAATGCAATACTGAATGAGCAATATGTTTATTTTTAAATTCATGCTTTGTCATTTAGGTACATAAAGACTTCTGGAAATGCTACAGTTGATCATTTATCTAAATACCTTGCGGTGAGGCTGGCTCTTGAAGAATTTCGTAGTAAAGGGGAGTCCAACCAAATGAACCTAAATACTGCCAGTGAAAAACAATATACAATTTACATTGCTACAGCCAATGGACAATTTACAGTAAGTTTTTTTTTTTTTTTTTCTTTCCCCCATTCAATATTCCTGGGGTGGCCAGAGGAGGTAAGCAGTAACAATAAGAGATTAATAGGTTAATGCTGGACTTGATCCAGAATGTGTGTCAGCACAGATTTGGTCACACATTTGAATCTTTTTCAGTACTGTTATGTTGGTAAAAATGCAGGTTACATAGACTGTGCCACATTTAGTTTAGCACAGGGCTCGACAATTTGTTTTGGAATATATATATATATATATATATATATATATATCATTATATCTTTTAAATAAAAGAGAATTTGTTACATAAGCCACCAGCCACTTACAAGGCTTCTTTGATTTGGTGGTCCTAACTCTAAAAAGTCCCAACTTTGGGTCATATATCATGTATTTTTAAATTGAGAGCTCACGCACAGCAGAGGTCCTGAAGTTTCCTAAACAGCTACTCTGAAACAGCACCATCTGTCAGCTGCTATCCCAGACACGCTTTAAAGCACACACAAAATGGAAGTTTCTCAGATCAATTTATAAGTTAATATAAAGCAGGTGCTGCAAGGAAAGGGGAATTTACACACGCTTTAAATCGGAGGGACTACTTACTATTGTGTGTCTTCCTCCTGAATTGGCATCGCAACAGTCGGCTGGCTGTTTGCACCGAAACAGCGGTCGAGCCACCTGGTGCGCGTGTGAGTAATATAGCTGCGAGACGATCCGTTCCTGTTTATCCACCTACAGTTTTTTTCATCTCAGTTTTTTGTTTCTGGGAGCTCAAATTGGTACCCACATTTGGAGTCACAGTTTACTACTAATACGACAATTATATTAGAGTTTGCCAATTTAACTCTGCCTTATATACTACCAAGGCTGACATATCCATCAAGTGACTTTGCTCTAAAGGTCTCTTTGAGATCCACATCCAATACATGGGGAATATAGAACATTAGCCCTACTGTACCACTGGATGCTGCAAACAGGTTTTATTTATGCAGCAAATTTTCATATACATATATAACAATTAACCCTATTTTTTAGCCATTTTTGTTGCTTTAGTCCTATACCTTTTATTATTTTCGTATTTATTGTGCATTATTGTATACATTTTACATATTTTTGTGCTATTAAAATAACAATTGAATTACAATTTATGATATATATATATATANNTTGATGTGATGAAACGCAAACATAAAGTTCAAAGCATGGGTGTAGATTCAAATAAGTATATAGAATCCTCTCAAGTATCAACTTAAAATTCCGCACACCAATAAATTCAGTTTAAGTCACTTTAATATTTCAAGTGAAGTATTCTAAGATAACAAGATACATTGATCATATTGGCTAGTATGGAGATCATGTACAATCCATTAGTATCAGATGGATAGGCGACCCACCCTCCTTTGAACTTTATGTTTGTGTTCCATCGACCATGTTTCTAATACTGTCTTTATTGTGGATTGCACCAATTCAATAACTGTTCATTATGGACTTTGGATTTATATCAGTCACTGAAACCAAAAGGTTCATCAATGAGGAGATTGAACGTATCCTATTACCCTAGCATGGTGTTGGCTAACCTGTAGTACTCCAGGTGTTGTGAAACTACGAGTCCCAGCATGCCTTAACTGCAAAAGCATATCGGATACCTGACTAAGCATGCTGGGAATTGTAGTTTCACAACACCTGGTGTGCCACAGGTTAGCCAGCACAGCCCTAGCATTTGATGTGGATTCTTCATCTGACATTTATTATGATTTGCTCAAGTTGAGAATGCGCAGCATTGAATTGAAATTACATACCACGGCATTGTCTCAATACCACAAGGAGAAGTTCACCCCCAGTGGATTTCGAATACACACAGGCCACACCTTGTTTGGCCGTTACAGCTAATAATTATCTGACAGGCAAGGTGTCTGAATCTAAATAAATAGCAGTGAGCAATGTGTGGTACTCTATTGGGTTATAATAAACACAAGACAGATAGAAGTTGATAAATCTTAAATATTTAGGGCCAGATTCAGTTAGTCTCGCAGCCGCGTATTTTGCAGTGCAAAGCTAATTGTGTGAATTTTTTATTTATTTTTATGCATAAAAATAGTGCGCTTAAAAGTCAGGTACCATACTAGACAGGAAAATGCACACCGCAAACATTTTCCGTCTATCGCAGGCTGCAATTCTAATTGAATCTGGCCCTCTGAGTGATTGGTTTTTCAGAGGGGTTGGTTTTCAAAAATACTCATTGTGTTATTTCATAAGCTATTAACATTGGGTGATCTGTGCAGCTGAGGAAAACGAAATTGCTCTACTGCATAACAAAATACTTCAGACCACATCATCTCAAATGATTTCATGGTAGTTTAGTGTTACACATATATCTGTAAATGTTTTTGCCAATTGTTTATGTAATGCAGCATGTATTATAGATAAGTGTATTAAAATGACATTAGGTAGACATTTTTTATTTGTATAAATGTTGCTGATTATCAAATATCATATATTATATCATATATTTGATGAATATTTGATCCACATACAATATTAAACATTCATTTTTACTTTTTAGGTTTTAAACGGTTCGTTTTCCTTGGAGCTAGTTAGTGAAAAGTACTGGAAGGTGAATAAACCAATGGAGCTCTACTATGCACCCACCAAGGAACATAAATAATGTTTGCCTTTTCTTTTGGAAGTGTTCTTCCTGTTGTAATGAGGATTCAATCAAGAACTTTGCACTTTTGAAGCAAGTGACACCTCTTCTTTTACATATATTTGTGAATTTATTTACAAAAGTTATGTTGTTACAGTGTTCTTGAAGTTGAAACTTCAATTTTTTTTTCTTGGAAAAGAAAAGGGATTTCTTTGAGACAAGGTATATAGCTTTACATAATAGGATTCATTTCTATGTTGTTTGTTTACTTGTTTATTTAATAAGCTGAATTAATTTTGCATACAAATACAGTATCAGTAACAGATACTGAAATATTTATATCCAAATGCATACAGAGCAGAATGTATAGAATTTCTATGTAAATTAAATGTATTATCTTCTGAAGCCCAGATGTCCTCAGATAGTGCTTTCTCCCTATATTGCATTAATAAAATAATTAAATATTGTGAAGGAAGATCATTTTATTGGTAATGCTAATAGTTAAGACAGGGAAGCTTTATTTGAAATAAAATAACATTTTACAGTGCCACATGTATTTATATTCTTAACGTTCCTGTAGGCATGTAAATGTTTGTGACTATAATCTTGTACAAGATGGAAAAAAAACTGCTTTAATTAGTTTATTGATGTCAGTATAACCTAAACATTGAGATATTTGTAAATAAAAATATTTCCAATTTGTTAAAATATTGAATTTGATTTTGTCTCATTGAATTATTTAACATTCTGATACACAAGCACAGCCTCTAAAGTGTGAGATTGCACATTTAATTGTGTGAATTTGTGTTTACTCGTGTTTTTTTGGTTCTTTTTGTTTTGTTTTTATATTTGTCAGAATTCACTTATTAATGCGTGCATGCAGTTCTATTCCCAGCAGGTGGGTTCAAATGTATTTTAACTTTAACTCAGGGCCTTGACCATTTTTCTTTTTTGAACGAATGGGAGGATTATGTTAGAGCAAGTTTCCATTTTGGTATACATTTTTTTTTAATTTAAGTAATACAGGAATGCTGCATAGAGGCTATATATCCACAATACAATGATGTTGTATATGAAATAAAAGATATTTGTCTTAAACTGGATCATATACAAGTATGCAAGGAACAACTTGAGAACATCGTACCAAAGGCAAACTAAAAACCTGGTTGTTTCCTTTATATAAATTATGGGGTAAAAATGGGATTAGGGTAAAATGGAAATACCAGAAAAGCATACGTATGCTGGAAGGGTTGTAGTGGGTATGCTCAAGGCCCAGTAGGTAATATTAAGGGAAGTAAGAAGTGGGCTTTGTTTGTGGTGCTTGAGGACCCTAGCCCCTTAGCCTTACCTAACCCTCAGAATTAAGGCTTATGTCAGAGGGTTAGGTAAGACTAAGGGGTCTAGGGCAGATTCCAGGCATAGCAGTGTATGGGTCCTTGTGAGTGTGCAATAGTGATCAGTGGAATAAAATCTCCAAATGTCCATTTTTCATAGTTCCATAGTATAATGAGACTGTCTAATATGCCATAGCATCTGTATAGTAATTGGACAAAGTAACCATAAATGATTAAAAATCAAATACATAATAAAATTCTAAATTCAGCCAATCATTACAACTTTATGATGCTCAAAGCTTAATTGCTGAATTTGATGAGGAACTGTGATATTGGGCCTGATCCAGAGCTACAATGCCCGACGTTAATATGCTGGGCGTAAGCGTAAGAAGACGATCTGCGCATGCACTAGGCAGATGTTGCCCGGTGTAGCTACGGCCACGCCCGATCCAGGATCAGGCGTCCGTAGCAGCAGCGTAGTGATGCTGGAGGGGGTGTTCCCCAGCGTTACTACACTGCAGTTAGGGTAATAAGGCTGGGAGGGTGGTGTTTGCTTTGCAACGCCGCCGTCCTAGTGTATTTACAGTCACTTATGCCGTCGTAATACGCTAGGACAAGGGGGAGTGTCGGGAGTGCTGCGATGTTACGCTGAGCGGTAGAACGCTCAGTGTAAAATCGTAGCTCTGGATCAGGCCCATTCTGTCTTAAATACATGAGACTATGGACCGGATTCAGAGTTTTAGCAGATGCGCAATGTGGATCCGCTAAAACGCACTATTCAGAAGAATGCAGTCAGAGCCGTAATCGCTCCGACCGTAGGTAACCCTATCCTTTTGGGTTTTTTCTTTTTTTTTATTGTAATTTTTTTAAACAAATATTACTAAAATTAACTCCTTCCACCATCACTATGACATAAATAAATAAATAATGTCGGCCCTACAGGGCATGCTGATGCTTGTAGTGCTACAAGCACCAGCATGCCCATGGATGCCATCCATGGGCATGCTATCCAGGGCCTGCAGCGCCATGTTAATGTCCCCATAGTAGAAATAATAAATAATAGGGCCGGCCAGTGTAATGTTTTAAAAAAAAAAAACAAAAAAAAACCAATAATAATAAACGTGATTTTCGGGGCTGGCAGAGGGTATAAATATACCCCAGTGACAGTTGAACTGTCATTAGCGCTGGGATGTTCTGGAATAAAAGCTTAGAAGACTGGAACCCAGAAGTGCAGGTAAGTGGCTTTTTTTGGTAACTGTATTTTTTTTTTCTACACTACACTGGCCAACCCTAACATTTATTATTTCTACTATGGGGACATTAACATGATGCTGTGGGCTCTGGATAGTAGGGCATGTGCTTGTGGTTCTCCAAGCGCCAGCATGCACTGGCATACTTTATTTATTTATTTTAGTCATAGCGGCTGGAGGATGGTGTTTATGTGAAATGTATTTCTTTTTTTAAAAACACTCTACTTTTTTTAAAACTAAATGTTATTTTCCTCTGCCTCCTGCCACGTCAGCACACATGGGTAAGTATTCCCCTCTGGAGCCAGAACAGGAAACAAGAAGACACTGGGTATATAAGCTGCACACCACCAACTTCCTGTGTCGTCTTTTTTCCTGTTGGAGTCAGAGAGGAGTAGTAGTAGTAGGAGAGTTCAGTTACCTGGGTCCTCGTGTAATAGGCTCCTGGGCCGGTGCTGCGGCAGTTAGGCCAGGGCCAGAGAGGTGCAGGACGGCCTCCAGAGCGAGGGAAGCTCTTCTCCTGAATGCCCGGTTCCTATTATTGAGAGCGGGTGGGGAGCGTGTCACGGCCGCGACTACCATATGCCCGGGTTTATCTGTGTGAAAGCGGGCGGTAGTGACGCGGCAAGAAGTGAGTCGCGTAGGTGACGTCATAAGCAGGAACCAGGAAGCAAGTGCGGCCCAGAGTGGAGGATCGCAGCTTCGGTTCTCGGCTACAGCATGGTGGACTCTCAGGCTGGGAAACTGGATTTCACTGGCCAAGTGATTTACCTTCTCATGGAAAGCTGTGGAGGATTACACCTGTCAGAGGTCTTCACCACTCTCCCTGCCAATCAGAGGAGTAAGTAAATGACATGCTTACCAAAACTATAGATTGTTTATGGGTGGTAGCAGGTCTGGCAAGGCATGCATAGATTTCTGCATATATATGGATGTATCTGAGAATATGCCTTCTGCTTATAGGCACAGTTAATGTGAATATGTCTGGTCATGGAAGAGAAATGTCCTCAACATAAAGAATCGGGGTAAGCCCAACACAGGTGTATTGGTGACAGGGACTAGCTAGTTAAATAGCTTGTTAATTAGTTAGTATCTGTGTTTTACCAGGTCTGAAACAAGCAAGGAGAAAGCAGACCTTAAAGCGAAGCATAAGAAGAAGCATTTGTCAAAATGCTCGCTATGTGATCTTCAGCTGCCTGAGGATTTTTCAGGAATAACTTGCAGAATGTGCACGTAAGGAGTTACAACAGCCCACATTGCAGATGCTGGAATTAGTGAACCTAATGAAGACAGCACTGGCGGATACATTTGTGACTAAGAGATTTGGAGAAGATGTCTGCTAAAAGACCTAGGCAGGCGATGAGTGAGGCTTCAGGAGATTCGGATATGGAACAGTTTACAATATTGTCTGAGGTATCTGCCCATTCAGATGATGGTTCAATGAAGTCACAACAGAAGGAAGGAATGAATCCGGAGCTGGTGTAAAACCTGATAAAACTCATCCACAGATCACTAAATATAGAGGAACCTAAGGATGATTTGAAGCTTCAGCACATGTTCTTTAAAGAAACAAAGAGAAAGCCAAGAGAATTTCCACTTTCACAGGCACTTAAGGACATGGTCCTGGAAGAGTGGAAGCACCCGGATAGACGAGCGGCACCTATTAACAGGATGAATAGGATATATCCTTTTGCGCAACCAGACATAAAAAATTGTGAAGAAGCGCCTAGAGTGGATGCAGCAATCGCCAGAATTGCTAAGAAGACGACATTACCTTTAGAGGATGTGTCAGCCTTTAGAGACCCCATGGATAAGAAAATGGAAATTGGACTTAAA
>WWET01000653.1:375935-390604 GCA_011038615.1 Limnodynastes dumerilii | reverse complement strand
AACTTTCTCTCAACTCTTTATTCTTTATTGTCTATTCAGTATGAATATGAACTTGTCTATTCAATTGGCAATACACTGTATATTCTCTATACGAGTCGCACTGTATATTCTCTATTCTCTATGAATTTGAACTAGGAGACGGAGATCCCTCCGCCGTGCTTGCTGCTGCTGCGGTTGCACATGCGTGGGTCGGGACCCCTGCAAGTATGCCGCAAAAGTTTGAAGAATACTTTGTACCAAAGAAAAATGTGACCTATGAAAGATATAAGTTTTTCACTTGTGAGCAGAAGAAAACAGATAGTTTTGATCAGTATGTGACAGAATTAAGATCACTCAGCAAAAGCTGTGAATTTGGTGACTTAAAGGATTCACTGATAAGAGATTGCATTGTTTGTGGAATACTAGATAATGGGCTCAGAGAGAGATTGTTGAGAGAGGAAGATTTGACACTGGACAAAGCAGTAAATATTTGCAGAGCTGCAGAAACTACTAGATTTCAGGCACAGGAAATGCAGAAAGAAAGTGATGGCACTGTACATGTGGTGAGCAAAACAAAACCAATTAAAATTACAGATTATTACCTGTTAATGTGGTTTCATTTACTCCACCATGACAGCACTTACATTCCCGCCCTGGTGATGGTGTAGGGTATTAACATATGTCTGTTTTGAGCTTTTGAAGTGAGAAGACACAGGAAGGAGGAGGAAGTGACGTTATATACCCTGGGTCTTCTTTTCTTTCCTGTGAGGCTCCAAGCAGGGAGGATTAACCCTTTGGTGGTGCTGTCATGGTGGAGTAAATGAAACCACATTAACAGGTAATAATCTGTAATATTGTTATTGGTGGTAGCAAGTATGGCAAGGCATGCATAGACTTCTGCATTATATGGATGTGTCTGAGAATATGCCTTCTGCTTATAGGCCCAGTTAATGTGAATATGTCTGTGGTCATGGAAGAGAAACGTCCTCAACAAAAGAAATCGGGGTAAGCCCAACACTGAGGTGTATTGGTGACAGGGACTAGCTAGTTAGTTAGTTAGTTGGTATTTGTGTTTTACTAGGTCTGAAACAAGCAAGGAAAAGGCAGACCTTAAAGCGAAGCATAAGAAGAAGCACTTGTCAAAATGCTCATTATGTGATATTCAACTGCCTGAGGATTTTTCAGGAATAACATGTGCAGAATGTGCGCGTAAGGAGTTACAGCAACCCACACCGCAGATGCTGGAATTAGTGAACCTAATGAAGACAGCACTGGCGGATACGTTTGTGACTAAGAAAGATTTGGAGAAGATGTCTGCTAAAAGGCCTATACAGGCGTTGAGTGAGGTTTCAGGAGATTCGGATATAGAACAGTTTACAATACTGTCTGAAGTTTCTGCCCATTCAGATGATGGTTCAATAAAGTCACAACAGGAGGAAGGAATGAATCCGGAATTGGTAGAAAATCTGATAAAGCTCACCCACAGGTCTCTAAATATAGAGGAACCTAAGGATGATTTAAAGCTTCAGGACATGCTCTTTAAAGAAACAAAGAGAAGGCCAAGAGAATTTCCGCTCTCACAGGCACTTAAGGACATGGTCCTGGAAGAGTGGAAGCATCCGGATAGAAGAGCGTTACCTACTAACAGGATGAACAAGATATATCCTTTTGCACAACCAGACATAAAAAACTGGGAAGAAGCGCCTAGAGTGGATGCAGTAATTGCCAGAATTGCTAAAAAGACGACATTACCTTTGGAAGATGTGTCAGCCTTTAGAGACCCCATGGATAAGAAAATGGAAATTGGACTTAAAAAGCAACATTCCCTGGCAGGGGCAGCACTGAGACCAGCAGCAGCAATGGCGATCACAGCAAGAGTCCTGAGAAGCTGGGGTAATTCACTAGAAAGCGACATCTTGGATGCGGTAAGAAGGGTGAACTTGGTGAAGCAGGTCCAAAACATGCAACTAGCCATCGAATTCTTAAGTGAAGCATTGGTGGATTCCTTTAGGCTGGCAGCAAAGGCTGGGGCCACAGCAACGGTAGTAAGAAGAGTCTTATGGCTCAGACCATGGCTGGCGGATGCTCACTCCAAGAACAAACTGCTGACACTTCCGTTCCAAGGTGAGTTCCTGTTCGGGAAGAACTTGGATGACATCATTTCTAAGGTGTCAGGGGGCAAGTCGTCATGGCTGCCTCAAGAAAGACCAAAAAAGCCTTTTCAAAATAAGCAGTCCAGAGGAGCATTTATGGACTATAAGGAGGCAAGAACATACAGGCCCGGAAGAGGATATAGAAGGGGGCAATCCTTTTCCTCAAGGTATAATTTTCGCTCACAAAGAGGCAGAGACATCAAGTCAACCCTCAAGAACTTTGCCCTATGATGCCACAGAGGCCAGCCACAAAGAACTGGTAGGAGGCAGATTGTCGAGATTCCTCAACATCTGGGAAAGTTCAACATCAGACAAATGGGTACTAGAAATAATAAGAGAAGGGTACAAAATAGAACTGATGGATCATCCAGAGGCATTTTTTGTAGTCACCAACTCCAAGGCAGCCGGAAGAAGCCTGTGCGTTAAGAAGCAGTCTGCAGGAGATGTTACAACAGCAGGTGGTGGTACAGGTGCCAAAACAGCAATGGCACCAAGGATTTTACTCCCGCTTCTTCGTAATACAAAAGGCAACAGGTGGTTTTCGGACCATCCTGGATTTAAGAAACCTCAACAAACATATTCATCTAAAGAAATTCAAGATGGAATCGGTGAGGTCGGTCTTAATGAATCTAGAAGAAGGAATGTTCTTAACTTCGGTGGACTTAAGACACCTACTTACACGTACCCATTGCATATCAACATCAGAAGTACCTACGTTTCAAAGTATTCGGGAATCATTACCAGTTCACAGCGTTACCATTCGGGCTGGCAACCTCGCCAAGGACTTTTTCAAAGGTTCTGGTAATAGTCATAGAACACCTAAGACTAGAAGGAATAGCATTCTGGCCTTACCTGGACGATGTCCTAATTGCAGCATCGTCAAAGCAACAAAGCATGGATCATACACAAAAGGTAGTAGAAACCTTAAAAAGATTTGGATGGTTGGTAAACGAAAAAAGTCATTTACAACCAGAGATCAAGTACCTAGGAGTCATGATAGACACCATCAAGATGACTGTATCTCTTTCACAAGAAAGGATAGAAAAAATTCAGCGCAACAGCAGGAGAATGCTTAAAGATGCTAGGACTCATATCAGCAGCATTAGAGTTAGTACCTTGGGCAAGGAGTTACCTGAGACCCTTACAACTCTGCTACCTACTTCAATGGGACAAGAACCCAAAGAACTTGAGTCAGAAAATCCATATATCACAAAAGGCAAGGAAAAGCCTCAAATGGTGGAAAATGCACGCAGGTTATAAACAGGTAAGTCTTTTGCACCAGTCAACCCGGTGGTTGTTACAACCGATGCAAGCGACAAAGGTTGGGGAGCTGTGTGTGGGTCGGTACTAGTACAAGGTACTTGGTCCACAAAAGAAAGGGGACTTCATTCAAATGTAAAAGAAATGAAGTCAGTGCTAAGAGCCCTGAGAAGGTTACACCAACAAGTAGCAGGGAAATCGGTGCTACTCCAGTCCGACAACAAAGCGGTGGTGTCTCATGTGAACAAGCAAGGGGGCACAAGAAGCAGACCACTTGTTTTAGAAACAAAGCTCCTAATGATATGGGCACAAAAGAATCTGATAGACCTCAAAGCAGCGTATATAGCGGGGAAGGAAAACGTGACAGCCAACTTTCTACGCAGGAAGGACTTTCATCCAGGAGAATGGCAACTAAACGACCAGGTCTTCATGCAGATCACTCGGAGGTGGGGTACCTCTCAAATAGATCTGATGGCGTCCAAAAACAACAAAAGAGTTCAAAGGTATTTTTCCAGGTACAGGGACAGCCAGGCACTAGCAGTGGATGCTTTGTCAGTACCATGGGATGTGAGGCTGGCATATGTATTTACCCCGATACCTCTGATTCCTCAGGTCTTGAGGAAGATAGAGAGGGAACAAGCAGAGGTTATTACAATTCTACCATTTTGGCCCAGAAGACCTTGGTTTCCCAAGGTGGTACAGCTGGCCATACAAAGACCGTGGAGATTACCAAACCATCCACAGTTGTTATCACAAGGGAGTCTAATACATCCCAATGCAGTACCTTTGAAGTTGACGGCATGGCTCTTGAGAGGAAGAACCTAAGAACTCAAGGCTTCACGGATAGGGTGGTGGACACTCTCATAAAGGCAAGGAAAGGGTCATCTAGTGCCACTTACCATAGGGTGTGGAGAACATTCACCCATTGGTGCACAGCATCAGGGATATCAGAGGTCTCTGTTCCAGTGGTGCTGGATTTCCTACAAGAAGGCCTGGAGAAAGGTCTGGCAACCAGCTCACTAAAGGTGCAGGTGTCCGCCTTGAGCGCCATGCTAGATCAAGACTTGGCTAAAAACAAGCACATAATTAGATTTTTCCAGGCAGCAAAGAAGGTACGTCCGGCGTTCAGAAACTCCATTTGAACCATTGGAGGAAATTAGTCTACACCTATTAAACCTCAAAGTAGTCTTCCTAGTAGCAATTACCTCAGCTAGGCGAATATCAGAGCTGCAGGCCTTATGGTCAGAAGAGCCATACTTGAACTTTTTTCAAACAAGGTCACGTTAAGAACGAAAAGATCTTTTCTGCCTAAAGTTGTATCTAGGAGACATATCAACCAAGAAATATGTCTTCCATCTTTTTTTCCTGATCCAGAGACAGCTCAAGAAAGCAAGCTTCAGACCTGGTCAGGGCTCTTTCAATTTATGTTAAAAGGACGTTGGACTGGCGAAGGACAAAACAGTTGTTTGTACTTTCAGAAGGCAGCAAAAAGGGAGGACCAGCCTCCAAAGGGACTATCGCTAGGTGGATTAGAAACTGTATTGCCAAGGCATATCAAATCAAAGGAAAGCAGATCCCAAGGGGTCTGAAGGCGCATTCTGCAAGAGCGGTAGCAGCTTCATGGGCACTTAGTAAAGAAGCTTCAGTAGAAGAAATGTGCAAAGCCGCAGGGTGGTCTTCCATCCATACTTTTTCTAAGCACTATAAGTTAGATGTTATGTCCTCAGCTGAGTCAAGCTTTGGAAGAAGGGTGCTTAGTGCAGCTATTTAAGTTATAACAAAATTGTTAACTTTAAGTTGTTTATTATTTCAATTGTAAAAAAACGAATCTAATATAATGCCCACCCATTGACCTAAACTGCTTGGGTACGGCCCATGTGTGCTGACGTGGCAGGAGGCAGAGGAAATGATAGATTATTACCTGATAATATTGTTTCCTCTACGACTACACGTCAGCACACACTGCCCAGCCCGGATAGTAATTGGTTTTTTTTGTTGTATTAACATGTTGAGTTATATATTTAAGCTTTTGAAGTTTGAAGACACAGGAAGTTGGTGGTGTGCAGCTTATATACCCAGTGTCTTCTTGTTTCCTGTTCTGGCTCCAGAGGGGAATACTTACCCATGTGTGCTGACGTGTAGGAGTAGAGGAAACAATATTATCAGGTAATAATCTATCATTTTTTACAGCTTCGGTGAGCTGCTCCTTACGCTTACATCATCCCTGGGATGGTGTAAGCGTTAGGCTGTTGAGAAGCCACCAGATGGCACTGAACAGAATATTTAAATATCATGGAACCTCCAGTTCCACAGGCGCAGTGCTGTCAGATGCGTACACGGTGTTACGGCACCCCGGAATTACCTGGGATGAGTACCAGGGTGGCCGTGGGTGAGGGAAGGAAGTGATACAGCACGCCGGAATTACCTGTACAGAGAACCGGAGTGGTTGTGAGAGAGGAACAGACGGGCAACACAACCTGGGGGCAGAGCCTAATCGGACCTGGTCTTCGCTAGAGCCCCTGATGGTGAGGATAGACTGGAGCTGCAAGGAACCCATCAGGGTGTGGACCCAGAGGGGTCACCCGGGAGATGAGAGGAAAACCAGATGGAGTGAAATAGGTAAGAAAAGACTATAGCAGATGATAATTGGTAACAAACAATTAATAAAATACAACAGTCATCTGATTCTAATCCTAATACTCAGTTTGGTACCCTGGATAGAACAAATCAAAAGAAAACTAGCTGTTGATCAGGCAGCTAGTGGTTAAACTAAATATCACACTGAGGTAGGTACATCTTCACAATATACAGACGAACTATGTTTTGTCACACAGTATAACTCGAGTGCCAACGAAATATCCAATATAATCAGAAAAAATTCAAGGATTTTACAACTAGATCCCTCCTTACGTCCACTTGCCAAACAAACTCCCCGTGTAATTTTCAGGAAAGCTAAAAGTTTGAAAGATATCTTGGTACATAGCCATCTTAAAGAACAAAAAAACATCAATATAAAAACGTGGCTTCCCGAGAAACCAAGAGGGTTTTTTATCTGTGCACAACCTAGGTGTGGGATGTGCCGCTTTGGTCAAAACAGAGCACAACAATTCTGTGCCAAGGAAGGAAAAGAAGTGTTCCCTATTAAACAATGTATTAACTGTAGGAGCTGCTTCGTGGTCTACCAGCTTTCCTGTATCTGTGGGATGCAGTATGTTGGTAGAACCACGAGGTAGCTCCATGTTAGATTCTCAGAACACAGGAGGAATATCTTGAAAGATAATAGGTTGCACTCTGTATCACGACACATTAACCATCAACATGACGGCAGAGTGGAGGTTCTGAAAATCAGGGGTATAGAGCTTATTGAACGTACATCTAGAGGTGGAGACCAGTATGCCCGACTCTGTCAGAGGGAGGCATACTGGATCTCCAGACTCGATACCATGGCCCCAAATGGCCTCAACGAGTCGATAGAACTCAATCCTTTTTCCTGATTGCCAAACAGTCAGATTAGAACACACTGTGCCCCTGATCCCTCACCTCCTCTCTGCCGCCATTATGTCTTCTTGTGTCGTTATATGGGTTGCTCTATATATATCTGCTGTTTGGTCTACTCTGAATTCGATTGATGAGCCCACCTTCTCGCTATCTGGCCGACTGCTTTCTAGCGGTGACCAACTGCGAGACGGTTTTGAACCTCATACCAGCGTGACATTTATAATTATTAATAAATACATCTCTGTAGAAATCATTGTGGCTTATAGGTGAATCTCTGAAGCCGCCCCAGGTGGGGGCTTTTGACTGATAGCTACTCTTGCCACTAATACCATCTTTATTATAAAAAGGATGGAAAGCAACGTTTACCTATTTCTATGATATATCTACATTGAAATGTTTTCTGTAGGATGGTGACTACATGATTTAATCATATTCTATGTGCCTTTCTTCCTTCTTTCCTCTTTTCTACGGATCTGAAACATCGGTTTAATATTGAATAAGTTTAGACCCTTCAATGTAGAGGGTCGAGAGTAAATTTGGTTTAGTTGTTATTGATTGTAATAACAATAATATATCAAGTTTATTTCCTTATATTTTTATACTTGATATATATATTTTTTATTTTTTATTATTTATTTATTTTTCCATTTTCTATCTTTGCTTTATTTTCATCTTTAATATATTTTTATTGTTATTTTTATTTTGTTTATTTTGATCATCTCTATTTATTTGTATGTTTTTGACATTGTATTTTATTGTATACATTTTCCCTCTGTGATGCTAGACGTTAAAGAGAAAAGAATGTTAGCAAGATAATAATTAATTTTATATATGTCTCTAGTGCGAACTCCAACGATGACATATGGTGATATATGTATGTTCTTAGTCCAAAATTATCTTTGAATCCGTATATATATTTTCTGGAATTCCTCCGTACACCATGGTAGTAAATTGGGCTTGATAGCAATGAATATAGGGTTAATAGTTCACCTGCCTAATTAAACTTGTTTAAATAACCAAGCCTCTTCCTTTCCCCCTCACATGCTATTTCCTCTTGATGAAACTACTCGTTAGTAGAGAAACGCGTTGAGGTTTTATCTATACAACAGCACTGATTCTCTTTTAACGTATCGACTGGAACCTTTTATTTGCAATTCAATGTTGCCAACATGCTAAATGTAAAGCACTGAGTGTTTCACTGTGACAAAGACTGGATGCAGCTTACGCTGCAATCGCAGTGATTCCAGAGACTGGGACTTCAATTAGGATACGAACAGCAACTTACCAAAGCAGCAACATATAGCACCACTCTGAACTCCACGGGCTGACGATCCAATGATGTCGCTGACAGCCAGCCAGTGAGTAATTCACCTGCAGACAGGCACAGCTGATGAACGCAGCGAAAGCGTGGGAGCCAAACATCTGATCACCACCACCTTACCTTTACTCCAGAGTGTCCCGCAGTAACAGCCGCCGGTTGTGCCGGCAATGCGCGGCTTGTACCACCTACTATCACCATCCACAGCCCGACTACTGAGTTCTCTGCCTGCTTACTAAAGAAATTAATGGTCGCTGCAAAAGGACATTCAGCCCTACAGACACACTATTTCTGCGATCTTCACAATAGAAGTAACAGATAAGTACCGGTCCTAACTTTATATATATATATACAACTGTTTGCTATCTATCTGTTTCAAACTGCTTTAATCAGCGTTACATCAATTGTATTTGGCTAATACTGGCAGCATATTCACCATATTTTTGGAATTTTGAGACCTTTTCCATCTATATTGGGCTAATATTGTCAGCACTTCCCTATAATTCTGGAACTCTGTGAGAAAGTATCATTTATAGTTCTACCATCTGGATACTGTTCATACAATTGACGAACCAAGAACGATACTGTTACAGTATACAATATACTTTCCATCTCGATATTCCATCTACCTCAGTGTGATATTTAGTTTAACCACTAGCTGCCTGATCAACAGCTAGTTTTCTTTTGATTTGTTCTATCCAGGGTACCAAACTGAGTATTAGGATTAGAATCAGATGACTGTTGTATTTTATTAATTGTTTGTTACCAATTGTTGTTTTTTATTTTCAATATTGATTTAAATATTTATTTTGATTAAATAAGCTAATAAGCCTCTGTAGCGCTCTGCATCCTTTTTTAGTTTTCACATTTTTCTAAGGGAATTATCCTCCCTGCATGAGCTGCCGCATTGACTTAACTTAGCAGGTATTTTTAAATCTATCGCTAGCACCACTAGCGCTCCAGTATATGTGTTTTAATCTCTATAGCAGATGAAGTGGGAGAAGGCAGATCAGAAGGATCTGACCGGCGACAGGCTACGAGGAACAGAGATATTGACAAACCGATGGGTGAGTAACAGTAAGGGGCAAATGCTCACACAAGAAGCTGGGACTCCCTGGAGGGAACAGACACATGCATACAGGGAAAATAAGGAAACCAGGGGAGGCTGAGACACGAAGGTGAGAGAGAGAGAGCAAGGTGGAAACAATGGGGACAACGGGACTGGATAAACAAGGCAAAGAATGGGGCACTCAGAGATCACTGGCACAGAGCATGAGGCAAAGGCACAGGCAAGGTAATAGCAGGTCACAGGCTGGGTAAATAGACGCTATAACCGGCACTGGATCTATGACACTGAGGGTTTAATATAGGGACTGAAGTTCACCGATTGGCTACTGCTGCTGGGCTTAAAGAACAAGGAGGAGTTCAATGCAGAGTCCGAAACGGAAGCACAGCTCTGAATCCGGACCTATGGGCCTGATCTAGACTTAGGTACGGTTGCGTTTTTACAGTGGTCTTAAGCATAAAAACGGCCATTTGTACGCATTGCGCATGCGAGCGGCAGATGTTATGCAACAAAATTCAGAGCGTGTGGGCCTTGAGCATACCGGCTTCTTAGCATGAAGGGGCGTGTCAGCCATACGAAAGCTGTAATTACGTTTCGCGGGCAGGGTGAGGCATTTAAATCATACAGTATGGGCGTGCTAAGCATCGTAACTACGCAAGGAGCTTACGGACACATGCGGTCATGATCAGAAAAGTTAGAGTTTGCTCAGCATATATATATGCTTTGACCCAACATTCTTTAAATTTTTTTTTTTTTTTTTTAAAGGATCTCTGAGATGATTTTATACATTGCATTGCAATCAACACACTTTCTGAAAGACACTTGTATAATGTTATGAATTTTACATTTTTTAGCTTGGCTGTATAATGTGCCAGTGATGCCAATGGTGAGGATCCTTCCTGTTATTCTCTATAAAAAGAAACACAAAGATGAGCCAGGTCTTTCTTGTTAATTCGGCATCAGCTATCGAGATGACTGGCTGGCTGCGGACCTCTCTTTTGTACGCCTGCAACTCTGTTTAAAGGTAACTGTGAACCGGATTACATTTGCGGTTGTGATTCACAGGTGTGGAAACTCCGCATGGACGTATCTCCCCCCAACCTCTCCGGCTAATCTAAATCCCTACCACTTCTACCTAATCACTCCCCCAGGCGGCTTAAGACCGTCTCTTTCTAACTAAACTACACCGTGCGGTCTTTAAAGAACTCGTACGTAGATTGTGTAAATGACCATTTACTAAATATACTCCACTAAGAAGCAGAGGCTTCTTAGGTGTGAATACGAGCCTGTATTACCATGGAACACAGTCGCTCTCTCAATCATAATCAAAATGGACGTGGCTGGAGCATGCTTTTCCGCAGCTCCTCTCATGATCGACCATTGCAGAGTCAATACTGCAGACTTGCCAGCAGCTGTTCAGAGAGGTAAGTTCAGGTGTTTTCTTTCTATTTCTGCCCTCGTCTTTCAAAATAGGATTCTAAGGGCCTCATTTACTAAGGAGAGAGTTAAATCACCAAAAAAAATCTACATACATCTCTGGAGTTGAGTGGAGATTTTTTCACAAAAATCTCTGTATTTACTAAGGGGAGATTTTTGCATGGAGATTTTCAAACTCTGGAGATTTATCTGGAGTTGCCCATGATTTGTATAAATGTAATGTTATGTATAGGAAAATGCTTGTTTCACAGTAAATCTCCAGCGTTTGCTTTAAAATCTCTGGTGTTATGTCAAAAATCGTGAGACTTCACACAGAACACTATTAGCATCACAAACCATCTGTACATTTAATGAGTGGTAAAGGTGATGATTGATATATAAATGTGCCCTTGCCTCAGTGCAATATGTGTGCAATCTATCGCCAAGGACATTGGAAAATCCAGACAGCCGATAAAAGTGTAATTTCAGGTCACGCCAAGTTTCCTCCAGGCTGGTGAAGCAGATATATGGACGCAACAATTTAATCAGTTCAATTAACACATTAATTAAGTAATGTGAAAATGTCACCTGTGATATTCCAACCACTACCAGTCACAGACTGGAGTGACCCTGTGGCCAAAAAGTGGATAACACAGTAATTTGTGCAGCCCAGACACTGCATGGGACCGTTATGTTGTTGGTTCCAAATCCCTCCTCATCTGCTCATAAAGGTCCGTATTTAGAGATCCGGTTTTAACGAAAGTTCCGTGCGTATATTTAGGATCGGATCCATTTTGCATCAACTGCGCATGCGTAGTAATAGTAATACGCCATCTATGTTGAAGTTAATGTCGGAAATGGCTAAGGGACGGACTTGTGAATCAGGCGGGGAATAATGCGACCCTAAGTGCGGCGGAAATATACGGACCTAAGGATTTGCATAGAAATGGGTGGGGGGAGGCATTGAGATGAAGGAAAGTGGGCGCGCTTACAGAGTTAGGGCCCTAAATATCTGCAACTAATACACATAAGGCCATAAGTGAGTGCGGCCAGATAGGGCAAGTCAATGCTGGTCTAAGTTTAGGTCCGGCCAGAGTGTTAGGGGGTGAGTGACCCTGGCACTCCGGGATTACCTTGCAATGAGAACCGAAGTAGCTCAGGTGAGGTACTTCGGTCTTACCTGGAGAGTGCCGGAGTGACCTCAATAAGGATCCCAAGAACGTGACGGGCAAGTTTCCAGAGACGCCTCGCAACCTAGCCAGAAGATCTTCACCCTTGCCCCTGGAGTTGGTGGATGGACTTTCCCTTCGGCGGCGCTGACAGACTCTGTTGAACTTGAACCCGTGGAAGGAAAGAAAAGACACCACACAGTGAACCACAGGAGACTAGGAAAAAACACTGGAAGCGGGAGCAGTACTGGTAACTAGATAATTACCAGGAACTAACAACACAGAGACGTAAAACACACTGACTGCGGACTAAAGAGGAACACAGGACTAAACAAAAACAGAACAAGACAAACTAGGGCCGCCACACAATACAAACCCCCAGAGGTCCCCCCCGAAGGGGTTCACAAACACATACACACAGGAGAGGTCAGGGAGCAAATATGAGGGATTTAAACAGCAAGGAGGGAGAAAGGGAGGAGCTGACCACAAAGGGTTAACCATGTTTGCAGTAAGCAATTCAAAGATATATCCCTGCATGCAAAGAATACAATTAACTTGACTCCCCCTGAAATCAACATGGTTTTGCCCAGGAGTAACTTTACTCTCTTAGGGCTGTATTCAGAGATCCGGTTTTAACTAAAGTTCCATGCGTATTTTTAGGAGCGGATTTTGCATCAACTGCGCATGCGTAATAATAGTGATACACCGGAAATGGCTATGGGATGGACTTATGAATCGGGCGGAGACTAATGCGACCCTAAGTGCGGCGGAAATATACGGACCTAAGGATTTGCATAGAAATGGGTGAGGGGAGGCATTGAGATGAGGGAAAGGGGGCGCGCTTACAGGGTTAGGGCCGTAAATATACGCAACTAATACACATAAGGCCGGAAGTTACTGCGGTCAGATAGGGCAAGTCTATGCTGGTCTAAGTTTAGGTCCGGCCCGAGGAAGCAAGGGGAGTGACTGTTTTTACTGGTGGGTGCAACCTGCTCCGACCTGCCACTTAGTTGCGTCTGTTTTTTCTGGTGGGTGTAACCTGCTCCGACCTGCCACTTAGTTGTGGTTATTTGCGTCCCGATCGCCGATGGAAGTCTGAATATGGCCCAAAGGCTCAGGAGGTTAATGCAAAACAATTGCACTACCTCCTGATCAGACAGGGAGTTATTAATGTATGATTTTTTGCTTATTTAAATCCTACGTAAATTTGCGAACCTTAAATAAATGATTTTCCAGTAGCAAGTTGTATTCCAATGTAGAAAGAAGAATCTTTACTCCAAGAATAACATAAAAAATACAGCCAAGATACAGGATACCAAACCAACAGCGTAGGAGCAGATATGTCCAAGATTTCTGTACAAAACCTTCTAAATACAGAATGGTACAGCATTTGCTTATATTCATTTTACAGACAAAAGGTTAATGGGCCTGATCCAGACCTACGCTTTGAAGCGATTCTACGCCGATCGGGAGCGTAACTATGCATGTCATGGCTAAATGCGCATGCGCAAGAACGTTAGTATGGACGGCCGATCGATCCTGCACTAAGTAGGAGCGTTAATACGCTGTATTTACGAAAGGGGCGTTTATTTCGTATTAGAAGGGTCTCCCTCTATGCTAATGTGAAAAGTGGGCGTGATAGCGTGTGGACGCACACTTCTTGTATACGGACATGCGATAGTAAACAGTGTGTATTAAGAACGTACCTAGAGTAGGATTTTGCAACCTTACTAAGGAACAATAGAAAACAAATAAATACTTTGTAGCGTGCATACGTATGTAAGCTTTTGTACGTTCCATACATACATTCAGCTAGTCTTCTATCCAATCAATCAATCAAGCAAGTGCTGCACCAGCTGCAGATAGTTGCCAATTATTTCTTTATAAGTAGGGAGAGGCTAGCAATAGTTTGGTTTGTTTGTCTAGGCTTCAGCTTACAAAGGTATATTGATATTTCTTAAAACTTGATTGTCCAATATTTGATTGCTTATGCTTAAAATGATAAGGTAAGTTACAAAGTTAATATTACTTTAAGAAGAAGTATTTTAAGTTGCAATTGTAGAAAATAAAACATTTTTTTTTTTTTACAATGAAAATGTGTTTTTTTGTACTTAGGATGTGCACAATGGTAATGTTTTATGATAATGTATCATATTTATTTGCAGAAAATGATGAGCTTTCAGTTGTAAGTTTAATAAACATCATGTTTGTTGTTTGTACTCTCGTGTGTGTTTGCTTGTTCGTTTGTGTGTGTGTTATTCTTCATTGCTGTAGTAAAATATTTAATATAAACAAAAAAATTATTAATGTTTATTTTTATTTTAAAATATAATTGCTACTAAGAAGTGACTATTATCAATTATTATTTAAATGTTTTATGCACGTTACAATTTTTCACATATTACAATTACATTTATGTCACTTTACTTTTTTCAAAGTATCTTTCAGCTGTCATGGGTAATCCGGCTGTGGAAGAGGTCCAGCTACGGAGGAGGGAACATCATCTGCGTCCTTTTCATCGTCTGAGGACTCGTAAGCACATCTACAGGCCACGTGTCAGCCTCTTTAACGTGACAGATGATGAGGTCAGGCGCATATATTGCCTTCCACCGCACATCATCATGGAAACTCTTGCACTTGTGCAGAGTGATCTGACTTCAAATGTCATGTCACGTACAGCAATCTCACCGCTAACAAAACTCCTGACGGTGCTACAATTTTGTGCTTCTGGCTCCTTCCAGCGGGTCATGTGTTGCGCAACAGGAGTGTCCCAGTCATCTTTCAGCCATGTCCTGGACATGGTTTTGAGG
>WWET01000653.1:357307-375729 GCA_011038615.1 Limnodynastes dumerilii | reverse complement strand
TCCATTAAATTAATGTCCAGATGATATGTGACTCATCCCTCCTTATTTGTAACGTGGTTGCCAAGTATCCTGGCAGCAGCCATGATGCCTTTGTGATGCGGCAATCCACGATATGGCAAAGATTAGAAGAGAAGCATGCTAACGGTGGTAGTGATGCCTGGCTTTTAGGTAAGTAATTGTACATAAAGATGTATCATTTTTGTGGCCTCTGTGTATGACAGTTTAGTAATCTTGACATTTGAATGATTTAATCTCTAAGGTGACAGTTCGTATCCTCAGCGGCCCTTTCTCCTGACGCCCATGTTGAACCCCAGCACAGAGCGCGAGATTGCGTACAACGCCAGCCATACGGCCACCAGGCAGGTCATTGAACGGACTTTTGGCCTTAAAATTAATTTGTTTAAAATATTTATATATGTTTTACATTACCTGGTGAGTCATAATGTTCTTCACGCACCACATGTTTTAGTAATCTTGCTGGTGGACCAGCCATCGTGTCCATACGCCTTCCACCTCGGCCTGGCTCACAACTCGTAATGCTAGTTTTTCCACATTGGTTAGTTGCAGGGAATCTGGTAATGGTCCTGCCCCTGTGGTTCTCTCATGTTTTAACTTCTCCGATATTTTTTTTTTATTGCCTGTTTTAGATCAGACCATCTGTTTTGTATGAAAATTTTAAATTCAAATATAAACTAACATAAACTAAAACCATTAATTGGTAAGTAATGCACATAAACAACATAAAACTTACATTTAGCCTAACTATTTTCAATTGATAGATCATTATAAACATTTATAGATAGGTCAATAGAGTTTCTCCTCAGTTAATAAATATATCCTAAGCAAGTAATGGTCACCTTCAATATATTTATATATTGCTTTATTATACATTACCTTTTTTTAAATTTTTTGAAAGTTATCGTCTTGCAGTCAGGGTTTTGTGCTTTAGAGAAAGATAAGAAATCTTCATAAATTTCATTCCAAGCTTGTGCCCTTAGATGTCCTGCAATTTCAACATCATTAATATAAAGTTTAGACAAAATGTTGTTCACTAAATGGATAACCTTTTGAGGTGTAAAATTTGGATTTCTTGGTTTTCCCTTGGGTCCCATGTCTGTGGCAATCTGTTTTCAAATGAAACGAGTGATACCGAATAGACGTGGTTTTATAACAGCCATTTGCGTGCGTGTTTTCTAATTGACAAACGCGTACAAGGCGTGGTTACATTTTTTGTCAACCTAACTAGTGTGTATTTCTTTTGTAGAACATACAAAGAACACAAACAGTTAAATAGTAGTGAAAAAATATCAAACACAAAACATCTGATAATACAACGACTTTGAAAATATACACGCAGTGTAAGTATTCAATGCAATTCTATTGTGTTAGTGCATATATTTATATGAACTGAGTTAAAATTTTTTCCAATGCTGTGATGGACAGCCTGTATTACAAGCAATGACAAATGAACTTGAGTGATTGATGATCATATCCACAAATTATAGGAATTGTACTATAAAGTATCTAGTCATGATTTGTTGATCCTTGAAGGCGTTCCTTAATCAACCAATGGCATCATTAGTTTTCATTTCGCGTGTGAACGCCATTTTAGTTAGTGTTTATTGTGAAAATGGCAGCTGCCCGTGCGGTTCCTTTCTCCAAGCGGGAACTTAGAATATTGGTCAGGGAGATGGACCAATTTGACTCGCGGTTGCCCCGCTGTAATTTGGCCGTTAGGGCGGCATATGTACGTGTGCAGCTTGGGATCCGACGACGGCTGCAGATCCACCGGCGCGTGGATCAACTCATGCGCCGTGGTCGGATCTCAGACGGCGTCAACCGGATCTTCTGGCGGAGGTCCGGCAGCAGATTTTGCGGCATGATCGGCGTAAGTATTTACTAAATTAAAATAAAATTCCTTACAGTTAGAAAAATTATAATGGATAAATCAAAGTGTGTAAAGTAAATTACAACAAATATATAAAAGTCATAGGAAATTTTGTTTAACATTATGTAAAACTATGGCCAGTGTTTACAAATGTGACATCACTAAAAATGTTTTTTTTTTTTTTTTTTAAATTGCTATTTGGATTATATGATGGTCAACCTACATCAAAGTTCAGGAAAACATGATATGTAGTGCAGTGTTTGGACAGCAGCTAATAATTTCCATATTTAATTAAATTACATGAGTATATTTTTATTATGTGACAAATAACCATTATTAATATTTCATTTATTTATAAATTAGGCCGAGAAAGACATCATCAGGCTGAGCTGGCACGCCGCAACATAATGCGGCAGGTGGAGGAGGAAAAGGAGGAGGGCGTCTCCCCCCAAATTATACCACAGCAGAGGCCATGGCACCCAATGTAGTGCAACAGGAGGAGGAGGTGGATCTTCCCCCCCCAAGTGTCACCCCAGGATAATGCTGAGGATGATGATGATGGCCATGCAGCATGACATGCCTGAAGGTGTTTTTGGTAAGTTCCATTATTTTTAATTATATAATATTGTTATCTTTTTACACATTTGTACTTTCTAATATTTTTTAACATTATCAAAACATAATTATATATTGTTTGGATAATAAATGTCAAAAATATTAACAATATATTGCTTTATTATACATGACCTTTTTTTTAACATTTTTGAAAGTTCTCGTCTTGCAGTCAGGGTTTTGTGCTTTAGAGAAAGCTAAGAAATCTTCATAAATTTCATTCCAAGCTTGTGCCCTTAGATGTAATTTCAACATCATAAATATAAAGTTTAGACAAAATGTTGCTCACTAAATGGATAACCTCTTGAGGTGTAAAATATGGATTTCTTGGTTTTCCCTTGGGTCCCATGTCTGTGACAATCTGTTTTCAAATGAAACAAGAGTGATACCGAATAGACGTGGTTTTCTAACAGCCATTTGCGTGTGTTTTTTCTAATTGGCAATCACGTACAAGGGGTGGTTAAGTTTTTTGTCAACCTAACTAGTGTGTATTTCTTTTGTAGAACATACAAAGAACACTTAAACAGTTGAATAGTTGGGAAAAAATATCAAACACTTTGGAATCAGTGCAATAAAACATCTGATGATACAACGATTTAAAAAAAAAAAAAAACGCAGTGTAAGTATTCAATGCAATTCTATTGTGTTAGTGCATATATATTTATATGAACTGAGTTTAAAATTTTTCCAATGCTGTGATGGACAGCCTGTATTATAGGTAAGTATTTACTAAATGAAAATACATTTCCTTACAGTTAGAAAAAACATAATGGATAAATCAAAGTGTGTAAAGTAAATTACAACAAATATTTAATTATTTATTATTTTTATTTTTTAAATTGCTAATTTGATTATATGATGGTCAACCTACGTCAAAGTTCATGCAAAACATGATATGTAGTGTAGTGTTTGGACAGCAGCTAATAATTTTCATTGTTTAATATGATCATATTTAATTAAATTACATGAGTATATTTTTATTGTGTGACATAACCATTGTTAATATTTCATTTATTTATAACTTAGGCCAAGAAAGACATCATCAGGCTGAGCTGGCACGCCGCAACATAATGCGGCAGGAGGAGGAGGAGGAGAAGGAGGAAGAGGAGGAGGGCCTCTCCCCCCAAA
This sequence comes from Limnodynastes dumerilii, assembly GCA_011038615.1. NCBI lineage: Eukaryota > Metazoa > Chordata > Amphibia > Anura > Limnodynastidae > Limnodynastes > Limnodynastes dumerilii. Next base: position 372,101 of record WWET01000653.1, on the reverse strand, counting down.
ATCCTATGCAGGAGGAGGAGGAAGAGGAGGAGGGCGTCTCCCCCCAAATTCCTATTCTGGAGGAGGAGGAAGAGGAGGAGGGCGTCTCCCCCCAAATTCCTATTTTGGAGGAGGAGGAAGAGGGCGTCTCCCCCCAAATTATCCCACAGCAGGAGGCCATGGCATCCAATGTAGTGCAACAGGAGGAAGAGGTGGATCTTCCCCCCCAAGTGTCACCCCAGGATAATGCTGAGGATGATGATGATGATGATGGCCAGCATCTGCAGCATGACATGCCAGAAGGTGTTTTTGGTACGTTCCATTATTTTTTATTATATAATATTGTTATCTTTTTACACATTTGTACTTTCTAATATTTTTTAACATTATCAAAACATAATAACAATGTAATAATCAATACGCAACTGAAGGTCTGCATTCTTACAATTTATGAAATGTAAACAATGGCTTTACATGCATATTAAAAAATATTTTAAATGTAATGTACTCATAAATAATATATGTATAAATAAATATTTAAATGTCCACACAACCAATTAAATGAACAAACACCATCACCATGCTGAGTGGCACATGTTGCAATGTGCAAGTGAAGATGTCCTCAACTCCCCAAAAATGTTTATTTATCCCAAATAAAGTTGTGAATGAACCATTTTGAGCCTATATAAAATGTGTAAATTTGCCTTCATGTTGTTCTTGAAACATAACATATATTAAACTTTTGATAACATGACAAACTCTTAGGAGTCGATAAAAATTTAAAAATCAACATTGCATTTTATTAAACTAAATTAAATTAACTTTATTTAAACTAAGCATTTATATGTCAAATTTAAAGATAAAATATAAAATTGATTTGAAATCTGCTAAGAGTGTGAAAAAAACTATATAGTGTGTGTACGTTAATTTTTTATCTGTACAAATGGATAATTTTTATTATTTTTGTCTTTTATACAACAGATCATGTTGTACATGCTGGTGCAGATTGGTCAAACTGCACAAATTTTGTTGCAGATGTATTATAATTTTCACAATTAGTTTATGATTTTGTATATATTTTTCAAGTCTGTTTCAATGTTATTTATTGTAAATAGTTTATTAAAAAATATTGTTTTACAATAATAACTATAAACACAATAATATATTGGTTTTACAATAATGACTGGTTACTCATTATTCGACATAACTAGAAACACAATAATATATCACTACACGTGTCCAACAATGGTTTATTATTAACATACTTTTGTTTAGTATAACAAACACTGAAGAATACTTAATTATTATATTGTAATCGTAATAATTGAAAAAGACTTTATTTACTATTTTAAAATTTTAAAATCTATAGATAGATAGATAGATAGATATAGAGAGAGAAACACAGAGAGATATAAAGAAATATTATATGAACCACTTAAACCATAAAAAATAACATTTATCACTCACAGAAACGTAAGGACGACATTAAAGGTTGAGTGCATACGATTGGTAAATTCGTATTGTGTTATAGCGTACAAACGCAAACATATTCGTGCAGATTCATATTCCTTAGTACGCATTTACTTCATACGATAACGTTCATACGATAACATTCATACGCTGTTCCTTAAAGCGAAATGTGGGAATGTTTATGGTCATGCGTAGGTCTGGATCAGGCCCCATGTCTCCCCAGTTTAAAAAAATCTCCCTCATGTCTCACCAACTTCCAATAATCCCCATCATTTCTCACCAGCTTCCAATAATCCTAATCATGTCTCTCCAGCCTCCCAATAATCCCCCTCCCCCTCATGTCTCCCCTCAGCTTCCCAATAATCCCCCTCATGTCTCCCCTCAGCCTCTAAATAATCCCCCTCATGTCTCCCCAACCTTCAAATAATCCCCCTCATGTCTCCCCAGCCTTCAGCCTTAGTGCAGCCCCTCATATAGTTTCAGTCCTTAGTGCAGCCCCTCATAGTTTCAATCCTTAGTGCAGCCCCTCATATAGTTTCAGTCCTTAGTGCAGCCCCTCATAGTTTCAATCCTTAGTGCAGCCCCTCATATAGTTTCAGTCCTTAGTGCAGCCCCTCATAGTTTCAATCCTTAGTGCAGCCCCTCATATAGTTTCAGTCCTTAGTGCAGCCCCTCATAGTTTCAATCCTTAGTGCAGCCCCTCATATAGTTTCAGTCCTTAGTGCAGCCCCTCATAGTTTCAATCCTTAGTGCAGCCCCTCATATAGTTTCAGTCCTTAGTGCAGCCCCTCATAGTTTCAATCCTTAGTGCAGCCCCTCATATAGTTTCAGTCCTTAGTGCAGCCCCTCATAGTTTCAATCCTTAGTGCAGCCCCTCATATAGTTTCAGTCCTTAGTGCAGCCCCTCATAGTTTCAATCCTTAGTGCAGCCCCTCATATAGTTTCAGTCCTTAGTGCAGCCCCTCATAGTTTCAATCCTTAGTGCAGCCCCTCATATAGTTTCAGTCCTTAGTGCAGCCCCTCATAGTTTCAATCCTTAGTGCAGCCCCTCATATAGTTTCAGTCCTTAGTGCAGCCCCTCATAGTTTCAATCCTTAGTGCAGCCCCTCATATAGTTTCAGTCCTTAGTGCAGCCCCTCATAGTTTCAATCCTTAGTGCAGCCCCTCATATAGTTTCAGTCCTTAGTGCAGCCCCTCATAGTTTCAATCCTTAGTGCAGCCCCTCATATAGTTTCAGTCCTTAGTGCAGCCCCTCATAGTTTCAATCCTTAGTGCAGCCCCTCATATAGTTTCAGTCCTTAGTGCAGCCCCTCATAGTTTCAATCCTTAGTGCAGCCCCTCATATAGTTTCAGTCCTTAGTGCAGCCCCTCATAGTTTCAATCCTTAGTGCAGCCCCTCATATAGTTTCAGTCCTTAGTGCAGCCCCTCATAGTTTCAATCCTTAGTGCAGCCCCTCATATAGTTTCAGTCCTTAGTGCAGCCCCTCATAGTTTCAATCCTTAGTGCAGCCCCTCATATAGTTTCAGTCCTTAGTGCAGCCCCTCATAGTTTCAATCCTTAGTGCAGCCCCTCATATAGTTTCAGTCCTTAGTGCAGCCCCTCATAGTTTCAATCCTTAGTGCAGCCCCTCATATAGTTTCAGTCCTTAGTGCAGCCCCTCATAGTTTCAATCCTTAGTGCAGCCCCTCATATAGTTTCAGTCCTTAGTGCAGCCCCTCATAGTTTCAATCCTTAGTGCAGCCCCTCATATAGTTTCAGTCCTTAGTGCAGCCCCTCATAGTTTCAATCCTTAGTGCAGCCCCTCATATAGTTTCAGTCCTTAGTGCAGCCCCTCATAGTTTCAATCCTTAGTGCAGCCCCTCATATAGTTTCAGTCCTTAGTGCAGCCCCTCATAGTTTCAATCCTTAGTGCAGCCCCTCATATAGTTTCAGTCCTTAGTGCAGCCCCTCATAGTTTCAATCCTTAGTGCAGCCCCTCATATAGTTTCAGTCCTTAGTGCAGCCCCTCATAGTTTCAATCCTTAGTGCAGCCCCTCATATAGTTTCAGTCCTTAGTGCAGCCCCTCATAGTTTCAATCCTTAGTGCAGCCCCTCATATAGTTTCAGTCCTTAGTGCAGCCCCTCATAGTTTCAATCCTTAGTGCAGCCCCTCATATAGTTTCAGTCCTTAGTGCAGCCCCTCATAGTTTCAATCCTTAGTGCAGCCCCTCATATAGTTTCAGTCCTTAGTGCAGCCCCTCATAGTTTCAATCCTTAGTGCAGCCCCTCATATAGTTTCAGTCCTTAGTGCAGCCCCTCATAGTTTCAATCCTTAGTGCAGCCCCTCATATAGTTTCAGTCATGTGAAGTGACCCAGACTCGACCTTGGGGTCACGTCAGCGTCTTTACTCACCCACGCACCACCGCTGGCACCTGCTCCGACCTCCGAAGGAACAAAAAGCCTTGGAACTCTTTACTAATGTAAGTTTTATAGGACTCATGCCCTAAGGCTCCGATTGCGCCCACATCAGCTGGGTGCCATCGGACCCTGGGCACGAGACCTACAAAACCCACGTTAGTTACGCCTCTAGGAAGGGGAGGATTTATTTAGAAGTGGGAGGGGGGATGGATTTCGATTAGCCGAGGAGGGCCGGAGGGAGCCGGGAAGAACCATTCTCTGTGCGTAGTTTCCTTCTTAGGAAGGAAACTATGCACGGTAAGATAAGGTAGCCCTATGGCACTCTTAAGTGCCATAAGGTACCTAAAAACGGGGGGTGGGGTTACGGGCAAGACGAGTGAGTTAAGTGCAGCTCTGTCCACACCTTACTTACTCTTAAGTGTGAATAAGGTCCTCAACTTTTTGGTATTACCTAGTTTTTTATAGTTTGGGAAACTATTAAAGTGTGTTTTTAGGTTGCAGACCTTTAGGGCTTTTAGTAGTTGAAATGTTTTTATCGATAGAACTAGAGCCGTTTCCATTGGAAAGACTACACATCCTTAGCTTTCAGCTTACATTTTATATTATTTATTATTATTCATTTTATTCAATTTTACTCATTCTTCCTTGCCACATGAATGTTAAATGGTGTTGAGTGCAATGAAAGGTGATGGGGTAGCGGAAGAAGGTGTGAGACAAAAGTGGGTTGGGAAGGGAACAATAATTACATGCAATAATGATGATAAAAAAATATTATAAGATGATAGAGAAGAGATGTGATAATTGGGAGAAACACAGAAACATAAAGCTGGATAAAGAAAGGACATCTATAAATATAAAAGGCTGGAAGCGTGTGTGAGTGTGACCAAAATTGAACCCATGGTGAAGTAGTCAATCTAAGCTCACCATTTCATAAACAGTTTATCTGTGGAGCCCTGAGCATTTCTCATAGGAATAATGTTTTAAATAATTGCCCACAAGTTATATAAAAATCTAATGCAACAAACAAAGCAAAGTTTGAAAGATACTAAAGAGGTAGAGCAGTTAATAGTAGTTAATAGTTAAAAACTGTTGAGCCCAAAGGAAGAGCTCTTCCACTGGACTCAACAGTTTTTAACTATTGTATGACAGAAACTATTCTGCATAGAAAATTACTGCATATTTATCTAAAGAGAAAATAACGCAGAAAGTGTCTTCAATGATTAAAATACTATAGAACTAAAAAAAAAAAAAAGCAGAGGCACAGTGACTGACTGTTCATCTCAAAGTCACTTAGTACCCTTATCCTTTCATCCCCTTCAATTAATATGCGTAGAACAAATAATGCAGGTCACAGATCAAAAATGTAGTTAGATCACATAATATTTCCAAAACTATTGCTATAACCTGTTACAACTGAAACTATAACAGCAGATAGCACAGATAATATCTTAAATGAACTAAACATGAACTCTGCTAAGAATCTTGAATCTTTAAATTCTCATAGAGTTAGAGGATTGGAAATTGTGGTTAAAAACAACAAGGTGAACCTTAAAAATAAAAACTTCTGGAGACGGGATAGAATAAAAAAAATCATCAAACCTTAAACCATGTAAGTGAATCAAATATATTAAAAGTAGGTCCGGGGTATATGTAAGCATAGTCAAGAGTATATGTTTGGTATAATGATTTTTGTGAAACAAATGTATATTTCTTAAATATACTAAATATACTTGTTTGACTGCATAAACCTTATACCTATGGATAAGCTATGTGCATATGGAATACTGGATAGTACGAAAGGGTTTACAATTACTATAGCAATTACCACCTACTATTGCTATAGACTTTTCTGAGTTAATTAAATTATGTTCTGTATTTTATACTTCAAGATTTATTACATACCACTTTCTTAACTTTCTTAACTTTTGCTTTTATACTTAGGGAGTCAGGTGGATCTAGATGGTTTAACACAAAAACAAAATGACCAAAAAAAAATCTTCAAATACATTTACTAAATAAGCTCTACAAATATGAACTATCTTACTAAGGCAAATGGAAGCAATACAAAGAGAAAATGCTGAAAATTCACTTTGATCTTTCGAACTGCAGATGGCAAAACAGGAGGTGGTTTAGTTGGCACAGATAAGCAGTGCGGACACCTAAATTACTTAGAGTTGGTTCAGTAAGCATAATGTTATTTGTGACCACCATCTGTAGCAATTGATTCCAAACTATTCTCACGTCTAGACAGCAAGAGGTATTCATGTAGGTTGTGTGTGCGTGGGACTGGTGCTTATATTACAATTTGTGATCATATGAGTTTGTGTGTCGACACACCAATATGGTCAGCACAACTTTTTTCCACAGTGGATCAATATTTGTAATCAGTACTTCTTCAGCTGCAGCTGTCCGGTCCCAGCATGAATACACTGCACATGCGCAGTGTTTCTCATGTCCGGACTGGGGAAAATGTAAAAGTGCCAAAAGAGAAGCACTACGCATGTGCATGTTTCTCAAGTCGGCACTGAAATTTTTTAAGTCCGGATTGAGAGCTACTGCGCATGTGCAGTACTTCATTCATGCATTGCATGAATGTGAAGTACTGCTTGGACCCAGTGGCTCATCGCGGGACCTCGCAGGAGGGGTGAGTATTTGTAAATCCTGTCAGACTCGCTGCGATGATAAGCGACCTGATGCAGCTTCGTTCACAGGGAACGAGGAAGGTAAGTAAAAAGAGCCCTAAGAGAGAAAGGTTACACCTGTGCAAAACCATGTTGATTTCAGGGTGGTCAAGTTAATTGTATTCTTTGCATGCAGGGATATATCTTTGAATTGCTTACTGCACACAGATACTGACCAGTTTTACTAATTACACTGTTATTTAGACTTGGGATATGAAACATCACCTCTCAACTCTAATACTGTTTGCAACAGATGAAATATGACTCCCCTGCAATCAGCATGATTTAGCCCAGGAGTAACTTTTCTCTCTCATACCCCGTTCAGATTACCTGAAAACACCGGCTTTTTTTTATATAAAAGCCGGCTGCAGTGAAAAAGCCGGCTTCTAAACTCAGTGTGAACGCTCAACCCGGCTACTGAAAACCGATGTTCAGAGCCGGCTAAACCCCTTCTTTTTAGCCGGCTCTGAACACCGGCTTTCAGCACCCGGCTTGAGCGTTCACACTGAGTTTAGAAGATGGCTTTTTCACTGCATCCGGCTTTTTCATTAAAAAAGCCGGTGTTTTCAGCTAAATCTGAACGGTCCTTTTTTCACAGCCCCACCAATTTCCCAGGCTCTACACCCTGGCTCTAAACCCAGCTTTTTCAAGGGCTGGTAATCTGAACGTGGTAATTTCAAGTTCCTTCTTAAGTCTGGATCCAATGCTGTGTAATCATATTTTAAGCACTACTATTGACACAGACTGTATAACAAAATAATGGAACACTTAAGTTCCACCTTTAAAAGTGCTGAAATTTGAAGAAGTACAGAATTCTGGATGGATATGCAGAGAGAGGTTAGGCCTGTATTGTAATTTAACTTAAAGGGATTGCCCGCTTACAAACTAAGCCCTCTGGTGGAAGTATTATTCTATATAGGTTGGATTTCGTTCAAGGAATTAGCATGAGCTTGTGCGCATGCGTAGTATAACATAACAGCTCAATTTAATTGAAATTCTTGGAATCAAAGGGATCAATACAGCAATTGGAGATGCCTTCATTATTATGCATCTTCGGGATATGTTTTGGAATGTCCCATTTAGCTCTATTTTCACAGAGATCCTACTTTGCAGTCAATGGCTCCAATACAGATCTGAGCGCAAATTCACATACAAATGCGTTGCACAAATGCACCTGGAAACGCGGAGCAGGTTCCATGAGACCCAGGGCAGCACATAACTGTTTTATTTTAATTGCAAACATATACGCCACGTAGGGTACGGGCACACAGCAAATATGTGCCCAAGTTCACAGTGCAAGGCAGTGTAGTATACTGAAGCTGGTAAAAACTGTTAGTAATACAGGGAACAGTTCAGATTATATATGAACAGAATAAATATAAAAATGTTATTATTTTTTTATAAAAATTTTATAAATACAAATATTCAACTTTCTTAAACTATATTTTTCAGAATAAAAAGCTACAGTAAACAGCAGCAGCAATTTCATGATTACATAGATGATTTTCCAGGTTGAAATTTAAAGAAAAGTGGCTGTAATACATGGTTTATTGTGTGCCCCCAGGACTTAGACATAAGCTGCTGAAGCCTCCCTCTCCAGCCAGCACATCTTCTGAGGCATTTGCCCCCCTTTAAATCTGCTTCTGGTCCAGATACAACTGTTAGGGTATTGTAGACTGGTATTAAGGTATGTAAGTATTAGAAGCGGTACTATTTGTTTTTGGTTGGTTATTACACTTTGACCCCCTCCATTAATTAAAGTTTGTAACTTTATCATATATAACTCACAGAAAACAAATATATTTTAAATTTAAAGTTGTATTTAAGAGACTGCAGTTTGTTGTATCTTTCCCTGCATGCCCCTACCCTTTAGCCATTATTTAAAGTGTGTAAGATAAACCGATTTGGCATTTCTGTATTACAGAATTGGCAAAGACCCAGGAAAAAAAACAAACAAACACATAATATTGACAGGGGGGAGGCCTTTTTTAGATTTGCCTCCATTAACCCTAGTTACACCATTGCCCACTACTACTAACCATATATTTTTATTTTTACATATTTATGCAATTATTTTTTTGGGTACATTATTAAATATGCCATTGGTCATCTACTATCACCACTGGTCAATATACAAGTATGGTTCCTTCTTCCTTACAACGTAGCCGACTCGCACTTCGTACTACCAGAAAGTGGTTAATGTATCACCAATGGTACAAGTACCACTGCATAAAAACCCCTGCTATACACTATACAATGATTAGTTCGATTATTGAATGGTGTGTAGCCATTTTAACTGATAGATAAATGGTTAACATTTAACCCGAGTGTCATTAAAGTTACTGGATGGGTAGGACCCTGTGGTGGTGCCACTTACCCATGGTCCAGGATTGGTCCTTGGTGGGGTAGAAGAGTAGTTTAGGCAGGACAGGGTGTTGGTGACAGGAAGTAGAGTCACTCTTCTCCTGGATTTTCCTGGGACAAGACCTGCGTGCTGATAAGTGTCAAACATTATTACACTGTCACTCTCTCTATTGCTTTCACAATTTCTTTTTCTCCTTTCTTTCTCTTACAAGTTTCTTTCTGTTCTTTGTCTGTCCTTTTCTTAATCTTAAGTAATTTTCTCTTCCTGCCATTTGCACACTGCCCCCCCCTTTCCCTTTCCTCCTCAGTGGCCATTTTGGAAAATTATGTCTCGCCCCAAGCGCAATGCTGCGGTCCCAGCCAGGCTCCGGGAGTCTTTCCCCACTGTTATGTCGGGCACCTCTCAGTCAGGGGGCTGTCCGGTACTTTGCGGGCCGCGCCGGGGGGAAAAACGCGAATAATTTACCTGCTGCTGCCGTGTTTGGCGCCTGATGCCAGCCCAACACTAACACCTTGTCCTGTTTGCATTTGGCAGGTGGTCAGCAGGCCTAGAAGATTTGGCATTGCAAGCACTAGCACCGGGCACGCTGCATCATTATCAAGCATCCTGGGAAGCATGGTGTGCATTTCAGGGGCAACCCCAATGGTCTGGTCATTGCGAAGAGGATTGCCTATTTAATTTTATATGGGGTGAGTCCCGCTCACTCATGGGTTCCACTCTAGCAGGTATCTCCTTCTTTAGCAAGGTGTACGGGGTTCAGCATTATACGAAACAGCTTTTGATCATTAAAGCACTCAAGGGCTAGGCTAGAAGTAGGCCCACCCCCCCTGATTCCAGGCGCCCTGTTTCGCATGATAATTTAGTTAATTTAATGACGGTGCTTCCCAGGGTTATGCGTGACGACCACGAATCAGCGCTTTTTCAAACGGCTTTTGCGTTTGCATTTGCGGGTGCGTTTCGGATTAGTGAGCTCATTTCTTCATCAAGACATTCTTTTAATTCTGGCCTGCTTTCTGATAATGTGGTTTTCTTTCCTAATGCCTTGTTACATTTGGAGGAGCAAAACGGATCACGCTGCCAGGGGGCGTTGGGTTATATTGCGGCGGCAGGCGTTGCCGGTAGTTTGTCCGGTAGTTTTGGGTCATCGATTCGCTGAAATGCACCCCTCTGGTTGCTTGGTATAGTTTGCTCATTCTATAGGGGTTCGAATTGGGGTGGCATCCTCTGCTGCTCCAGGAGCTTCTGTGGACGACATCAGGCGCCTGGGACGATGGCAGTCGGGCACCTTCCGGAAGTATATATGCCCCTTTACGAAGGATTAATGTGTGCCTAAGGTTAGCATGTAGTAGCATGCTCCTTTTTCCTTCCCCTCTATACTGCGTACATTGGGCTAGCCGGGGGCTGCTCTCCACGTTTGGATGTGGGGGCATGAAGGGCTTTTCTCTTATCTTAAGGAGCACTAAGTAATTCCCCTTTTATTTGTAGTATTTTAGAGGTAGTTAAGGGTATGTTATAGTTGATGGTGGCGGTACCGGTTTTTAGGTTACCGGTTTGTGGCGGAAAAGCAGTTACATTGCGTTATGGTGTTTTATTCTAATTGTCGTTGTATGTAATGATCAGCCTGAGTGAGGACTTGTGTCTTCGGCCAGTCCTCTGTTTGCCCATGATATTGGGCTGCGCCGAGGCAGAAGGAGAGCGCCAGAAGTTTGGGACAATTAAGTGTCCGTGTAAATACATTTAATGAAATGTTTATGTAATAATATTTGTGTTCAACTATATCTGCTTTTTATTGCCCCCATCAAGTTAGGTAGTTAAAGGTAAAGTTACAATGAAATAAAATATTATAGTCAATAAAATAATTTTTAGGCCCAATCACTGGTTTCTGTTTTTATTATTGCGGCGGGTTTATTATTTGGTAAGTGTCGACCACAGGGTCACAGCTAGACCATGGAAAGTTTACTGAAAAGACCAAGTTATGTACAACTTCTCACTCTTCTTCCACAGATTTTGAATATCTGTATTACACAATGTCTTTCTGCAGACTCCTTCAATGATCTGCACTGGTGTATCGCCTCCACTTTGTTGGGTGTATTACGAAATCCTTTATTAGCATGTCTCTCAACCTTTCAGAGTCAGAAATGGCCATAATCCCTGTGAACAGTAAGTGTACCAACGTTATCAAGAATCAGCAACTTCCATCTTCATCAGGACAAATAGAAATTAATTGATAACCATTTCAATATATAAACTGCAAAGGCCATTCTTCAATCTTCTTCAATCTTCAGTGATCTGCAAACCAAAAGGTCACTTGCAGGGAAAATTGGTGCATAGCAATATGGTAACTGGAAGATTATGTAAAAACAACCACAGTGATAACAGATTTGAATAGTTTTTTTACATTGTTTACTACTTAAAATTTTCCACCTGTGTCATTTTTAGTCATTATTGTTACGGTAAACTTGATGCATACTGAAGGGAAATATATTATCAACAATTACAATCTAAATGATAGATAATATAGTACACCAGTGACTTTCTAGGAAATTATAATGACATAATTGACCGTATTCGCAGTTAAGAGTAAAATTGCGAACATAAATATAAGCATGTGAAAAATCTGCAATAAGGATTCCGAGAAAATAAAGAATCTGAATAACCACTCCCCCTGTGTCGGGAGTGCTATGTAAAGACGTAAGTCTTTGCTGCATATATTTAGTTAGATTTAAATAGCTGTGAATCGGCTGTGCATTTAGGTGCTTAAAATTGATTATTATTCAAAGATACGTAACTAAACACACTGATTATATATATTATTATTCTGAAAAGTAAATATATTTTTATTGTTGCTTTAAAAACAGCAAGTACTCTCATTAACATATGCAAACAAAAATAGAATTAAAAATACAACTTTAATTATTACAAATGATGACATACTTAACAAAACACATAATACGCATACTGCATGAAGTTATAAATACACTACATGTAGAGTTTCATAAACCTTATAAAAATTTTAATTTAAAGGAGATAAATAAAACATACAACCAATACAGTTAAATAAGTAAATCTAATGGTGTTTTGTCACAACATTTAAATGAAAACAAAATGAAAACAAAAAATGGACACCTTAGACAAAGTGTAAAATTAGCATAGGGTTTTAAAAACGAGCCTTTAGTGGTTAATTAAAAACACGCAGCAGGTGTGGCCTCAACTAAATAAGTGATGACGCATGACCTCATAGCAAGCAATATGGTTAATCAATTTATGAGTGATTGAGGGCTACCTTTACTTTTCCCATGCATATGTTAGTTTACGCAAGGCACTCCTACTTGTGAATCAATCTTAAATCTGTTGGAACGCCCATACTGTACATTAGTAGCTCGTGTGCAGCTCATTTGCACTAAGAAAAAAAAATAGAAGTGCCCTCAAAGCGCTAAGATGTCCCTCAGTGAGAAGTGTCAGTTAGAAAAAGTGAGTCTAAAATAATGAATATAAAAACCGCTCTAATAAATAAATATGGAGGGGTTTTTTCACAATGATGACGCAGTAGTTTTCTTCCCCTCTTAGGGATATGTAGGAGAGGAAATAAAATGAAAAAATAACACTTTTTATTAAAATTAATCCTACACATAAAAACTAAACAAATAGGAACAACAGTTCATACCAGGAAAAGTGGACGTTAATGGACTCCCTCTAAATGTAAGTCCGGACTTTGAAAAAGGACCCAGCAGAGGTCTGAAATGCGTAAGGCAGGCAGTGTTTTTTTTGGATCAACATTCGTTCCCAGGACCAGTGTCCACACTTCTGCACTTCTCCTCGCCCGGGCAGTATTACATCTAGAGGGAGTCCATTAACGTCCACTTTTCCTGGTATGAACTGTTGTTCCTATTTGTTTAGTTTTTATGTGTAGGATTAATTTTAATAAAGTGTTATTTTTTTCATTTTATTTCCTCTTCTACATATCCCCGAGAGGGGAAGAAAACTACTACTGCGTCATCATTGTGAAGAAACCCCTCCATATTTATTTATTAGAGCGGTTTTTATATTCATTATTTTAGACTCACTTTTTCTAACTGACGCTTCTCACTGAGGACATCTTAGCGCTTTGAGGGCACTTCTATTTCTTTCTCTTGCTTTGTCTTTTTTGGGGGGATTGAGACACCACTAAGGTGTGCCTTCAGCAGCTTAAGATTTTTGCGCAGATCACCTTCTTTACCTTGTCTTGCCCCTGTAGCCACGCATGCTGGGCTCATTCCGTGTTGATGTGTGCATCAGTCCTATGTCTGACGTTCGTGTATGTGAATCTGTCGGCCATGATTTTCATGCGTGTATTTGGGTTCTGGGCATGCGCAATTGAATTGATCATAAAAATTTGCACAGAGATTCTACACTTACTTAAGTGTGAATACGGTTCAATGTATCAAAAGTTTGACCTTCTTTTGTTTTTTTTTTATTCTTAAAAGAAATACATAAATTTAAATAGTGAATTTCTATTAATTTCCTCTTTAGCTATAAATCTTTCTTATTTGTTTTCTACATTTATCCACAAAGCTATTTTAGTACCTAACCAATGATGTTTATTGTAACCAAAGCATTTCCAGGGCTCTTAATTCATGTCCTTGTAAACGATACCCCAGGGATTTAGTGTGTTAACTCCCCACTCCTCCAGCTACTAACTGAAGATCTGCATGTGAGTGTCCTGGGAAGGACTGGGGGCTAATAAGAAGATAATGTATTCATTTGTCCACTGGGATTTGCTGTTGTAAAATATATTGCTGGGATCTGACTCTAGCAGCATTCTGACTCTGCATTATAATTGCGAAAATGTGTTTTCAATTAAAGGAGCTCTTCAAAAAAAAATTAAATATTATTATTCATCCCTTGTGTTTTGAACCATCAAAAGATAATAAGTTTATTTCTAACAATGCGCTGTGTGATACATTGTTCATCTCCAAGCCATTCAGGCACACTAAAAAGCCATTTTGCATCCTCACTGCATTCCAAATGCATAACCAGTTTAAAATGGAGCATGTAGTACAGCAAGTTTAGGGAAAAAAAAGTATTGAAATACGTTTCCCAATATAGAACAGCTTTTAAACTTCCTGTTTTATAAAACTGATATTAAAAGTACACTGAGTTTCTATAAAGCACCCTCCTGACATTTCCAGACTTATTAACCAGTTTTCACAGTGACTTCAATCAACCTCTTTAATCCTCCAAGGAAAGAGCATTTTTAATTCAACGATTGCCTGATAAGCTTGAAGCCAAAAAATGATTTACACGTAGATGAATTGTGCTTACAAGATGGAACTCTGAGCATTAGAAGCAGATCTGAATTTCCTATCTGTCATTTTATTTGCAACGTTCATTTTTTCTCTGCCATTACCCTTGCTGATTAGGATCTTTCAGCGCTATTGGGCCCCTGCTTCCACAGTTTTTAATCTGCCTTTAATCCCATAGATTTTAAATATTCCCGGCACCGAGAGACTGGAGGCAATTAACTGCCCTTCTGATGCTCTTCTTATCAGTTGCCTCCTTCTATCTCTCAGAAGCAGCCTCAAGACTCTTCTAGGCTGACAAATACTACCATCATTTCCAGCAAAGCAGCTGCTGCTAATGCAGCCTTTCAGACCAGCAGTGTGCAATTTGATTCACAATTTCTAGTAACTCCTCACAGATATGCTTACTGTTCTGATTTCATTTAACCGGACATAAACTATAGTCCACTGCTTCTGTAGAAAATATCATCTTTATGCTGATACAAAATAAAGAAAGTGTATGTTTGTGTGCGTGTATATATGTGTATATATGTATAATATATATATATATATATATATATATATATATATATATCTATATCTATCTATCTATCTATCTATCTATCTATCTATCTATCTATC
>WWET01000653.1:293539-304772 GCA_011038615.1 Limnodynastes dumerilii | reverse complement strand
ATATATATATATTAAAACAATGCTTTCATTATATTTTCTTGTAAGATGATACTTGAAATAAATTTCTTTAAAAAGGCTATTACTAAAGGATGTGTTTCCAAGTATTCTTTTTTCTTTAACTGGTAAAAATTTGCCATAGACTGCCACATTATACTGTGATCATGAACATTCCATTTTAAGCTGTCAGCATGTCAGGTACATTGACCCCTCCAGCAGACAAGAGTGTAAGTTTATTACATACAAAAAAGGCAGAAAATAAACAGTCCACATTTTTTGTGCTATATACAGTTGAATGGTAACAGATCTATCTTAATTTAGAAAGAAATATATGGTAAGTGTTAATAATTCCACATTTACCTTTAGAGGGCAATAGCTAGCCATTTTGTATAATGTTGGAGTATATTACAGTTTGGGATTAAAGGAATGTGTAGATTGCTATAAACTCATACCGAATTGGATGGGTCAGTTTTCCGATCAATTTTTTTACTTCATAATAGGTAATGATAATGTAAGGATAATGAGGTAATAGGTAATTTAATGTAAAAATATAGAGGAAAATTACCTTTTCTAATGCTCCTTCCCCATGTTACTATTTCTCTTCTCCTTTTGAATAAATTTTATGGGGGTAATGAGAAGGAACTGCACTTGGTGATTTTATTTATACACACAAAATGGAAGTTGCTCAGATCAATTTATAGGAAAAATGCAAACAGGTGCATGAAAGGCACAGGGGTAATCTGCTAGCCACAGAAAGACAGGAAAGGAAATGCCCCAGCAAGTAACAGACTATACCATTCTATCTGTAAAATAAATTGTATTTAAATTCTTTATTCACTTTACAAATTTTTACTTTTACTTTACTTTAGATATTTGTAGATAGGCATGCTCAATTAATTAGAATCAGGTAGTCAATATATCCCAGTATAATTGGGGTTAATGTCCAACCAATATAGCACCAGATCCAATAATATAGGGACTGCAGCTCTCCTTGTAGATAATCCGGTCCTAGTCCGGGTACAGTAAAACTATATGGAGAAAAAAACAGAAGAGCGCTCCATGGTGCAAAATCATTTAATAGTTTAAAATAAGTAAGCTGCGTACCAAAGGCAGGTTAAAATATGACGTTCAAATAATATAACGATATCTACACATACATGAAACTTTGTATCTATAGATACATAAGTACAGGTGGCAGCGTACCGGAAAATGAGAACCCTTCGGTTCAAATAGCACGTATGTATGACCATAAATCGGTATCCAGCAAAACAAGCAGTCCCAGCGTCCTGGAGCAGGTGCCTGCGGCGGGTCCGTCTGATTGACACGCGAGTGAAGAAAGAGACGCTGAACTCGTGAGGCATGATGTCCTGGTCCCGACATATAAAAGAGGGGGCACCACGTAGTGCAATAAATTTTAAATCACCCGGCAATATTGAAATTATTCATACCGGATGGACATCTTGATTAAAAGCAGTAAACATGTACAACACAAGTTATCTCTGTGACAGCATCTCTGTTCTTATTACCAGCATCCTGGATCCTTGAAGCAGAGATTGTTCACCAGCAACAATGTGAATGTGAAGACTCTGTGTGTCAGTTTCCAACGCATTTTGCCACAGCATTGACTTCATCAGGGAATGGGGGAGACACATAATACAAGTGATGATATAACCCTGACAGGGGGTGTGTCTTATTCATTCATAAAATGCATTGGTCTAGCAATTTACAAAATAACTTTACATTCACCATACCAAAATGTGACGTTGTCACAGAGCTAATTTGTGTTGCACATGTTTACTGCTTCTAACTATGATGTGCATTCGGTATAAATAATTACAAAAGTTGCGGCAATAGTTTGAAATTTTATTGCACTAAGTTGCACCCCTTCTTTTTCGTCTTTTATCTACAGAACCTGTTGTACGGAACAAAGAACCAAGCAAATTGGGAGGACGCAGAGAAAAAATTAGAGATTTGTGGATTATTTGGACTGAAAAAAAACTTTGGATTGCTCACATGAACACTCCCCTTCTCTTGGTGGACTGAGTAAGCACACCTGGTTAATATATATATATATATGTGTGTGTGTGTGTGTGTATGTGTGTGTTTGTAGAACAAAATATTGTGGAATATTATAATATTATTTTTACATTTTTATGGGAACATAATGAAGTAATAAGTTTCTCCCAATATTCAAATAATCCTATTATTCATCAGCTTTGGTAAACTTCTCCCATTCATTCATGAATAATCAATTTCCTTTTGCCATTATTAAGGAAATCCTGGAGAATTGGAAGATGGCTATTGTTATGGCACACCATAGCGATTTAGAAAATTCTTACAACTGGGCAAGCAATTAACTGTCTTTCAAACAATGGAAGTGATTAATTTTGCCAAACCACTAGAAAATATATTATTATTAAACACAGAGGTGGAACTAGCAAGTTGTGGGCCCAGGTACAAAAATTCTGCTGTGAACCTGATGATATCCCAGGTAATCCAATGCGGAGCTTTGGCAGTGCGGTGATGACGGCTATGAGCCCTTGTATCAGTATTTGCCGTTGCACTTATTGCACCAATGGTAGTTCCGCCCCTGATTAAACACTTGCCAAGTTTTGCAAATGAGTATTAGAGAGATTGTGATATCACCATCAAAGCGCTGCTCCAAGGCGGTGTTTTGTGCCACCAAAAGGGATTTGTCCTATGCCACCAAAGGGGTGTGCCCAGCTTTAGACATGTGTGTTTCTAGTGCTGCCAGGAAAACTTCTTGTCAAATAAATGGCATTAATAGTGTTCATAAATTTTTTATGACAATGAAAATATATTTTCTGTATTTTTTTGTTAGGTCTGTAATTAGGAAATCCAAAGACTTTGGGCCTGATCCTTCCATAAGCGTAACTTCGGCTTAAAGTACGTACAGCAGATGTTTCCTGTAGTAACTCATGGTGGCCGTAATTGAAATTAAGTTGCCCATAACATTTACCTAATAATGGCCAAATGGGCGTGCCTATATTACAATATCCATAAATACGCTCCCGTTACGGAATGTAGGCGGGGGAGGCATTTAAATTGTACAGTATGGGCTGGGTTTCGTTGTTATGATCACCGCGTTGTTACGTCCTGCTGTAGGTACGCTTGTAAAAGTTAATGTAGGGTTCAGCTGGCGTAAGGCAGTGAAATTACGGCAGCAGACGTAAGGCAGTAAAATTACGGCCGACTGAGGGGAGTGTCCGGTGGAGTGCATAGTATTTACGATGTGCGTAAATACAAACAGCGCTCATTCATAGTTCTGGATCAGGCCCTTTATCTTTGTACAATAACCAAAAGTTACAGCTGATAAACAAGATACCAAAGTATATATTTAATTTCTGTCTTCATTATAGAAGTCATATTGTTTTAGCTAACTGCCATTCTTTGGTTACATCATGGCCTTTATGAAAATGGCTATCTCCCTAGTCCACAATAAAATTGAATCAGCATCAGGGAGATTACCAAACACTTCAGGGAGTCAAGGAGATTATTCGCTCTTCGAGAAGCCTCTTTGATACACAGGGAGATTTGCAAGTATTATTAAGCTGAAACATTTAAATCTAAAAATAGTAAAACAAACAAATACATCATTTTAAAATATATATTTTTAAAGGATATTACTAATTACAAAGCTTCCTTGGAAAACTGTCACACATAATATAGAGTAACGGAATTTTATAGAAACTTTGAATTCATTCATTATTTCTCAAAAGCTGTATTTAATGTGTACCCACCAAGTCATAATTTATTTATCTCTATTAGTAAATGCTAATTGAGTTATGTTTTCAATCTATAAAACCTCCACTTTGCTATTTTAGTGGCACATTAAGAAGCTTTTGCATGTGTTTAAGTGGTGTGATGTTACACAGATATATGCATGTACTTTTCTACAACTGTTTTATTCCTGGGGCAATGTGTTGAGCCTGAAATGATCAGTGGACTCCTGACTGTGCCACAGGCAGAGTCAAACAAGATAAGACAAAGTTTACCAAAAGACTATAAACCTAACCCTCATAGAAGCCCCTAAAGATAGAATAATTCCCTTTATTGTGTAAATGAAATTTGTATTTGAGACATGTTAGTTTTATTAATGTGCTTATGGAGCACTAAAAATATATGCGCAGATTATAAAGCAAAAGAAAAATATTTTTTTTATACTGAATAAGTAAAAATACTTAAGCTATAAGACTACAAAAGTACGGTGAATGGTTATGGAACACTTCTCCTACAGTGGTAGTGGCAAACTACCATTGGTATTTAGAAATGAACAGACTTATTTCATTTTACAGACTAATACAGTTCTGGGGAGGGGAGGATGGAGATGATGTCTTACTTAAATTAAAGAGAACTTAGTACACTCTGATGGCGCAACACCCAAGATTAGCAGCCTACTGAAATAACTAACACACACCACACTGTGTTGAATTTAGACAAAGGAGTATTAATAGATTTGTTATATAATGGGCGCTGGGTGTAAGTGAACAAAAATATATTAGTAATCTAATCAAAGTGCATGAAAAGAAAAATATATTTGATCATAAATTATAAAGTGCATATCGCAGTAAACGAGTTGAAATATACAATAAATATAAAGAAAAACCAGAAGTCTTCGGTGTGAAAATAATGTGATTTATAGTTCATAAAAAAAAATGCATTATCTGTGAGTAGTCAATCGCAGAAATCAATAAATCAATAGGTGGCTTGTTTGTATGTGCCAATTCCAATAATGTATATAGCAAAAATAAATGAAAGCAGCTACTTCCGTGCTCACAGTGTTGTAGAGCAAATTTCACATCCGCCCAGCACCCACTATATAACAAATCTGTTTATACTCCTTCATTTAAATTGAAATCAGTTTGTTTAATTGTTTGATATATTGCAACTATATGTGCATTATACGGCTGCTTCTGTATCTACTCTAAGTGCACTCACATACTATAACATTTGTACATAACATGTACATTAAGTTTCAACCTTGCAGCGCCCAGGAGCTAACTTCCCTTGCCAACGTTATGAGTAATGGGTGGAGTTGTTAAACTCATTGAACTGTGAATAAGTACAGAGTTTGTTTATTTAAGGAAGGAAACTGTCACTTCTATTTGTCCACAATGAGGACAGCACAATGTCTCTGATGGATGTAGGACTGGTAAAAAAAAAAAAGTAGCACATGATGCATGAGAAACAAGAGGTTTATCAATGGCTTATACTGAGTGAGATAAAAGTAATCAGGGTTGCTTTGAATCCTTGTTTGCCAAAAACCTGACTACAAGGAGATTCTTAGGATCACTAAATGAGGATGTAAAAAGAAATGCTAATTCTATTCTTTGCTATCTCCCAGTAATAGGTGGATTGACAACTTTTCATGGTATTATGTTCCCACCTTGCAACAAATCCCTCATGCATTTTTTATGGGATAATTGCATTCCAAAGTAGGTCATGAACTTTGTTCACTTTTGATTTATAGAATCTACCTCAAAATAGATAGGATCAAAAGTGACTAAATAGAAAAGCTATAGTGGATCATTGCTAATACAGTAACACTGGATGGGATCTAGACTTACTATGGTTCTACACCTAGAGCTCCAAAC
The DNA here is from genome assembly GCA_011038615.1 of Limnodynastes dumerilii. NCBI lineage: Eukaryota > Metazoa > Chordata > Amphibia > Anura > Limnodynastidae > Limnodynastes > Limnodynastes dumerilii. The sequence continues at coordinate 299,160 of WWET01000653.1, read as the reverse complement.
TCCAAATCCCCGCTGTGTAAATATTTCAGTGTAACTGCATTGAGACCACATCCGTCGCTCTCATGGATTCCTGCAGTTACCCCCTACCCTAAAAAATATATTCTGTTCTCAATTAAAATGGAGGCAGACCTGAAGACAGATGACTAGCATGCCCATACTGTACAATTTACACAGTAAACCCCTGCCTGTTCAAAACACCCTGCTACTGGAAAATGGTCACATTGTGAAAGTCTTAATTCACATTTACTACTATTCACAAACCTAATAATACTTAAAGATGTTATTAAGTGTCAAAATTATTAGTTAACAGTGGTATGTTTATCATGTGTCCATGGGCTGCAAGGGGCTCCGTGTGCCATAGTGAAAATTGCATTTTACCAACACACACAGCCAACAGCTACTTGTCAGCTGTCTCTATTGCGAAAATGTCCCCATTTCTATATTTGCGCCGCAGGATCCAACAGTTTCTGATGTTTCTGATGAGACAACCAGACAGGTTAGTGCAGGGGAGGGGATGTAATTTACCAGGGTAGTCATAGGGATAGGCTACGGGAAGGGGATGGATTGGAGAAGGGGAGACTTAGGGTTAGGCTGCGGGAAGTGGATGGATTGGCGAAGAAGAGACTTAGGGTTAGGCTGCAGGAAGGGGATGGATTGGAGAAGGGGAGACTTAGGGTTAGGATGTGGGAAGTGGATGGATTGGAGAAGGGGAAACTTAGGGTTAGGCTGCAGGAAGGGGATGGATTGGAGAAGGGGAGACTTAGGGTTAGGTAAGGTTAGGCTAATGGAAAGGGATGGTAGCCCTTTCACAGTGGCGACACACACCCGGCTGCAAGATGACTTATTGATTACAATTATTAAATTCTGTAGGCTTAAATAATATGCATGTAATAGAAAAACTGTTCAAGAATGGCGCTGCTCCTTGCAGACACAGACAGGAGAATATTTCATAAATTGTAAAGAGATTGTAGATAAAAATATCCAAAAATATAGGCTTTTATTAAATATGAATAATTGATATAAAAATATATACAACACCAACAAACAAAAGATAGTGCGTATATTCGGGTTCTGCGCAGATTTACTGATCATATAAACACACACGGAAATCCAGCACTTACTTACTGTGAGTCAGGGCCATTGGCTGTGTGTTTGGGCTCCTTGTCCTGCTACAGAATAAATTTGGAGCCAATCAGACGCCTCCCTGATGTTGTAGAAGAAGTGCTACGAAAAAAAGATGTGGATAAGAGCCCGGGCAAGTAGCAGCAACTAAACACAGGTAAGGTCCAATGCAGCAAGAGTTCCTAGGAGAGTATGACTGACCACCAACGCGTTTCCGTTCACAATGAACTTTCCTCAGGGTGTCTCAAAGATAATAAATAATATGCTAATTTTCTAACACAATACAGTAGTCCCGCTGGTCAGTGTAATATTGTCTAGATAACAAGTCGATTTTGAGAAGTACTGATTATAAATACATTTTCTTTTCTGATATATGACATTATTCATCCTGTCAGTGTGAGTTAGTAATAATACCGCACAGACGGCTCTCCGGCATGTATTTTGAACGGAGTTCTCCAGATTTCCCTCACTTGTAATGGGCTGCCTATTTCCTCATGCGATCAACAGGGACAGGAAGTGGCTCTACGGAGTGAAGATCCCCGTGAGGTGGCTTTTTCTTTTTTGTTTCTGTTTATTATTTTATTTGTAGAATAGGGACAGACTCAGGATCACTTATTAAGTGTGCAATGACAATTTCTCTGTATGTTTATATTTATTAATTCATCAGATGTTGGTATCATACAATATAATCTGCACCATACTGCCTTTTTGTGCCTATATTTGTTGCACTTTAACAAAGAATGTGAACAAGGGGAGATCCATCTACTATGATTCATGTGTTATGAAACAGAGAGCCATGTTATCAATACAAAAGTTCTGTGTGTGAATTTAGGGGACCTGGTACCTTTTTTCAGCGACTTTATATTGTGTTGTAATAGTGGCTACCTGTTTTTATATGTTTGCTGTGAATTAATAAAAAATGATATTTTTGAAACCTGTGCACCTGAGTGTTAACGATACTTTTGTCCAATTGGTTGATGTATGATGTCTTTTTGCCGTACTAGGATGCACCCCTGAATCAAATTTATTAATTAGAGTGTGGTAACTGATATTGCTTATCAATATTTTGTTTATTGATATCAAGGAGATTTATATTTATTGGTGGATAATATACGACAAAGAGCGCAAGTGCTGGAATTTTCTTTTGTTTTTGCAATGATTAGTATATGTTATGGCAACATTGATGTGTATATGATTTTTAGGGAAGTGATTTTGGAGACATATTTTTTTTGAATAGGTACCATTTGGTAATTACAAAATGAGTGGTCAGTGAAGTACCCCTGGTCTGGTGCTAAAGGTTGGCGTGGGTTACTTAAATCGGCTCCTCTATGGCGGGGGGGGGGGGGGGGNNTGGGGGGGGGGGGGGGGGGGAGTAGTAAAAAGGCCGAATTGCCCGATCTAGGGTGCTTAGTAATTCTAACAGTTTATACACTAAATTGTAGTCCCAATTGGTCATAAAGTCTTTCTGTTTGTTTGGAGCACCAGGCCTCTCATTTGTTCCTTGTAGTTACACAGTGGTCACTTTGGTCCTTGGCTGCTCCTCTCCATTTATATATACACTTGCACACATTTCATATATTGAATTAGAAGCACAGCATGTGTTTTCTTGTTACTGTTACTAGTTTCACTTTGGGAGCCTGACCCCTCCTCAATATGGCCGCTGCACACTTTTCAAATGGCGGGAGTTTCTTAATACAGACCTCGGGCTGGATCCAGAACTAAATCTGACAGGAGACTTACGCATGTCATTTGCGTAAGTCCCCTGTCTCAGAACTTCTGTGTATGCTCCAACAGCATAAGTACTAGCATACATAACAAAGTTACTAATGCAGACCTAGTCGTAAAAGTTAAGGTAGGAATCTGGACACAGAAGTAGTGCAAGGGGCGTGCACTCCCCGCTACGGAAGCGTAACTACGGACCCCCACACGCACATAAAGCATGCGGGGATCTGGATCTAGCCCCTCCCGAGTACACATATAGCAAATGGATAAGGATCCCTTCCTGGCAGATCTTATCCCAATATAGCTATATTGTGAACTAAACCTCCTTTTTATGTATGTGCTGACACACAGTGTTATATAATGTTTGTTTGTTTGGAGCGCTGGACCTGCCTTTTGTTCCATAAAGTCTTTTTGTGTCTTCTATGTTGTTTCTCTCTTGGTCAAGTGAATTTTATCTCCGTCTGTGGTTAGTGTAATGTTACAGTGTATGCTCTATACTTCCTGACTGTTTATTTTGCACTGAAATTGAGATGAGTATTTGTGTATTGAAATATTGTGACTCAGCAAATTGACACACAAGAAAAATGACTTGAATAGGTAGTCTTAATTCCTGGGGCCAGATTTACTAAACTGTGGGATAGGAAAAGTGGAGATGTTCAAAAAACATGAATAAAAGATGTCTTGCACAAGTCATGGGCATAGTGATGTCTCGAATAATCTACGTGGAACATTTGGTAACTCCCACTATAAGAAGCACCAGGAGTTGGTATAATTTATTAACAACCAAACAAATACAAGGGACAAAACTCACAAAAGCAATTGGAGCTAGCCTTAAAGTACCAATATTAAACATTAAAAAGTGCACAACAGGCCACTATACTGTTAAAATATCATTACTTTATTCTTCAATCACAGTATCAAATTTTTAATCATAGTTCATGATCATTATTATCAATGATTTCTTATAAAAAAAAAAAAGATAGAAGACAACATGAGTCATGTCATCACATAGATATATATAAGAACAAACACGATCAGCACCGCTCTGCTTATTGTCTGCAAAACAAAATATTATTAAACTGCATCATTGGCTAAGTCTGAACCCTGCACTAAAAACACAAATAAAAAAATAAACAAAAAATGACTACCTCATAGTGGTCTTCACTCCACTCAGTGAGCTACTACCAGACCCTACCTAACTGAAGCCAACAAACAACAAATAAAGAAAATATGCATTACAAAAAGTAGTGCAGGGAGGCAGGAGCGGTGAATCTGTCGTCACACCAACACATGTTTCGCTGTGGCACTTTTTTAAGGTGGCGATGATGCCTATAGCAACCAATCAGATTCTAGCTGACTTTTTAAAGTATGTAATAGGAAAGTGATAGCTAGAGTCTGATTGGTTGCTATGGGCATCATCTCAACATTTCCTTTCCTGCAGCTTAGTAAATCTGGCTGCTAGAGTTGACTATACAGTAGTGTTACTATTTTTTTTTTTTTTAAATACTGCTTCTCTTAAGATGGCTATTCCCTAGAGGGATTATCGGCCCGATCACCCAATTATCGGGTGATCGGGCCAAAAATCGCTCTCGTTAATGGCTAGGATCATTTTTTAAAACTTCCAATAAACGCACCAGAAATGCTCTGGTACAATTATTGGATTTTTAAACATGTCTAAATGATATTGTGTGCTAGCGCCCGATATTTTAAGGGAGCCCATCAGCAAGCTGAAATGCTCCCTATACCTGCAATAGATGCTGCTGCATATCTATGTACTAAGCTACTTTGACATAGTATATAGATATGCAGCAGCATCTATTGCAGAGAGCGATAATCGTCCCAGTATATGGCCAGCTTTAGTGTAATAGCTATCCATGCTATCCATGATCGATGCTCAGCACCCAGAATGAATGTCGTAGGTATTTATGTTCCAGAATAAAAATGAGCGCTATCTTAAAAAATTCCCACAAGCAATAAAGTATACAGTACAGCTTCTCCCAATAAGAAAGACCACCAAATATATTTACTAATCAATTATTCTATTTGCGCATAATATCTATTAACTGTTTCATTATATACTCCCTCCCTATTCTGACTCCTGGAATTGACTTTTTGATTCTCATATTCCGACCTTAAAACTATGCCTGGTGCTTAAATGGAAGCATGACTACCTTATCAGTCATAAGGGCTTGTTAATGCCCTTGTCATATATTGTGGGTGCTGGAGTGGGACACTCACTACCTAGGCCAACCAAAGAAAGAGGCCAGAATTGATGCCAGAAAACAAGAGTACTGGGTACACAGGTAATTGTTATAGGTTAATAAGGAACTTGGAGCTGATGCAATGAAAACCATGATGAAGTTTGAGGGAAGGCAAATTAAAACTATGAAAACAGAATTAGAGTTCAGAAGTGAAATTTCCTTGCTCAACTCTAATTTACAGATTACTCATAATGCTTTACAGTACATTGCTTTGTGCAAAAGCAAAGTATTTTCCCTAAATGAAAACCAATTAAAGTTATTAAGCATCCCTCACATTGCAATATGGTATTGCTCAAGTGAACTTTGCACCTGTAAGTGCAGCCAGGCCCTTTCAGAGTTACAAAGAGGCTTGGGTAAACCCAAACTGACAGGCCCCACACCCTCTTATTCAAAATGCATGTAAATCGTAATTCTCTCCCAGCAAACAGTGAGTCTTTTTGGCTCCTGTCCCTGTTAGACTGACAGCTACAGCTCAGTCCTTGTAGCCCTGTCACCATGTTCAGACATCACTCTCTT
>WWET01000653.1:269472-280977 GCA_011038615.1 Limnodynastes dumerilii | reverse complement strand
TGCAGGGGGGTGCCAGACATGCTAGCACTGGCCCTGAATACAGTTAACCATTACAAATATTATTATTAGAATGTATAGTACAAAAGCATTTAAAACATTTAATACGGCATGATTAAGAAAAACTTAATATTTTGAAAATATCCCTAATTAGAAGGTTTTCCTAATGAATTGGTAAGTATTCCAAATTAATTTTTAGGCATACTTGCCCATTCATTGCCTTTCCGAAACCTGACGCATCTGACGGAAAACCCACCGCAGATATGCCACACTTGACAGCAGGTTAGTTTACAAGGGGAGTCTTATGGTTAGGTTACGGGGAAAGGAGTCTTAGGGTTAGGCTGTGGGTAAGTGAGTCTTAGGGTCAGGCTGTGGGTAAGTGAGTCTTAGGGTCAGGCTGTGAGAAAGGGAGTTGTAGGGTCAGGCTGTGGGGAAGGGAGGATTAGGGTAATGAAAGGGGAGGGTTAGGGTGAAGATTAGGATAAGGGTTGGGATTGGATAAACACTCACCACTAGCTGCTGCAGATTCTTCCTGGGGATGTTCAATCGCTTGTACTTGTTGGGGCAGGAACAATAAATTACAGTGCCAGTTCATAAATGGCTGGTGGAAAATGGCCCTTTAGCAAACAGGCAGTTCTGACCAATTACCTAAACCCCATTTAGAGTCTTTTTTTACTGATGATTAAATATTATGTTAACTATGTGTAACATAATACAGATAATGGACTGGATCCAGAATCAAGTAAGTGCTTGAAATTAGTTACTCCTGGGCTAAACCATGGGAGTCATATTTCATCTGTTGTAAATAGTATTAGAGTTGAGAGGTGATGTTTCCTATCCCAAGTCTAAATAACCATATGATAGTAAAGCTGGTCAGTATCTGTGTGCAGTAAGCAATTCAAAGATATATCCCCCCTGCATGCAAAGAATACAATTAATTTGACTCCCCCTCCAATCAACATGGTTTAGCCCAGGAGTAACTAAGTTCTGGCACTTACTTGAGTCTGGAACCAACCCAATGACAGTTTATATCTATAACATGGTAACAGCATTTAAAAAAGGGCTATTTTACCTTTGTAGCTTCTATTTTACTAGTCATTTAGATAATCTATTTCTTTTATTTTGTAATAATCAGATTATCAGTTTTGCAACAGGTTGGTTCTAAGCCTTCTATCTAGTTTATTGGACACTTACATTCATTGATACGCTACAAGAAGCTTTTGGCATTATAATTTTATATTATGTGTGGCTTAAATTGTGTTTCCAAGAGAATATCACTGTGCTACTGACCATTTCCATATACTGCCTCTCTGGTTAAATGAAAAAGTCTGTCAGTCTTATAATTTCCCAAATATTTTACTGCTGGTTTTTCAGATTCATTTAAAATCCATTTAAAAAACCAAAGTGACCACAGAATGCCTTTTTATGTGACCAATTCTACTTAAAATTATTTAAGGACTATATAAGGGCACAGGGCACTTGTCATCAAAGGTCTAGTTCAGGGCATTAGTAAAATATATGGCCTCCAGCACTTATTTGTTTAATGATTTCATTATGTTGTACAATTGGCAATAGTAGAGTGTGTCTAACATAGCACTCCCTCCTACAGCGGTTATCAGTAAAAGTGTTAATAAGCTTTCTTCACGGCCCTTGACATATTACCCTGCTAACTTTTTTTTCATGGTCTCTGAGTTAAATAAATCCACTTGCATAAAATGCCTATAAAAGCACTTACATTTACTCAATCACGTTTATTATTTTTTTATGAAATAAAGAACAAACCTTATCACATTAATAGCAATAAATATACACATGCATCAATACATAATCAAACATTTGTCATATATTCACTAATATTTCATTAATCTTACTTGCTTTAAGATGTTATATGTTAGTACAACACACAGAAATATGTAGATTACGTTAACCTCCAGTCTCAAGGCTTTCTCCAGTGATTTTCCCAATTGTAATAAGGCTCTGATTGTAATATTGGGACTGAATTGTAAGATAGTTGCATGGATACAATCTTGGTTGTAATATAGACAACAAAGGGTTGTGGTAAAGGGAATTTATTCTCTGGATCGACAGGTTAGCATTGGAGTTCCCCTTGGATATATAGAGCTTTATTTAAGTACCTGTTCGATTCCCTATGAACGAGGTCCTGCGATGATCTGTGAGGTCATCACAGGACCTTTCATTCATACGAAGTATGAAAGAAGTCTCCATTGGGGAAATTGAACATTTGGAGGCGGTATGTGTATGCTGGGACTTGGAAATCGGCAGTCAGGCCTGTTGCTCCCGAAAAGGTAAGTCCTGACTTCTCTTTTTTTTTCTTTTTTTTTTATGTGTACTGTATGTAACAAACGTCGGACCACTGGACCCCTACCTTGCACAATGCATGACTTGGTGAATTGTTGCTTCCCTTTATGTGGTTATGTCACCTTTACTCTCCTTTTGCAGAATCTTACTTCCTTTGAATACATCTTCCTGTAACTCTTCCTTCAGCTGTGGAAGCGACCAAGTTGAGCAATCCAAACACACAGGGATGCAACAGTTAGAACATGGGGACAAGGTTTGATGTCATCTATGGCAACATACCTCACAGACCCCTGTTTACCCTATTCGTTGTCCGTACGTAGATGATAGCAACCGGCCACTGGGTTTGCACCCAGGGCCCTTTGCACAAAAATAAAGGAGAAGACAAACAGGACAGACCAATGAATAGGGAAGACAGACAAGACAAATGCAAGATACAAGATACCACTCACCAGGGTGACATCTCATTCTGGTAATCCTGCACAAAAACACAAAGCACACTACCACTCCCCCCAACTAAGCAATTATATCATACATGCAGTCTTCACATTATACTCGACAACCCCTATGAACAGGGAGATGCTCAACTACCTAACAATCTTACCTTACAGACAACTATATATACAGTCCTAGTTACCTATACAAATATAATAAGAGAATAGGAGATTAGACTATATAGTGATCTAGCCCCTATACTGTGTAAGACTAAAGAGATTTTACAAAGAAGTTCAGGGATTTACCTCTGACACCCTTGAAGTAAAGAGTCATATTATTTGGGTGGCAGAATTTCAAGGGTTAAAAAGTTCATTTAAGCTAAACCTGTGTCTGGGTCCAGGGACTTAAGGGTTAATTCAATTCACATCATTGACTAGAGCTCAGAAGATGTCAATAAAGCTCCTACTCTTTTTGCATTCAAAACTCAATCTCCATGGTCCACTTACCACTGCTGGAGTATCTAGTTTCAACTACTAAACCACATATACTGTCATCGTCCCTGTCTACCATCACCGCCATCTCCAACCATCTAACGAGAGATGCTAACAGGGTCATCTGCAACATTTTCCAAGCCCCTGTCATTCTCTGAGCTGCTCATCTTCTTCCTCTGGATATGCCACCATTGTCTTTTTTTGTCTTGCTCCACACTAGACCTCAGCATGTCTGGATCTGTAACACTACAAGAACTTATTAACTTGCCTTTGTGCCGCAATTCAAATGGCCAATCAGAGCCACTATTAGGAAAATGAATTTTTGTGGGTTTACAGACATAAGTTCTGTTCTGGTCACCCTTTTACTTGGACCAGTACTAAACTAAATGATTGATTGTCTAGTTACATTGGAGGAACTACAGTTTAATGGCAAAAGTGCAAAATCATGCATTTAGAGCTCAAAACCCCAAAAGCTGAATATAATATTAATGGCACTACAATGGGAACTACTGAGAGGGAAAGCTATCTAGGTGTAATTATATATATGAAAGCAATGGATAAAAGTGGGCTTTCATTTGCAAGAAAAAAATTCCTGAGGATCCATGATGCAAAGCAGAGAGAAGGCATCTTCAGAGTCTCTCAAATAAAAGAAGTAATGCTCAGTGCATTAGTAATGCTCAGAGCTGCAATGGAGTTTCTTAAGAACATTTGCAAGATCTTCTTAGGGAGCCAATAGCAGACAACCGAAAAGACATTGTGGAAAGTCTATTAACATCTTACGAGACCATGGGATATAATGTGTCTTTGAAAGTCCACTTCTTGAACTTGTTGGAAAGGAGCACTCTCTGTAACAGAGAGTGAACAGGGATGACCTCACAGCTGCACATTTGCAGCTTTTCAAGCCATTTGAAGTTCCTGCTTAGTAGTGAGCAGTTAGTCAGTGCCATTACTGGTTTTTCAATTCCTGTTACAGGGGTCGATGGATTAAAACCATCCTCTGCTACAGTGTCAGAGTGCCCAGTACTATTCCTCATCACAGCTGAAGCCACTACAGTGAATGTGAGTGAGTGTAACTACATAGCGACTGTTACATTGCTGTGCCCCCGTTGTTCTATTCTACTGCATTAATAGACACAGCTTTTGCAGAACATCTTCTATGCATTTGCAATACTGCTATAAGCATTAAACCTGTTGTAGACTGTTTAATGTATCAGGGCAAGTATAGTCCAAATATTCTGACTGACTATGGTTGGACACTTAAAAAAGGCAAATCACAGCAGGAAATCCTATGCATCAACATTTTAAGTGTTCTACTATGTCTGTACTGTTAACAAACGTAATGTTGTATACTTGTGTCTCGCTCAAAATCCTTACACGACGAATCATTCAAATAATGTTTGAATTAAGTGCAGAAAACACTGTTAGATGCATTTATAGTCACTTTCGTGACAAAAAGTAATAGGGATTTTATAGACCAAATTTAATGCAAAGCATTTATTAAATCTTATAATCCATACACTTATCTCAAGGTAAAAAAAAATGAATAAAGCATTAGTTTGTGCTTTATTTCTTTGAGCAAATTAATAAATGTCATTATCAACATTTAATATTCTGAAGAAACTGGAAGAGTATAAATAAGTATAATAGCACAGGAGTCTAAATGGCTGTTTATAATTATAGAAACTACAGTTCCAGTAAATAGAATAAAGAAAAACCTCCTTTTCTACATAAACTCTCAAGTTCATACTTGTGCAGAATGCAAGATTTCAAAATATAATTGTAAAACAGAAACAAATGAAGGATAAAAAAAAAGGTCATGTAGAGGAATGTAGAAACTGGAAAGACTACTGCTGATGCAGCAATACCAAACAGGCCATGTTTAAACTATTTCTCCATTCTGTCAAGCATATGTCAGTATGGAGTTGATTTTTGCTCTCCATGTAAAGGAACAAACTTAAAATGCCATTATTTTCCAGGTTACTCATAAATTCAAAGTAAGGAAGACGAGTTGAAAAGAGAATGTTCACTCCAGGAAGAGAGCAACCCTATGTAAATTTTGTCCTTTAAAACCTTAGTGTAAATCTCTTTTTGTACATGAATCTTAGATAACTTAATTTAAGCATGGGGCTAACAGTTTCTTTTTTCTTAGTAACATAGGACCGGATTCACACCTAAGAAGCTGCTGTTTCTTAGGTGCATATTATAAAGAATTTTTACACTGAGTATGCTGACTACGCAATCTACGTAGCTTTTAGGCATGTAGATTGACTATATGTGGTCTTTAAAGACCACACATTGTTTTTTAAGTAATAGGAGGTGTGCCACTGCAGCCACCATGGGAAGTTAGACAAACTGAATGGGGCAAAGCATTTACATTAGGAAGGAAGGGGTTGGCAATGTCCTTTCATATTATCCCTACTTAAGAAGGAAAATACCCACAGCAAGATAAGGTAGCCATCCCTCTATGGGACATAGGTGTTATGTAGCGGATGCCGCAACCAGGGCGTGGATTCTAACTAGGGCCTTGTTTTCACTAATGGTGCCCCTAATTGTGGGGATAGTCTGGGCTGCAGAATAACTAGCAGGTCATGGCCTCTGGAGACAATGCCTGGGAGAAGAAGAATGACCAAGATGGAAATGAGAGAAGAGATGAGGCAAGATGGAGGAGGAAGCGGGAAAAGACAGGATAAGAAGAGACTGACCTATGATGTACAACACAGAACACAGAACAAGACAGGGATGGTAGCAGATATACTGTGGTAGACAAGGATGGACTGGACAGATCAGGGGCTCACACAGCACACACACACACACAGGCGGGACCCCGAGAGGGGTAACACTAACAAGCGCACAGGAGAAGGCAGGGAAAAATAGGAAGAGGAATAAACACCAGGTGGAGAAAGCGAGAGAGAGAGAGAGAGAGAAACACGAATGCTAATGGCAAGGACTCAGGCAGGAACAAGATGGGGCACTCAGATAATCACAGGAACTAGGCAAGAGCAATAGACACTGGAGAGCACAGCAGGTCACAGGCTGCAAAACAGATGCTATAAAAGTCTCTGTCAGCGTGACAGAGCCAGTCTGATATAGAGGCTGCTGACCACTGATTGGCCAGCAGCCCAACCCCACAGCATATGGAATAGAACATTCCCCTAGACAGGAGGAATCGTCCAATGAATAGTAGAAGCCAGGATGTGGCGCACACGCCTGCCTGAGGCTTCGGCGGCGCTCCACTTGTTTACATTCTGCTGTCGGCATGTACAGAAGCGGTCCCACGGGGAGAGGCAATGGGTGAGTAGCACTTCATGCCCGCTCGCTTGCTGCGGCGGCATGTAACAGTAGGAGGGAGCAGGACCCTTAGGTGCAGTTTAATGTTAAACTGCACCTACAGATTTCACTTTCTGTAACACAGAAAAAGGAATCGCACAATCTAAATATCAATAATGTTATCCACCTATAAATTGCCCCAATTCTAGGGTCTCATTGGCTAACCTTACTTTATCTTGCTGTCGCTGTCACGCGTGCAGCACCACTTTAAGAAAGCCTTCCTGGCGATACGCACGTGGGGGTAAGGAGGACGCCGAGGTGCACCTCAGTTTCCTCTTCTTTTTTAATTATACTGCCTTGTTGAGTCCATCTATTCACTATATGCGATCAATTTGGCCCTCTATGATCTAGACAGCTGCTGTATATGTTATACCTTTTGTACAGTGCATTTGATCTCCTGCTCCTTACCTGATTTATATATACTGCCCTGTTGAGTCCATCTATTCAGTTTGTGATCTATTTGGCCCTCTATGATTTAGACAGCTGCTTTAGAAGACAGAGGGCCAGATAGACCTGAAGGAATATAAATGACAGGCTGCTGTTCCCTACAACATGCAGTTAATGGGTTAAGTTTAGAAGTTGGGATAGGAACCAATCAGTAAGAGCCTTAGGGGTGGACTTTAGGGAAGGGGGTTGGATTATATATAGTGGAATCTTCTAGACTCTTCTTGCTTCTGAATTTCCCTCCCTCCCTTCCCATTATATGTATATTATAACCTGTAATTTTCTTTTCAGACGGGGCATGGGTGGTGGCGGTATCGGTGGGGGGGTCAGCAGATATTTAGGCGCTGGTTCAGGGCTTCATGAAGGCATGGATCAGGATGGACACACCCCTCAATTATAGCCGGCAGCCATGTCGGGGTGGCTGGGTCCCGGTATGCCTTCCCGAGCGGTCGGGTTGTGCACAGATGATGATGATGATGATGGGTGATGATTCGGGTGGCCATAACCTTCCATAGCGCCAAGGGCAGGGGCTGTCTGCCCTCATGCTGGTTCCAGGATTAGCTGACTTCCCCACACATTTGGTGCCACCTCTTCACAAAATCATATTCTAGGAACGTATTCAGAATTAAGAACGTCTGGTAATTTACGCACGCAAAATGCATAAGTAGGGTGATTTCTATTTAGTGCGCATCTGCAGACCATGGAGCGTAATTGGAATGATGAGTAAATAAATTCTGTACGTCAAAAATTGCGTGCAAACATAAAAAGTCGGACAGATTATTAATAAGTAGGCGTCAGTCAGAACGTAAATAGCAAAAAATGCAATCAACATGGTTTATCCAAAGAGTAACTTTTCTCTCTTAATTTCAAGCACTTACTTAAGTCTGGATCCAGCCCACTGGCACTAGCAATCACTAGCATATTTAAAGATTTGTGTTTTAGAACACAACTGAGAACTAATAAAGCCAGCATAAACTATTCCATATTTTAATATTCCTCTTTATTTGTAGCTTAACTTCATCAGTAAAACTGATACTGAAAAATACTAATACTAAAAAAATACTTTGCTCATCATTCTAACCATGCTAACCACTAATTTATTTGTTACCTTTATTATACAGTTAATAAAGGAAGCCTAGATATTATATAAATTTACTATGTTGCCTTGTTGAGCAAATACATATAAATGGCCAATAACTGTAGCATGAATAAAGCATAGTTACTAAAAGTTGTTCATAGATAAAAATGATGTCTTATGCCAGTGACACAATTACACGCATCAATAAGTTTAATGTATATGTTAGCAGAAATTGATATTTTGGCCTAAATTTAAAAAACATTTTAAAACTCCTTATTCCACATAATAAAGCAATTGACTTTCTGGGATATACAGAGATATTAGAGATATAGGACTTGAATTACAGGTTGAAAATAAGAGAGGAAACTCCTAGGCTAAACCCTGTTGATTTTAGGGGAGTCAAATTTAATCTGTTGCAAACAGTTTTAGAGTTAATAGGTGGCATTTCCCAGCCCAAATCTAAATAGCAGTGTAAAAATAAAACTGGTCAGTATCTGTATGTAGTAAGCAAAAGCAAAGATATATCCCTGCATGCAAAGAATACAACTTGACTACCCCTGAAATCAACATGGTTTTGCCCAGGAGTAACTTTCCTCTCTTATTTTCAAGCTCTGAATCAGGTCCATAAATCCTGTATTTCCTACACTTCTCTGTTCTGCCATCAGACAGTTAGTATTTCAGTGTACTGAAAAACTCTTTAAATTAATTATGAACCTAAAAAATGTTGAATGAACAAGATTCATGAAATGCATAGAAAAACACAATGTTTCTTCTTTTTGCATTTATCTCAGTTTTTGCAAATACAGGTGTCTGCCTCCTCTCCATATGTAGGAGGAGACTCTGCAAGGATGTATTTTCAAAGTTCAGTAATTGACTGTGTAACCTAGCACTTGAGGCAAAAGAGATAAGTTTTTTTTTTTTTACTACTGTTGCATTCTGTATTTCCACCACTAGTGGCCTCTCTTTAAATCATGTTTTAACTTTAGCAGCAGCTGATCTTTCTCTTTCAGCTGTACCTAATAACAATGGTCAACAGAATCTTCTTTATTCTTTGTCAAAAGACTTTATGTAAGTGTATTTCATAGTGTTTTCAATGACTCCATCACGTAAGGATGAGTGAGATCCAATTCCAGTTTGCAGCATTATGTTTATTTACAATACAGACATAACAAATGATTAACAAATTAAAAAGCTGATGCATAGATTTTTCTGCTGTGGTTTGCCTCAGGAGCATCCCCAAGTGTCCAACAGTAGTCAGCCAGCATGATTGGAGAGACTCCAATGCAACTTTTAAACCTAATTAAGCAGACCACTGAAGTTCCCATCAAGCATAAGTTCTCTTATTTGAAGGAGGAATAAAATGACTATCACTTTAAAAAAGTCCCGATAGTGGGGACGAAAGGCGCCATCACGATTGCAGCACTAACCTTCCAGCCGGATCGTGTATTTGTACATGCGGGGACGCCCGCTGTACTTCCCATCTCAACGACGCCGTTGCTGCCTGGCTTCTACGGCTATTAGCCTACGCTGTGCCCGGGGCAGTATGGATGCCTGAGAGGAGGATCTTTACCCACCTGGGAATACCCATTGAATACAAC
The DNA here is from genome assembly GCA_011038615.1 of Limnodynastes dumerilii. Lineage (NCBI taxonomy): Eukaryota > Metazoa > Chordata > Amphibia > Anura > Limnodynastidae > Limnodynastes > Limnodynastes dumerilii. Next base: position 271,291 of record WWET01000653.1, on the reverse strand, counting down.
TGATTCCCTCAAGAACTATTTATTTAACTCCACGCACACAAACAGTAAGACAATTTTATAATACCAACATCTGTATGCCGCTCTAGAATTAGGGATATTGGGCCTGATCCAGAACAACGCCTCAGAGCGAATTTACGCGTGGCTGAGACGTAAAATCGCTGTTTTGTACGCACTGCGCATGCGCACCATTGAAAATACGCACATTAACGTAGCGTAACTGTGAACGTATGGGCCATTCACGTATGTGTCACGTAAATACTTACGTGTTGGCGTGCCAATTTTACGTTTCAACAAAATACGTCTGAAATACGTGAAGTAGACGGGGGGTTGTATTTAAAGTGTACAGTATGGGCGTGCTTAGCTGCGTAAATTCGTCCAGCCCATACGTACGTGTGCGGTTACGTTGGAAAAAGTTAAGGTAGGGTTTGGAAAGCGTATCTTTACAAAATATGTCCGTGCAAGGGGTGTGCCGAGGAGAGTGTAACGAATTTACGCACACGAAAATACACTCCACGAATAAACGTACGGCAAACGTAGTTCTGGATCTACCCCATTGTGCATTTTTTCTTTCTTGTGAAACACACTGAAACAGCGCTGTACCTCCCCCATATATATATATTTCCATTTCTCTTATTTGAAGGACTACAAAGATCTCCTCTATGATTTTGTATAACTGATCTTCTGGAATCTCTTTCTTAAGTGTGAAAATGCCCACTTAGGATCCATGGCTTTGATAAAGCACTTTATATGGATATAGTTTCTCAGGATCAACAAGTTGTGCATTGACAAATTTTTCTTACCTCGGGTTGGTCAATGCTTCCAAATGTATTGGTTTTTCCAGTCTCTGCTGACCCACTCAGGGAACAGCAGTATTTTGTGAATCCGAGATGTAGTCCCAGCAAGAGAGAAATTACTTTTAAATCACTCCTGAAATTTTATTTGTGTTCTTATTAGTTGATTTAATTCAACAGGAAGTTCATGCTCCCAATTGCTTCTTTCATATCAACAACATGAGCTAGTGGTACTGAGGGCAATTATTACTATCGCAAAGGACACAGTTTTCAAGCTAACGTTAAAGGAATCAATGATTAGACACAAATCCAAGAAAACCCTTATACACGAAACAGGGAGCTGGAACCCTTGCTCACAGGAGGCAGACAGGAACCTAGGCACACAGAGATGCAGGCTGTAGCCCTTGCACACAAGATAGATAACTGGAACGCACACATTGGAAATGGAGATGGTAATAGTAGACTAGAGTGGGATTTAGAGGTATGCAAGTAAACACAGAAGTGGAACAGATAACAAACAAGGGCCTCCAAAGGACACCTGACCAATTGGTAAATAACACACACAGAAGGACAACAGGTATCAGAAGGGAGAAGGAGCGGGGCAAGCTGGAGATGGAAAGCGGACTCAAACACACACTGGCAAACATAACACAGTGGAAATAATAAACACCGGAATAAGACTCACGGGGTAGAGACACAAGGAGAGATAGAAGTGTACACTACAACACAGGGAGCCCGGAAACCAAGCTCCACATGCTGCGAGTTGGTAAACACAGCGTGCACACACACATACAAGAGAGAAGCAGATGAAAAAGCTCACTCAACCAGGTACTGACAGTAAATACACATCACTAAGCAGAGGGGAATGAGCTGTACCGGCCTGAGACCGAAACTGCCAGCGTGAGTACCTAGCTACTCACACTGCAAGCTACACACAGATAATGGGGCAGACAACAGAGACAGAGGGCCTGATCCAGAGGTACGCCCGCCGTCGCTAGGACGGCGGGCGTAAGCGTAAGATCGGCTTT
>WWET01000653.1:247594-268158 GCA_011038615.1 Limnodynastes dumerilii | reverse complement strand
TCCAATAGGGTTTTTTGTTTTGCCAAGAACACCCCATCGGATTAAAAGCTTAGAAGACTGGACCGGAACCCCCATCAGAACAGGTAAGGTTCTTTTTATTTATTTAATAGACACTTTTTGGGGACTTTTTTTATATTTTAAATTTTGGTAAAGGGGATTTATATGACGCGATTTTACTGTATATTTAATGTAAATTGGGGCAGGTTTTTCTTTATTATGGGGCATTGGTGTCTTGTTTTGTTATTTATTAGGGGGCATTGGTGGATTCTTTTTGTATTTATTAGGGGGCATTGGTGTTTTGTATTTTTATTTATGATGGGGCATTGGTGGCATATGTTTTGTATTTATTATGGTGCCCCGGTGGCTGGTGTTTTTTGTTTTGATGGGCACTGGTGGCATATGTATTGATTTATTATGGTGCCCCGGTGGCTTGTTTTTTTTATTTTATTATGGGGCACTATTATTATGGTGGCATGTATTGTATTTATTTGTGGGGACATGTAAAGGCTTTTTTATTTTTATGTAGTGGGCACAGTTGGATTTTTTAAAAATGACTAAATGGCCATGGTCTGTTTTTTAAACAGGGCATGCTGCCGATAGTAGTTCTACAAGCGCTAGCATGCCCTGTCATTTATGGGCATGCTTGTGCCTGTAGTTCTACTACCTGCAGTATGCCCTGTCGGATGGGAGGTTTAATTATTTATTTTTTTACATATAGGCTGCGGCGGCGGGGCGGCCGGGGGAAGGGGTTAATTTTTACTAGCTAGCGGTTTTTTTTTTGTTTGTTTTTTTTTAAACTCTGCTGAGTTGACCCTAGGAGTCCACCAGCTCTGAGATGGTGGGATCGTAGGGCTATTTCCGCATGCAAGTGGACTCGTGTTCAGGGAATATTTAAATGAGAAAACCGAACATTTTCTCATTTAAATATCCTGGCACACCCCCTTTGCAGTCGGAATCGGATGCGGGCGGATACCATAAAATCCGCCAGCAATCCGACTTCCTTCCGCATGTAGCGCATGCGCAGACCTGTCAAAAAGCAATGCATCCGTGTGAAATTCACACGGATGCAATACTCTGAATCCGGTCCCTAGTGTTCCTGTTGGAATTCTGTCCTGACGTCTGATTCTGAGTCCCCTTATTTTCCCTGCTGTGTCTTTCCTGTGTGCCATGGATTCCTGCCTTGCCTTGATTATTGTTCCTGGTGTGAGTGAAGTTACCTGCTGTTTGTTGTGTGCAAGCCCCTTGTCTCTGTATTTGTATTGTCAGTTTATATCCAGCCTTGTGCTGATACATGTGCTGTTTCCACTTGCCCCTATTGTATACTCCAGCCCTGAACTGGTTAACGGATGTGCTATTTCCACCTGCATCACTTGTATACTCCTGTGCTCACAGACTCTGTGCTTATTCTACCTGCACAATCTATATCCAGCCTTGCGCTGGTACCGTGAGTCTCCAACTGCACATTTATCTACTTACTCCTGTGCTGGTACTATTCTTCTCCATCTGCACTTACCTGTATTCCAGTCCTGTACTGGTTCTGTGCCACTCCACCTGCACTTACCTGTATTCCAGTCCTGTACTGGTTCTGTGCTACTCCACCTGCACTTATCTGTATTCCAGTTCTGTACTGGTTCTGTACCACTCCACCTGCATTTATATGTATTCCTAGTCATTGCTGGTCTGGGCCTCATCTTTGTAGTATCATAGCCCTGTTTCGGTTCTATCTCCCTTTCACTATACGAGTTTGCTTCTGGGGCAGCGACCTGCTGTTGGGGCGCAGCTCCAGTCCATCCCCACCATCAGGGATTAGATTAGATTCCGCGCCCTGGTAACCGTTACAACTCGAAACAACCTAGGAGAACAGCGACAGGACATAGAAGAAAAGAGAGCTGAGTGGAGGGAGGGACAGAATGGGACAGCAAACAGAGAAGAATAGTGGAGTGTTACACGCTGCAGAGGTAGACAAAGCAGCGTGTCAAGTTTCTCTGTCTGGGTTCTATGTGCATGGTTTCTCTCAGCTGCCAGGTAATCATCTGGAGATGTGCCTGTTGCTGAAATGTCTGATTGTTGGTTATAGCGCCTGGTTTCCTGCGTTTGCCTGCCATTTTGATTGTGCTTTTCTTGTGCTTTTGCCTTGGATCTTGTCGTGTATCTTGCTCCTATCATTTATTCCTGGTGTTACCCTTTACCTTCCTATAGCCCTATCTGTCGTGTGAGGTGTGCGGCATGAGTAGCTTGCTTGTACCAAGACAAATATATAGTTGTCAGCATGATACCTTTGCTGATATAAAATGTTCTATTTTAATAACTATTGGCCATTCTTATGGTATCAGCATTATAATTATTGATTGTTGAATTTGCTCCAGCTAAAGGGCGTGGTTTAGATTCCACAGCTATATAAGTCCATGGGAGAAGCATTTAACCTTTTGATTGCTTCATTAAATGTTTGGGCAAAAAAATCTTCTTTTTAATTAATATCATTATATTAGAGATTTTATTTACACAATTTTTTGTATTTTTGCTCTGTCAACTAAAAGAATTCATTCACAAAACATGCGCTTGCATCTGGATGACTGGGAAGTCATTCACTGAACTTTCTCGCTATGTGAGATAAGACATATGCTATGAATAAATAAATGAATAAATAAATAACACATAGGTCTTCAGCAAATTTGCATATTACATATACAGATTAATCACTAACGTAAAACCATTTAACTTTTGATTAGCATTATGGGCACTGAAATCACACATTTTGTTCTGGATTCACACCTCCGGACGAGTTGCACATACGTCTGTAAATTACTGATAATAGCTACTGCGCATGTAACTATTTTACATAATCTATGCATCGTTTTGTTACATAGATTACATATATGACTGCATAAAGACCGCATATACGCAATCTACACAACGAAACGATACGTAGATTACATAAAATAGTTACTACGCATGCATAGTAGCTTTTATCGGTAATTTACGGATGTATGTGCAATACGGCCGGCGGTGTGAATCCGGGCCTTTATTCCATGTATACAATGTATAGCATATATTTATATAATGCCTGCATTATACACGTTTGTCTGAGGTTATCAAAGATAGAGATTCAGTAAGAATTTGAAAAATAGTCAGTGAAAAAATATAAAGCAATAACAAGTTAGATTCTTTCCATTGTTTTCCACTCCAACATACTGTCTATAGGGGATATGGATTAGTCATTAAAAGGTATTTTAGCATTAGTGCTCCAACATATATGTATTAGTACTATCCTCACTTCAATATATAGGTAGTAAACACAAATGCAGTAACTCACAAGCTGACTAAATCTACAGTTTCCCAGTATTGGCGATAGAAACAAACCCTCTGTCTGAGCACTTCAGACTATACAAATACATAAAGAAAATATTTAATGTGCAAGAATTAAAACTTCTTAACTATCCATTCTATTACTCTGAAGTCTACAAGTTTAAACACAGTGCAAAAATCAGCAATATCTTAATATGTTTTGAAGCTACATTTTAGTTTTCACTTCATTACCACGGCACTACCTATCCCCAAAACCACAACGTATTAGTTCCAGCAGCTTTTCTAGCATCTAAGCCTTGCCACAACTTCCTGCTCATATTCTCAGCCAACTAACTACCTGCAATTAGCTGGAGTCATGCAAAAAAACATTTATTTTCTTTTAAACAACATGCCATCCTCAAACTATTTACTTCTGTTACAAGGTTACCTAAGTGAAAGTAGATATTACATCTGAGATTAGTTTTAGTTTTGTTCATATAACACTGATCACTGATATTCCTCAACTGTTCAATATTCTCCTGCTATAGTGTCTAGTGTCACAAATTTCTGACAAGGTAAGGAAGTAGAGACAGGGCAGCACAATGTTTCAAAGTATGTCAGTATGCTTTCAACAAGTTCTAAAGTACGTGCAATAATAAATGTACCTAGTAATAACAGAACATTTCCACTGTGCAGCTGCATAGTTGTTTATAACTTGTTTATGGTGCCAAAGGGAGGCACTACACAAGCAAAAGGTCATTAAATGTGCACCTCTATAGACCAAGGTATAACTTAGCAAACATAGGATCAGATCCAGGCCTCTGAAAAGAGGGCATCTCCCGACTGTTGGGCATTGGAAAGTACCGCTTTTTGCAATTACGCATGCACATGTGATGCAAATTCAGTATGGATCTGGAACCTCAAGATCCAGACTTTTATACTGATTTTCATATCATGGTGGCAGGACAAGTGTTAGTGTGAAGGAGGGGTTATTATAATTTCACAGTATAGGCATGCCCAATGATCGCCGTTCTATCTAGTCTCCTGATTCATCCCCAATTTAAGTGAGTTACAGTCCTGCTATTGTAACTCTCTTGCATGTGAGGGGATTAGCTACAGTAGGAATCTAACAAAGGTCTAAATCCAGTTCATACTATATTATATATTATTATATATTACTACTATAAAAGTATGCACAGGACATCATGTTTCCCATGGTATGTATAAGGCTTGTTTGAAAAACAGTAATTGTGGTAACATATCGCTGGGTTTACAGCCATACACTTTTTTAATTTCACGATAGTTTAGTAATGTGCAATAAACAGCAATCAAAGATGGTGGCATCAATGAATTTAGATGATAACTGTGACTTATTACAAGTCAGAGATTGAAAACCTTGATCACATGTAGGCAACCAAAGTGCATATTAATTGAAAACCACAACCATCCATAAGCCCTAATAATGGACCAGCATAATGTGCTTTTTAATTCTTCTTGCAGAAAGATAACTGCACTAATTCCATTACACAGCATTAGAGGTTATAAAACTGTTGGTGTGTTTCCTTTTCTAAAACATGTGTTACTGTTTATTTCACCTGAGAATTAGGGTCTCTGAGGTTACAGCTCAGTCATCATTTTTTTTTCTTGTATTCATTTTCTTTTGTCAGTTATAACTACAAAGTGAACCCACCAAAGGAGGTCTCTCATCTTTTCTACCTGTTCCCAACTGAATTTTGAGATATGTGACAGTTTCCTTCTCCACGGTGCTATATATAGAAGCCTGTATCTGTGGCTTGCTGCTTTTTATGTAAAAACAACACACCTTAGAACTTAATTCCTCTAACCACCCACATCAACGGTCACATGTCATAATAGCAACAAATTTTCCACAAGAGAACTATGCCATGTTATTTATTGCTGACATTATAGAGGTATATTTTTGCTGCACACACACACTCCAACACACATTAAAGTAATCTATTGTTTACTCTTATTAGAACTTTTCTAGATTTTCTTTAGCATTTTAAGCTTTCATAGATTTATAAGGTATAATGGGGTAGATCCAGACCTAAGTGCTTGTTGCGTTTCATTGTGTAGCGTATTTACGCTAGCGTATTTTCTAGGCACTCCCCTCGCTCGTATGTACTTTGCCCGTTTTGCGCTTGCCAAACCCTACCTTAAATTTTCAAAGCGTAACTACTGACATACGTAAAGGCTTCATGTACGTGAGTGCCTGAGCAAGCCCATACTGTATGACTTAAAAGCATCACCCCGCCTCCGAAGCGTTATTACGTGTGCTGTATGGCTCTCATGCCCCTTTGGCTGGTACATAGTTACGTGGCTGGTACGTACGATCAGAGTTACGTGGTGTAACATCTGCCATGCACATGCGCAGTAAATACTAATGTGCGATTTTACGTCAGCGGCTAGCGTAAAATCTCTCGTGTACGTAGTTTGGGATCTAGCCCAATGTCTATAATTTTCTGATGTAAAGTTATAAAACAAACACATGGAAATAGATAATTATGATTTCAGAAAAGCTTTTAAAAGATTGAAATACCTGTTAACTGTTTTTTGTTTGCCCATATGCTTAATATTTTTTAAAGGAACAAGAAGATCCAGTAAAAAGAAAATATATTATTCCAGAACAAAAACCTAATGCTGGATCCAGAGATAGTTTTTAACAATTTTCTGTGGATTTGTATTGGATTGTTACAGACGTTTATACTACTCAGTGCTCTCCCAGACCACAGCTAATTCCCTCTTGGGGGGTTCTCACCTATATGATCCCCAACAACTCTAATCAGGTAAACCTAAAACAAACAAAAAAAAGTAATGAATAAGGGTGAATGGAACTATAGCGCAGATTCGCAGGGATTGAGTTCAAAGGGAATACTTGATTCATCAGCGCAGGGTTTTAAAGTTCATTGATCGTGTCGGGATGTTCTTGATGAAAGACTTTGGTCTAATTCATAGGAGACTGTACTGGAACTTCTTATCTTCTATACTTTCACTTTTTCTATTTCCTCTCAAAGGGATGTTTATTAAAAAAAAAAAAAAGAGATAGTCAGCGCTGAGACAAATATATATATAGCCCAAATATATAGATACAATCTCCAGAAGCTACTTGAGGGGGACCAGCCCTTCTAGAAGGAATCAGAAATATAGAAAAAAGAGTGCTAGGAGATTGTAAAAATGTCTATTAATGTATTATACATAGAGCAATAAAGTAATAAAACTGGAAGACCAGTTGACCATACAGGATAAAACACAGAATTAATACACAATTAAAATAAATGAAAAGAAATAAAATTGTAAATTACAGGCTCTGTGCTTAATAGAATACACCTGTATATAAAAATAAGGTCAGTATGCAATGGTGACGCTATTGAGCATAAAAAGTCCTATGTATACATCCATAGATGGTATAAAGATGATGGTGATGACCAGTGGAAATATACTACTAATGAATCCTTGATGTTATCCGGAATATGTAGCAATAAGACAAGACGGTATTCACAGAAGTGTCTCTGTATAGAGGTAGATGATGAACAATTAGTGTCCAAGGTAAGGCAAGCTGTGAGTATAGACTCACTGATTGTGGATCCTTATTTGTGGTAATAAGATGGTTGCACTGCAGAGGATGTGGATATGGTAATAAATAGTGTACACAATTATATACTGGCAATGCCAGGAATATTTACCGCAATGGCTTCAGTGTCAGGTCGAAAAAAAGGATCTCCGCAGCGATGTCGTGAGACAGTTGGACCAGCGTGCAGAGTCTTGGCACTGTGCGGTGTGGAGAGGAGGCCGTGCCTGTTTGTCCCGGTCTTAGATGTAATTAGTGTCCACCGGAATCCCAATTTTATGGGTGCATCGTACATGGCGGTGTGGGAGTATGGTAAGTAAAACACTTGGAACCAGCGTGCCTGTGGTCACCGCATAGATGAGAGCCTTTGTACCACTTGTTAGGTAGATCTGTGTATTTATCGTGCATGGTCAACTGGTCTTCCAATGATAACTGTTATTACTTTACTGCTGTATGTACATTTTTTACAATTTCCTAGCGCTCTTTTTTTCTGTATTTATGGCGTTTATTAAAAACAAGAGAAGAGAAACAGACGCCCCTCTAGTGTGATACAGTCAGGAAATGAGCACCTCGGGCTGGATCCAGACCTTGTTAAGTGCATGAACTTAGTTACTCAAGGGCTAAACCATGTTGATTTCAGGGGAGTCATATTTCATCTGCTGCAAACAGTATTAGTGTTGAGACGTGATGCTTCCTATCCCAAGTCTAAATAACAGTGTGATAGTAAAGCTGGTCAGTATGTGTGTGCAGTAAGCAATTGAAAGATATATCCCGGCATGCAAAGAATACAATTAATTTGCCTCCCCCTGAAATCAACATGGTTTAGCCCTTGAGTAACTAAGTTCATGCACTTAAAAGGTCTGGGTCCAGCCCCTTATCTCTAGATATTATGCTCACCTTCTATAGTAAAGCTTGTCAGTATCTGTGTGCAGTAAGCAATTCAAAGATATATCCCGGCATGCTAAGAATACAATTAATTTGCCTCCCCCTGAAATCAACATGGTTTAGCCCTTGAGTAACTAAGTTCATGCACTTAAAAGGTCTGGGTCCAGCCCCTTATCTCTAGATATTATGCTCACCTTCTAACTTGTTTTCAAACACATCAATAAACACTTACTTTAAAGCCTTTTGCAGTCTTGTATTGTAAATTTTTAGGTAAGACCCCTATTCGGTGTCTTGTTATTTCGCGTATCCGTAGTTCATTCACAACCAGATTTTTCCTCCAAGTATTCATGAAAAACACAAGTAAATATGTGACACAGGGTATTCCTTGGCAAATCACAAAAACATTCCACTCACCTTTTACGTGTCTTGATGCTGAAAATGCAGCATCTTTGAAAAAGGGCGGACCAGCTCGAAACGCGTCATCCAAGCAGCAGAGTGACGGCATCAATCCAGGACGGAGGTTCCCTTTTAGGACAGCAGCAAGATTTCAACCTTACGCAGGACTTGTAATAGGGCACCCTCAGAGCCACGGCCGTTCGTAATACCGCCAATGAGTTTAGAAAAAGTTTAAGAGTTTGAAAAGTATTCAGTTTGAGGATGTGGATGATGATTGTGCAGCCACCCAAGGGTGGGCAGGATGGTTCATCTTTTCATGAGGTGCAGCCCTCTTTTAGACCCCACTCCCCTCCCAATTTCTCAATAAGAAAGTGTTTTTCATTCAATAATGCAAGATGGACACAAGATGCAGGTTGTAAATTTAGACACACTTGCACACAATGTGGAGCCCCCCACCCAACTAAGAATTATAACACCCGCTTGTCACTTGCAATCAGATCCAATCATCCAGGTTTCAGAGCCCTTGCCCAGGCACTCCAATGAACCTTCTCCCGTTAAAATTGAGGTTATGTCATTGGGGTTAGTTTTATATTCTAACCACCTAAAATGCTTGTTTCAAAGTGGGTTTTAAGTTGCCCATTAAGGAAGTTGCTATTATAGACTGCCAGCAAATTCAATGTGGCGGTTTCCAAATATAGTGCTCGCCAAGGTTATGGAGGAGATGCATTTGGGGAGAGTCTCTTTATTTTTTAGTTTGCCTCCTATTCCTGAATTAATATTATCACCAGTGGGAGTTCTCCTTAAGGAAACTCCAGAAAATTCCGTCTGATCCAGTATTTGTCCATATCCGGATGGTGCCTCAGTTAATGATTATTAACGCAGCAGTGTGTTCTGTCACCGTCAGTCTTTTGAAGAGGCACTCGAGATGGTGCAAACTGAAGAGTCTGGGGCCCTTTTGACCAAGTTAAACATGGAACCTACCTTTCGTTTACTCCCTTCACATCCAGAGTCTTTTAAATTTATGGACTTAAGGCTTCCTCAGAGGTTATTTATTGATTAATATTTATCTATGAGTTGTGCCATCTCTTGCATGCTCTTCGAGAAGTTTAGCACGTTTTTGCACTGGTGCATTAAGATTGGAGTGAAGCACGAAACCTTGACGCACTACTTTGGCAGGCCAGGCTCTTTACAGAAAAATGATAAGTTTAGAAACAAGATGAACGGAACTATAGCAAAAAAATTTCTGGATTTTGAAAGCAAAGTAATTCCTCCCCCCAGGGCTCCACCATGACAATCCTTTGCTGAACAGGGCAGTCAATGTGCACCTTTCTGCTCAGGGTATGTTTTTGTTGTAAAGCACTTGTTAGGGGTTTTGGTTTGGGTAGGCAGTGGGCAGCGATACTGGAAAGTACCTTGCTGTGACGGTAGCGGTGTGGGTGTGGGGGATTGGCGCAAGGGGAAGCACATCCCTTGTGTCAAATTAGGAAGCCATGCCCTACTTTTGCGATATAACTGTGGTGTTCAATGTGCAGTGCCCATACAGTAGCCATACAGCCCATACAGGGGCTGCCTGTTCTCTTATGGTTCATTTGCATCAGTTGACCCCCACCTCCTTTCAGTCCCACCTAACTCTACCTTAAAATCAATAGTCCATTTAATAAAATTATGCCCCTTTTTAAACCAAAAAATGATGTATGTAGTAGTGAATTTTGTGAGTGACATGTCAGCCATTGGTAGTTTAGGATTTTTAGGAAGTTTATAAAATCAAAAAGCAGATGCGACCTGTTTTATCACAATAAATCATGAGTGTGATAGGCCTGATGATTGGATAGGTGTGTACCCAACTTTAGGCTCCTAAAAAACATCAGAGTGCATAAAAAGATTTCTTCTCTGAGTAAAGATGTACAGAAATGTGTGAAGCACAGACACATTTTAAAGGATCCTAGAAATTGTCTAATGTGTCCAATAACACTAGGTTGTGCTACATGTAATAAGTACAATGCTGATTTGTCATTACCCAAGGATTAGCTGAAGCTATAAATTAGGTTAACCAAGTACTATTTAGGATAAAAACTAAAATGTAAAAAATATTTCATTTTAATATTAAGTGGTTTGTTTTCCATTACTTAGTAAACCATCTTTAGGAAGCCAGATAAATAAACATTAGGGGTCTAGACTTGCTTCCTACATATATTTAAGTTGCATTTGTCTCACAATTAATATAAAAAGGGATGGAAACCAAACATTTTAATGATAAATTTGTGTTCCATTTCACTAAACACTTAGACATCACTGGTATGTTATGCCCATTAAAACTTTCCAAGGCTTCTATACCAGGAAAAGTTTAAGCTTATTTAAAACAAATACAACATAAGCTTTCTGTAAGCAAGTGCTTTAATTATCTGCTTACTGAAGCAAAACTGGCAAAGAAGTATAAAAAACATAGGACCAGATCCAGAGTTTGAAAATAAGAGGAAATCGGGCGGAAAGTAAATGTTGCAGTTTAGGGGGAGTAATATTGAATTAATTAATTCATTGCTTGCAGAGAGAATGCTTTGCTTTTATTTATTGCACACAGATACTGATCAGCTTTATTTTATCCAGTTTAACTTGAAAAAGGGCTAGAAAATATCACCTTTTAATTTTAATAATGTTGAAATACATGAAATTTGACTCCCCCCTACAACATGGGTTTTTCTTCAAATAGGGAAAGCATCCTGGGATGTATTTAGTACACTGAAGCTTTGTGTAGCCACAAACATTTCTGCTTGCGACGATGCAGTCCTATGTAGCTTTGGAATTAAATAACACTTATATGTCCTGGGATTTTCTGTGGTCCTTGACGTCTTCTCCAACAATACTCCTTCATGGCTCCCAGGTTCAAGCTGCACCCTGTTCTCCCCAAAAATGGCCATATCAAAACTGCAGCATCAAAAGGTAGCATTTTTTCCCTATAGCTAACCCTAACCCTCCTCTTCTATCAGCATAACTTTAACCCTCCTTGTCCCGCAGCCTAACCATAACCTTCCCCTTCTATAAGCCTAACATTAACCCTCTAAGTCCCACAGCCTAACCCTAACCTTCCTGCCTTATCAGCCTATCATTACCGTCTTTACTATTTATTATTTATTTATTTATTTATGGGCACTGGTGGATTGTATTTTAGTTTTTTTTGTGGTGGCACGTGAAGCGTTTTTTTTTTTCTTTTAACTAAATCGCCATGTGTAGGGATTTGTAACAGCTACCCTAACTTCAGCCAGCGTAAGGGAGTGTAACTACGCTGGGATGGCGGCGTTACTACGATAACGCCGCCCTCCCAGCCTCTTTACCCTCCCTCCCCCCGCCTCCCTACACTAACCTGAACATAGTAACGCTGAGGTACGCCCCCTCCAGCGTTACTACGGTGCTGCTACGGGCACCCGATCCATGATCGGGCGTTGCCGTAGCTACGCCGGGAAACATCTGCCCGGCGCATGCACTGATCGGCTTTTAAGCCTATCTTACGCTGCTGGCTGGCGTCTTAACGCCAGCCAGCTTAGGTCTGGATCAGGCCTTTTATCACTGTTTAGTTAGTAACTGCACAGTTTGAGTGTGAGCACAGTGTGGGAGAGAGGCTGCAGTGAGAGACTGTATGGCAGCCATTTTATATACTAATAGTGAACACCATTTTGATTTATGTCCTGTCCATCTCTTTTTTACTCTATTTAGTCAATCCCATTAAATTATAGCATCAATCACCAGTCATTGTTCTTATAATAAATATACTTTATTTATGCCTCATTGTATGTGTGATACATACTTGGAAAGAGTTATTGTGGTTGGGTACAATGGGGATGCCCAAGTCACATTATGATGGATTAAGTCCAAGTCCAAGTCCGCACCCCACATAAAAGTAAAGAAGATTTGGGTAGAGGCACTGAAATCCAAAACAGGCAATATGACACCACCCCTTCCACTAAGCCAGGGAAAGGGGCACTATGAGGTTAATGGTATTACTAGCGATATAGTCAATGTCTATCTTCTGTGCTTATTCCAACCCTAACTACAATCTGTAATCTTTCTCTCTACACTGGTATATTGTCGTCTTTATTCAAGCATGCTCTAATTACTCCAATTCTAAAAAAAAAACTAAACTCTAACTCAAACTCTCCCTGTAAATATCATCCCATTTCCCTGCTCCCATACACCTCAAAGCTGATCGAGAGACTTGCCTACACTCCCATCACTCACTTCCTCTCCTCACGCAATCTTCTGGATCCTCTTCATTCCAAAAGCTCCACTGAAACTGCACTGACCAAGGTGGTCAATGACCTAATCACTGCTAAATCTAAAGGCCACAACTGTCTTTTAATCCTACTGGCTCTTTCTGCTACTTTTGACACTGTTGACCACTCTCTCTACAAATGTTACAAACCCTGGGTATTCAGGACATGGCTCTTTCCTGGTATACAGTGTACTTATCTAATTGCTCTTTCAGTGTTTACTTTTCTGACCACACTTTCTCTGCTCTTCTTCTATCTGTTGGAGTACCACAAGGCTCAGTGTTGGGTCCATTGCTCTTCTCTATACCACTTCCCTTGGACAACTAATACAGTCGTTTGGCTTTCAGTATCATCTGTATGCAAATTATACAAAAATCTACCTATCTACTCCTGATCTCTCTCACCAACTGTTGGCCCGTGTAACTGAATGTCTCTCTGCTATTTCATCCTGGATTTCTTCCCATCATCTCAAACTAAATCTCCTAAAAACAGAGCTAATAATATATCCAACTGTCACCCACCCGGTCTCTCCATCTCTGTTGACAATAATGATAGGGCCTGATCCAGAACAATGCTTCGAAGCGAATTTATGCGTGGCGGAGACGTAAAATTGCTGTTTAGAACACACTGCGCATGCGCACCATAGAAAATACGCACATTCACGTAGCGTAATTGTGAACATATGGGCCATTCACGTATGTGTCACTCCAAAATACGTCTGAAATACGTGAAGTAGGCGGGGGGTGGTATTTAAAGTGTACAGTATGGGCGTGCTTAGCTGCGTAAATTCGTTCAGCCCATACGTACATGTGCATATGACAGTGGTTACGTGTGAAAAAGTTAAGGTAGGGTTTGGGAAGCGTATCTTGACAAAATACGTCCGTGCAAGGAGTGTGCCGAGGGGAGTGTAGCGAACTTACGTGCACGAAAATACGCTCCGCGAATAAACGTACGGCACACGTAGTTCTGAATCTACCCCATAATCCCTACTCATAAAGCTCAAAGCTTAGGTGTTACCCTTCACTTTGAATTGTTCCCCACATACAAACTGTTTCTAAATCCTGTTAAATACATCTAAAAAACAACCTGGAAATTGGCTTTCCTACACGCACAACACATTGCGCATTTCTGGTATTTCTGATATTACCATCAACCAAACACAGGTGCAAGCCTTCATGATGTGCCTCCCATAAAACAGCAGGAGCAGCAGGAGGTGACAGTTCAGGATGAACTTGACCTAGGAGAGGAGGCAACGATGAGCGCCCCAAGTGCTGGTAAGCGTATGTTTATTTTGTCTGTATTTATTGTAGTCAGACATTGTAATAATTTTACGAATTTTGCACATGTGCCTTCTGAAATAAGCATACATCTATTAAGATTAGCAACAAAAACCCTAACAGAAATTAGAGTAAAAAAATTATAATTTAGGGCTCTAGTTACTAAAGCTTTAAAAAGTTAATTTTTGGAGTTATGAAGTTATAACTCCAAAAATGAACTTTTTGCTATTTACAACAGCTGCACCGCCATGGAAGTCACCAGTTTCCATGGCCATGCGGTAAAACTTCACCTGTCCTCGCCAGCCCGTTGTTTTCAACGGGGCTGGCTATTTACTAACCCTCAGAGCGGAGTTTTATACTCTGCTCTGAGAGTTAAAATAACGCCATTTCAGACTGGCGTTCAGACTTCTCTTCCAGCAATCTCCCCATAAAATCCGTAAAATACGTAAATACCCTTGTCTTTAAAAAATTAAAATAAAAAAAAATTAAGAAAATTAAAAAACAATTTAAAAAACAACTAAATAATAAAAGAAAACAAAATAATAGCTTTAAATACTTACCGGACCGAAGACGCGTCTGCCCGCAGGAGCCGGCCCCGACATGGAGAGCCTGCACATGCTCAGTGCTTCTCATGTTGGGACTTTTTTTTACAAAGTCCCAGCAGAGAGTCACTGCGCATGTGCAGACTTTCCAGACACATGAGGAAAGCCTATGATGCCTGAAGAAAGTTCAGATATCATCGCGGGACAGCCAGCAGAGGGTGTGTATTAGTAAATAGCCTGAACGTAGCTCAGGAGTTCTCAGAGAGCGAATTTGAACTTGCCTGAGCTTCGTTCATGCATTCTTAGTAAATAGAGCCCTTAATTACATTTTTAAAGAGATGCAAAATTTTGTTATTGTGGGGTTATTTTGTTTTAAAAAAAATAGGTTCAAAAACTTGTGTGACCTTTCATTGTATGTTAGGGCAGGCCTAGTATACATAAACATTATTCATTTATTAGAGAAATACATACATATAAAATATAACACAATAATTAAACACGTTTTATATGGCCTTGTTGTAGTCAAAAACAAAATGGCAAATAAATATAAAATAAATAAAAAAAGTAAAAAAAATGACATTGCACATTTTCGCATCAAACACTGAATAGATAGTAATGCTTGTATGTTACGCTTGCATCTTGTGCACACACAATTAATTGACGAATAAGCCGCAAGCAGGGAAGTGCTTTCGTCTGCGCGTCAGAGAAAGTCATGTACGTTTGATTCACCCCTTTTATATGGAAAACCGCAACTTTGAATCAGATGTGGTTCTTTTTTTTACTTGTGCTTTCGTGTTTCTAAATCAGGTCCTATGTGTTTAACTAACATCTCCTCTGAAGGTAGAGCTGTTATTTAATTGATATAAAATATTTTTCAATTTGCAGAATTATATATGCAAAATAATTAAGGCTTTATTTAACTGAAGAGTTCCTTTTACTGCTCATGTTTATCCTAGGGGAGTCCTTTCATAAGCAAGATCATGGGATTTTCATAAAATTTCGTTCTTTCAGCACAGCATCATTTATTGAATTATAGGTCAAACATGTTGTCCATTGGTCTTTGCATTTCGGGGTTAATTGCTGTTGAAGTAAATTGTAAGTAACTGAATGAGGATACCCTCAATACTAATTGATAGTCATTACTCAGTCTATTTGAAATGAATTGGTATTCCCATGTCAGCTTTAAGCAAGCAGGTGTCCAAGCCACAAAATGAACGCTCACAATTGACACTAATTGGCAAGTAAGGGAAGAGTCTCAGAGGAAGGTTGAAAATCTGCTTTCCAGTTATCCTCAGTGGTGGTATTTGCAAAGCCAAAATCTGCAGAACAGAGAAACCATTACATGTAAGGCCTGTTCACAGCCATTAGCTATACAAGAACTCCAGCTTCCATGACACATTAGAGGACAAACTAATTATAAAAACCAGAATTCTAGAAATGAAAATATGATTACCGGGCTGCTTTATGCCACAGAAAAACAACATTATTATTGTAGCGTACAGCAGAATTTGAATGTATTGTAACATATTATAGTAATTTTAGATGTATATGTGAGCACATTGTAAAATTTAGAATAATAATAATGGACCGGATCCAGACCCTCCACATTTTTTTCCATACATATGGGAGTCTGTCCGTCCGACAGAGAGAGGGGAGGGCACGCCCCCTGTCACTTCCCAATGTCGTGCGTCCTTTTTGGCAGCTTACGCTGCCAAAAAACTGCCTTAAGTCAATTGTGTGGATCAGCGGCCCGTATGACCGCTGATCTGCACCAGTGTGGATTAGCATGCTTCTCCCCGCCCACTTTATCTGGCAGAGAGGAAACATTGCCCATTTCATAAGAGATGGGCTCGTATGGAACTAAGTTCTGTATGATACTTGTTATGCTAGTGTTGCTGTCGTAACACTGGCGTAACATCTGGAGGGCTCATGCGCCGTTCAGTCAAATCAGGCCACTTATGCACCTTGCGGCCAGGGGGCCTGACTTTCTCAGGTCTGGATCCAGTCCAATTAATTAATCATTTTAAAACAAAAAAGTAAAAAAAAATTTGAACTTAAAAAATGATCCTACCCTTCCCAGCTGTGCCTTAAACTGCCATGTAGTTTCAAAGCTAAATTTAAGAGTTCTGCTATGTTGCTTAATATGTACATTCAGTACATTGCGGCAGAATATGAATTGAGAGTAGTTACAGATTCCATACAAAGGTCAAAAAAGTGCCAGTTCGTAGTTCATGACCTCATTTTATATTATTCCACATGTAAGTTTTACTGGTTCACAGTGTGCCGCTTACAAGTGTCCTAGGCTTATACTATGCCACACAGAAATACCCTTAGAATTTATTAATAAATATGTAATATGTGAAAATAATATTTGGCACGCACTAGTTTCTTTAATTTGCATTTTATCACACTATATATAATATGCCACATTGTAGTGTCCTCTGTTCATATTAGCCCAAAAATATTTTCTTTTTTATTCAACCAGGAATAAATTAAACTCAAAAAATGTAAAAGTTAAAAAAAAACTAAATTGATGCAATAATACAAATATCACATTTAAAATTAATTGATCTGTTTGTTTCTTTGCCTGTCTGGTTATGCATTTAGACACCACATGCACTGATGTGGATGAAACCAATGCGAGGTGGTCCAGTTGGTTCCTGCCCAGGTTTAGAAAGGGGGGGGTTAGAGTCCCGGGTTGAGGTATGCTGTGCAGAACTTTGACCCAGGGAGCCTGTTCTGGATCTTCCCTGGATGGATTTGGATGAATTGGTCTGGGATGCCTTATGGAGTCGTTATTTTTTTGTTTTAAATCCTAAGGGCCCAATTCAATTAGCTTCACACGTGTTATTTGCAGTGTGAAGCTAATCCTGCAAATTTTTATTTGTAGATTTTTATGCGTACCTCGTAGAGGTGAACAGAAAAATCTGTGAATTTTTCCCGTCTTTGTGGCAAATTAAAATGGGCCCTGAGAGTTTATTTTTTCAAACCACCACCTGAAAATATGAAATTTTTAGCATATCTTCCAAATGACCCAATTTGTGGGTCGCCAAAGGAATGAGATTTATGCAAAAGTGGCTATGGTTTAGGCTAGTTGTGAGATGAGTTTGGACAGAATGGTGTAGGGATTATTTTGTCTCGATTCTGGCATTTAAAAGAAAAGGTGGGGATTAGGGCTACTGGTGACACCTCAAAAACAAAAACCACACTGGGCAGCCACCTTAAGGGTGTGTTGGGAAAGCTGTGAAGCTGCTAATTATTTTTTTGAATGTTTACATTATTATTATTAATTTATTATTTATTCATTTATCCATGTTGATGAAGGTCTGGGTATATTTGACAGTGCTGCGGTAAAGATGCTGGTACGATATGATGTTCTGCGTACCGTGGAGATAGGAGGCGTAACAGCGTTAGATAAGGAACCGAAGTGTCCTCACTGTTTGACAGTTCTCTTTATACAAATTAAGCCAATCATGTCATGTAAAATCTGCGAGTTCTGTGCATGCCTAGAAGCCATAATATAGGCAGAGCCAATAACAGCGGAAGTGCAATATGAGCAGTTATATGCCATCAGGAGTCGTGTCAGTAGCGGAGGTGGGAGCACACTGAGAAGGGGTTCTGCCAATAGCTTATATTATGGCTTCATAACTTGGAGAATAACCTGGTGCATTCTAAGGGTGGAGCCGGGCACCATCTGTATCTCTGATTATACACACAATTGCTGGTGTGCCTCTAATCTCCACTGTAATCCAGAATACAATAATACCTGGGATAGGGGGCATCAGAGCACATTCTTATAACATACTATGGGGCACTGGAGAACCCACCATTGGGTGAAATGAACAGCATACCATCCAACTGTCCTGATTCACAGGCTGCTGTGGAAAAGAGGGTTTGATTTGAACAAATGAGGTCAGTTGTGGGTGGAACAGGGTGGGGCTTATTTTGTTCCGATTTCAGGATTTCAGGATTAGGGCTACTGGTGACACCCGAAAAACTAAAACCACACTGGGCAGCCACATTTGGGTATGCTGAAAGAGCTATAAAGTTGATAATTATTTTGAAAGTTTCAACAGTTACATCAAACTCATTGATAACTTAATAACTTGAAGATTTGAACCCGGGCAACACCGGGTTCTTCAGCTAGTAAGCATATACATGTATGATATCAACACAATTCATATAAACAAACTTTTTTTATGATTGCTTTAAAAACTTCTTTAAAGGTTAGTTAACATTGTTAAACCTAGTTAGCAAAAAAAGAAAGTGTTTTGTTTTTTGTTTTTATTTTTAAGCCAGATAGTTTTGTTACGTCTTCTTATCCTTGTAAATTACAAGCATTTGTTTCACTGACCCTAAAACAGATGTCCAGTGTGAAAGTACGCCTGGGAAGAAATGTCACAGTGTAAAGTCCCACCAGGAAAAAGCTTGTCTGTGAATGGGGGAACAGATGGCCTGGGGTTCCAACCTCCATGGTGAAGGAAATTGGCAAAGATTGGAACGCTGTGACAGTTTCCATTTCTTTTTGTTTCATCTGATTAAACTAAAGTTTATGCTTCATTGTTCTTAGTTACATGTGTACATTGTTTTATTGAGTCTTTTGATAAGACATTTTGTATTTTAAGTTATATTCCCTGCAAGGGTTGATTATGCTTAACCATATCATACTGAAGAAATGTAAACTTGGAGAATGTATTTTTCTTGGCACCTGTTAATTAAGCATATTTATCATTATGGTGTCTTTGACACAGGATGTTTAAACACTTTCCGCATCCTAAGGGTGTGTGATTAATTTATCATTCTTTGCATTTAATTATTTAATTTGACAGTTACAAGCTATGTATTTCTTTTGCCTGTTAGTTCAAAAGGAGTATAGTGAATCTGCTGCAGATTTTGAGCAAGGCCATAGCTGATAGAAGCTTGATGTTACACAATAATAAAAGGATAGGTTGTTTCTGGCTAACATATATTTGAGAAATTTAGCATGGTTTGGATTTTGGGTTTTGCTGTTTTGCCGAAATCCAAGCTCTGATGACACAATCTATGATGCCATTTTGCATAGCTATTTCACAACAGAGAAAGTGATAGCAGATAAATGCCACATGGCCCATTAAGTCTGCCCAATTGTTTATTTAAAACTGACCGTAGGCCCTATTTTATCCTCAATTTAGTTTGAGATTTATGATATCCTTATATTTATCCCAAGCATGTTTAAACTACTACTACTAATCTACTGTGTTAGCCTCAACCACCTCAGATGAGAGGTTATTCCACTTATCTATCACCCTTTCAATGAATTGAATGTTTCCGCACATATCCTCTGAACCCACCACCTACCCATTTATACACATGCCCTCAAATTCTATTACACAGGTGTGGGTCGCTGCTGAGAATGGCCCTCTTTCGAAATTGTCGTTTTCTCCCCGCCATTTGTGAACTGGCTGAGAAATCGATTGCTTCTGCCTTGCCGAGGAGAAGCAATCTATCCACTGAAGAAGGAAGATGCAGCGGTGAATGGTGAGTTTTAATGTAACCCCAACCCTTATTCTAATCCTTACTCTAACCATCACCTTCCATTACCTTAACTCCCTCCTTCCATTAACCTAGCCCTAATTCTCCCTTCCCCTCAGCCTGACCCTAAGACTCCCTTTTCCTCATCCTAATCCTAAAACTTCCTTCCTTATAGCCTAACCCTAAGATTCCCTTTTCCACAGCCTGACCCTAAGACTCCCCTCCCCGCAACCTAGCCCTATCTCCCCTATATATATTGAATTAGCGCTATTAAAAATAGTGACAGACGAAAACTAGCTTTCAGTTGTCTCTATTTTGGACACAGCATTTTCAAGATGGCAATTGCATCCCTATTACACCACTTCCTTTGAAACATGCCACTCTCTTCTAGCTGGTCACAACCCTTGATATATTTGAGAGCTGCTAACTTATCCCCCCTCTCCCTTCTCTGCTCCAAGCTATACATGTTTAATTCCCCTAAACATGGAATGCATCACTATTGGGAATTATGCTAAATTTTTCTGTTAGCCTTGTGCACAACTAATTGTGTTCCATTTGTAGTCATAAACCTATTTGGATTACACTAATGTGTTATTTCACTTAGTGAGTAAGGGGAGGAATAGAATATGTAAGCATAGGGCAAGAATAGCAAAGATATGTACTTGTAAAACCTGGGCAAAATGCATATATATATATATATATATATATATATATATATATATATATATATATATATATAGTGGATACACACCACACACACACACACACACACACACACACATATGTTTCTTGTCTTTCTGCTCTTCCTTAGCACTCT
>WWET01000653.1:233470-245558 GCA_011038615.1 Limnodynastes dumerilii | reverse complement strand
GGACCTCGATGTCCCGCGATAGAAGGGGCATCATCGTTGGAAATTTATTCGTAAATGAAGTTCCGACGATGATGTAAAAGTGTCGCGCATGGCCGTACGCTCTATAAAGGCTCAATCTTATTTCTCTTTTCATTAGTGCTTCAGTGGATCGGGAAAGGAAAAACATTGGTGGTTCAGGGAGTTTGCAAATGAAATGCATGAAGGAATCAGCATTTATATAATGAAGGTTGCAGAAGAGGGTGACTTAACCCTCTTCTGCACCAATCACAGACAGAGGGGGCGGAGTACACTATCGCTGGTGGTTCAGGGAGTTTGCAAATGAAATGCATGAAGGAATCAGCATGATTCCTTATGTGACTTAACCCTCTTCTGCACCAATCACAGACGGAGGGGGCGGAGTTTGCCACACTATCGCAGGGAGTGAATGAAAACTCCCTGCAGACAGCTCCTAACGCCAGCCTGAGCTTGGAGCGGCGTGACAAACTCTGCTTCCCGGCTGTATAAATATGATGAAGCGTTGGCCTGCATTATGAAGAATGGGAAACTATTGTTTCCACTGACGATGCAGGATTTATAAATAGTAAAAACTTAATTTTTAAGTGAAAGTGTCAGTTTTCTCTTATAAATAGAGCCCATGGTCTGTGGAAATTGGATGGCCTTTATAAAGATGCCTATGGCTTTGATTAGGTCCGCAATACATACAATGTTCAGATGTCGCTTTAAAAAGCAAATCACAGCTAAGTATTTCAAAACCACTAGAAAGAAGAGATTATATCCTAAATATAATAGACAGAGGAGAGTAAAATCCTACTTTTCTTTTGCTGTTACACAATACCATGCTGCAACTTGCTGGATATATAGGGGCAGATTCACACATAATTGTGCGATCCGTAGGTGTGGATTCGACTGTACTGGCACCTAATTCCCCACTCCCCTCCCCCTGCCCCTTACAAGTGCCGTAGGGCACCCTTAAATACCCGTGCGTATTTTCCCTCTTAAGGAGGGAAAATACGCATGTAGATTTCCCAGTCTTCCCTCCCAGCCTAATTTACATCCCCCCGCCCACTTTACGGAAGTAACACCAGAGTCTGCCGTGGCACGCCCCCTCTTACCTTAAAAACTATGTGTTATCTTTAAAGACAACATGTATTTAATATCCGTACGGAACCCCCTACGCAGATTGCATAATCTGTATGTCTACACATGCACAGTGGCTCCGTACGGAATAATACGCACTTTAGAAGCATTAGCTTCTTAGGTGTGAATCAGGGCCATGGCCTTTGAATAAAGTTGGGGCAATCAATCTGCTGGTTTTGTGGATAAGGCAGGAGGCAGAACCCCTAAAGTCAAGTTCTGCAGCAAAATATAAAAAACATAAAAAAAAACCATAGAAATCATTAGTATTTATCTATATAGCAGAATGCTACAATTTTAAACACATTTTAAACACATTTTTAAATCATTGTGTCTATTTTAGTGCAGTGTGTATATTTTCTGTTGTGTTTTGATTTTCTCACCGTACAGGTCTAGGCTTCAGGCATTGATTATACAGAAAACTGCTTCTTCATAACTTTAAGACAGTAGCTGTCCAATAAGAAATAGCATGTGCTTGTCTAAACTCGCTCAATGGGACCCATGAGAAAATATGTGATCTGAACAGACCATGAAACCTTTCACAGTCATACGGTGTATTCCTGAAGAACTGCATACCCATGCTTTAGAAAAAGACTGTCCCTGGTGGCTAATTTTCCTCTGACTTAATGGAATTCTTTATTATTGATTAACACCTTTTTAGGATGCCCAAGGGGACAGTAATACCATGGCATTAATTATAGACTGATGAGCTCAAACAGGGCAGAATTTACATATGGGAGTAAATCCAGCCAGAAGGTAGTTTTTTGCATCGCAGAACAACCATGCTGGGTTGCAGAGGGAGCACATTAACAATGTGCAGACAGATTTAGAGTTGAAAAATAAATGAGATTTAGAGTTGTTAAAAATTAAAATTTAAATATAAGACCATATCCAGGCCTAATAATGTTAACTGAATTACTCAAGCAGGACCTGATTCACAGATAAGAGTGAGTGCCACACCTAACTCACTCTTCCAGCCCCTAACACGCCCCTCATTTTTAGGTACCTTATGGCACTTATGAGTGCCATAGGGCTACCTTATCTAACTGTGCATAGTTTCCTTCTTAAGGAAACTATGCTTTGTGCAATGTCCGACATAAATCCCTGCGTGCGGTCTTTAAAGACCGCACCTACGCTATCTAAGTACCGATCACATGCACAGTAGGTCATTTCGGACAGATACGCACTTAAGAAGCAGAAGCTTCTTAAGTGTGAATCAGACCCACAGTGTGCATGAGTCGTTCTTAACGGGAGCACAGTGTATGCGCGTTACACATCTGATCTTTGTGCGTATGAAATGCAGCTCTGTATGTTCAGAGTTGTGTCCGACAGGGCATGACATCCTTACGCAGGACCGAATATACGCAATGTGGGTGGGGGAAGTCATTTCAATTATACAGTATGGGCAGAGTGTTTTGCGTTCTGTACGCACACTTATGGACACGGAAGTCAGCTAAAATCCGCACGTGAAAGGGAAGTGTCATGGGAGTACACTGGCCTCTTATGCAGAGATTTTTCACTCTATGCATGCAGATTTTTTGCACTTAAGTATAGATCAGGCCCATAATGGTTAAGTAGAAGGGAAGGGATGGCCATATGAGCACTCAGAGCCTTTACATAAGTCCCTTTCTGCATTCTGGTCTGATTTGTGTATTATACCTTGTAGCTTGCAAAAGCTTGTAAAACTTGTTTACAGTGTCTGCCTAGTAATATACTGTATAGACGTTTAATCTTGTTTTTCAAGATAGTAATACAGCACACTTTTTTATGGGTAGAGCTCTGGACTATGCTGTCTGCCAGGGTATGTAACAGTGTGGAAAGTGAAAGTGACAGTATGGACATTTAGAAGTGGCGGTATGGACATTTAGAAGTGGCGGTATGGACATTTAGAAGTGGCGATATAGACATTTAGAAGAGACGGTATGGACAATTAGAAGTGACGCTATGGACATTTAGAAGTGACGATATGGACATTTAGAAGAGACCGTATGGACATTTAAAAGTGACAGTATGGATATTTAGAAGTGACGGTATGAACGTTTAGAAGTGGCGATATAGACATTTAGAAGTGGTGATATGGACATTTAGAAGTGACGGTATGAACATTTAAAAGTGGCTATATAGACATTTAGAAGTGGCGGTATGGACATTTAGAAGTGGCGGTATGGATATTTAGAAGTGACGGTATGGACATTTAGAAGTGACAGTATGAACATTTAGAAGTGGTGATATAGACATTTAGAAGTGGTGATATGGACATTTAGAAGTGACGGTATGAACATTTAAAAGTGGCTATATAGACATTTAGAAGTGGCGGTATGGACATTTAGAAGTGACGGTATGGACATTTAGAAGTGATGGTATAGACATTTAGAAGTGACTGTATGAACATTTAAAAGTGACGGTATGGACATTTAGAAGTGATGGTATAGACATTTAGAAGTGACTGTATGAACATTTAGAAGTGGTGGTATGGATATTTAGAAGTTGTGATATGGACATTTAGAAGTGACAGTATGAGCCTTTAGAAGTGACGGTATGGGCCTTTAGAAGTGACGGTATGAACATTTAGAAGTGACGGTATGAACATTTAGAAGTGGCCATATAGACATTTAGAAGTGGCGGCATGGACACTTAGAAGTAACGGTATGGACATTTAGAAGTGACGGTATGAACATTTAGAAGTGCCGATGTTTAGAACTGGTGGTATGAACTTTTAGAAGTTGTGATATGGACATTTAGAAGCGGTGGTATGGACATTCAGAAGTGGCGGTATGGACATTTAGAAGTGGCGGTATGGACATTTAGAAGTGATGGTATGAACATTTAGAAGTGGCGAGATGGACATTTAAAAGTGGCGGTATGGACATTTTGGAAATGACGATATGGACATTTAGAAGTGACGGTATGGAGATTTAGAAGTGATGGTATTGACATTTAGAAGTGGTGTTGTGGAAATATATACAATAATAGAATAATAGCTATTGGAGATTTACAGTTTTCAATGAAACCAGTAATAGAAGTGACAAGCTCTGGTATGTAATATTCACCATTATGATGCCCTGTGTGAAAGCGAATAGTGGCACCCCTACCCAGTTTGTCCTTATATTATGATTGCTGCCTTTCCTATTTAATTTACAGCACTCATATTTAAAGAAATATGCCATATTAAATTGTTTATAACCTTCCCATCAACAGCAGTACTAAATTTAAATGATGTGGCATGTTATGAAATTGGATTGCTGTCTCCCCAACCAGATCGATATTTAAACAGTGTCAAGTTCTACATGTCGTGGAAGAAGACATTTGAATGGGGTGGCAACTTACACCATCCACACATTTCAGTGCGGTGTGCTCTCAAGCCCATGCTCAAACCCATGCACACAAACACATACAGACACAAACTCCACAAACTCAAACTCCACAGTTAAGGCCTTGTCCATAGAGATCAAACACATGACCTCAGTGCAAAGCAGCACAATGTTTAATCACTAAACCAATGTGTTGCTTTTTCTGGCGAGTGGAGCAAATAATAGTATCTTACAACACATGCACAGAAGTGACAAATATAAAAAGACATAAATAATCTTACAAGATATTATAAATTATTCCCATACCTGGTGTTCAACATTCTGTATTAACCTTTCTTAAATAAAATAAAATGTGAAGAACTTATAAAGGAATATACATAATTAGCAAACCTATCTATATCTTGAGTAAATGATTAGAAGAAAGTGTCACATTTAAAGGTAAATTGTATGGAAGATCACTAGAAAGGGAGGGCTTGCAGAACTGTGTCTGAATACAATACACATAGTCTAATAAACTTGCAGAGCAGCAGATTTCATTACAGATTAGCAAAGGGGACAGACATATAAAGGTTCCATGTACAGGCAAGCAGCATACCAAATACTTTTTGTGTGAGTTTATGCAGCAAATTATAATATCAAGCCGTCCAACTGATTTTAACAATTTTGTCAGCCTTATTGTCATTCTATCATGTGCCCTTCCTTTGCCTGGCAGATAATATAGTGTTTGCAACTTTGTTAATTTACACAGCCTTTAAATCTAATCTCAGGAGCCAGCCTAAAGGGTTTCTTCAGCCATTCAAATGCCAATATAATTGAAATTGTCTACAAAAGACAGCCAAACAGTAATGAGTATTTCACTATGCTGATTGCATGTCAGGGGTATGTAAAGAGGTGCAAACTGAATTAATCCCAGGACACAAGACTGTCACATATTTCCAATGTGGCTATGTACTAAACTTCAAAATTGTTTCTTACAATAACTAAATGGTTCTCTATTCTCCTTTAACCCAAACTGGTTAACACCCACCAAGCTGTTGCTGCTGTTATTCTAACAATAGATGTCTATGATTCTCCAGAGGCAAATTAAAGACTGGGTATTGTGACATTTTAATGTTTTCTTGTAGTGAACAAAGAAGTGAACTAGAATTTTATAAGGGTAAAGAACTAATGTTTAAAGTGAAAGAGGATTTTGTTTTGAACAGTGTTACATGTAAAGGGCTTAGCAAGTATTGTGTGCTATTGATCTGACAAACTGACTTAAATGGGCCACTGGAGACAACCAAAGAAGAACCATAAAACACTGTAACTATTTAACTGCGTAATATTAGTAAACTGTAGGCCTATTACACTAGTGCCTGATCCACCAACAGGGACATGAATTCTCTTTCATTGCAGTGGAAATATCTGCCTTACTAGAATATATGCTTCCTCCCTTGTGTATGTATTGTACACAGACAACTTATACAACTGCATGTTATTACTGTAATAAAAACTGTAGTTCCTTTGGTCTAAGAATCTTTTGCTTGAGGATTTTATGTCCTTGCCCACATTTTAAACCTAGCTATTTAGAGAATAAAGATTGCATCAATTGGTTTTTTAAACATTGATACAAATAATTGTCTAAAGTTGGCCATACAATGGGACGATTATTGATCCCAGCAGGGTGTGGCCCGATAAACGAAACGATTTTTCCTTTATCAGCACCATACACCTCTCCTGTTGGGATCGATAATTCTAGCAGAAGAGGGGTGGGGGTGGGGGACAGGGCTTGTACTATGCTTTTCTGACAGCTTCGATACCTTCAAAGCTGTCAGAGCAGCATAGTACAGAGATATGCAGCAGCTGCTATTGAAGGGAGTAGTACAGACAGGGATTACGCAGCACAGCTTCAGCTGATCCCTGTCTCTACTACTCCCTGCAACAGCCACTGCTGCAGATCTAAGTACTATGCTGCTCTGACAGCTTTGAAGGTATACTTCACAGCTGCCAGAGCAGCATAATACATAGATCTGCAGCAGCAGCTCTGAAGAATAGAGAGCCTTTCAGCTTGCTTATTAGCTCCCTTAAAATAACGGGAGCTTGCTCCCGATATAAATCAAACATGATCAAAAACCAAATAATTGTACCAGAGCAGTGTTTCTGGTGCGTTTATTTTATAATTAATCCTGGCCACTAACTACAGTGATTATTTGACCGGTCACCTGATAATTCGGTGATCGGGCTGATAATCGCTCTAGTGTATGGCCACCTTTACTGTACTGTCATTAACTCCCTTTGTTACTATATAGATAATGACAACTTGCATACCGACACGAGTTTCCCTATTGGAGATATCCCAACATGGAAAAAATACCAACAACAAAAATTACAGACTAGTAAAATTACCGGCAAAAAATAAATTCCCGGGGGAAGAGCACTAGAGAGGGCGGAGCATAAAATACCGACAGCTAAAATACCGGACATGTTAATAATAATGACACTGAAAAAAATCCTGACAATTATGATCCCAACTTGAAATAACAACAATTTTTATTGTCACCTTTTTTTGCGATGCTTTCCGACAACTGGGCAGGTTAGTTGGGTAGTTTTAGGGTTAGGATGCAGGTAGAGGGCTTAGCTTAGAAGGCAAGACTTAGGGTTAGGCTGCAGGGAGGGGACGGATCACAGAAGGAGAAACTTACAGTTAGGCTGTGGGGAGGGGATGAATTGCAGAAGGGGAGACATAGGGTTAGGCAGCAGACAGAGGATGGATCACAGAAGGGGAGATTTAGGGTTAGGCTGCGTGAAGGGGATGGATCACAGAAATGGAGATTTAGGGTTAGGCTGCGGGGAAGGGAGGGTTAGGGTAAGAATTAGCATAAGGGTTTGGTGTAGGGGAGATAGAAAGTGGTGCTTAACTGTCAAAAAGGGACTATAACAATTGTCGTATATCAAGTTATAACTACAGTACTCAAAAAAATCTGAATTAAAATTGTCAGGAATTTAATTTGTTGCCATTTCTTCCGTGTCGGCATTATTATTTCAAGTTGGGATTCTAATTGTCAACATTTCTCCAGTGTCTAAAATTTTAGGTGTCTGGATTTCACAGGGTCCCTCAGTAACATGTGGAGGGATTTTAGGTGTCGGTATTTTTTTTTTTGTCAGGATTTTATGATTCGGGAAACTCGTGTCGTGTATTTCTTCTGATTTTTTTGCACTGGGAATTTGTACCGGACCCGTTATTTGGATTTCAGTATCATCTAAATGCAGATGATACGCAAATCTATTCACTCTTTATATCTCACTATCTGTGTTGGTCCACATAACTGAATGTCTCCCTGCATTTAATCTTGGATTTTCTTTTGCGATCTCAAACTTAATCTTTCAAAAACAGAACTAATAATATTTCCACCTGCTAATAAAAGTTACCCACCCGGTGTCTTGATTTCTATTGACAACACTGAAATGTTCCTTACTTACAAAGCTTGACGTGTCAATGGTGTAACTTTTTAAACTGCCCTTTGTTCCCCACTATCAGTTTCTAAAACCTGTTACATAAATCTAAAAACATTTCCAGAAAATGCTAATACTTTACATAAGACACTGCAAAAACTCTCATTTATGCATTAATCATCTCCCGCATTGATTATTGCAATGTTCTCCTTATTGGACTCCCACATTATAAAATTACCCCCCAACAGTCTACATTGCATGCAGCAGATACACAGATTTTCCTTGCAAAATGCTCTTCTAGATCTGGTCCTCTATGTCAATCTCTATATTGGTTGCCTGTATACTACAGACTCAAATACAAAATCCTGTTGCTAACCTACAAAGCCATCAACAAGACTGCACACACATACATATCCTCACTCATCTCAAGATACATCCCAGCTCTCTCTCTCACATGTCATACAGCTCTCTTCTAAGCTAAATAAATGCCCTGATTCTTGGTAGCAGGACTTCTCCCGGGCTGCATCCACCGCATAAAGGCTGTCCTCTACACTTCAAACTTTCAAGCGCTCCCTTAAAACTCACCTCTTCAGACAAGCTTACCAACTTGCACAACCTACTGCTTAATATATGTCTTCTTTATTTAAAAATATTTTGCTATCCAGTTTTCTTTTCTTTCTTTTACCTTATTAACACCAACTTGGAAACTCTTTCCATACTAAAATTGGATCATACAGAGCACTGAACACTTTTAGCATACAAGTTGGTGTGTGATACATAGCATTTGCCTTCATGTCTCAATCCACAATATCCTATAGAGTGTCAACTTGCCAGAAGGACCTCTTATCAACCCAGTCTTTCTATTACTACCCATTTTTGTTATAAGCATTCTTAAAATGGTAAGGTGCCGTGTAACCTGATGGTGCTTTGTAAAAACCTGTTCATATATAAAATAAATAAATAAATAAAGCTGACAATTTATACAACATAAATACTGATACTGGCATTTTTAGATATAAGGTTTTCCTGGGAGCACTAGACTAAAAGGGGAAGTTTTTCACAGGCCACACCCCTTTGTCAATACAGGACCCTGTGACCCTTTAAAAACGGGTGTTAAACCCAACAAAGTGGACTTCACCCATGAAATAGTCTGAAGAAGCGATTGGTTATTATTCTCAATGGCAGTGTGGCATGGAGACTAAAATCAGCGGTACAAAACATTTGGTGAAATCTATCACCAAGATTGATATCTTTTTATATCTTATTTGCTCCAGAATTCGAAATCAAATACTATTTTTAGAAGATAAAAATCTAGTTTTGGCCATGTTTAGAAATTACAAAATCAAAATTAATCAGGCTGGTTATGAAAATACCAAAACCAAACATGAGGATAGTTTTACAATCAAAATCAAAACATGGAGGTATTTAATGGTTATAGAGTTATGCAATGCATATATGTCAGACATTATTATGCACAAAGCAGATACACACAGTAAATATGTTTTAAAGGACTACAGTATAGCAGCTGCCATATATTCTATGTATACCAGATAACGTAACAGAAAATGAAGGCCTTAAGATCGCAGGCTTTTGCTGCATTATTTTCTAAATCTTTAGCATTTCCTAAAACAGCAAATGTCCATTTGAGCTTAAAAGATAATGAGGACAGACCTCGCCTAGGCCTGAGCCAGACACCTGTTTTGTTGTGAGCATAATTTTCTCATTCCTGCAACTCCTTACCAAGGGGAAAAATCCACCCTGTCTCCTCTTAATTAAAGCAAATAACCAATGTTCACATTAGCAGCTTACAAATGATTACTCCTAGTGTTAGTGTAAGGAGCTAATTGATTTTCAAAAGATAATGATGTTTACATTATACATCTAAACGCCTTATGTTTACCATTTGGGCCATTCTAATACCATCATAGCCTCTACAGAAAATTCCATTGTCATTTGTGGCTTCTTGCTTTGTGGACACATAAACATGTTAAACAGGCAAATTAAGAGCACTTTTAATTAAGATGTTTGATATCAAAAAGTACCAAAAAGAGGATTAACCTTTATATCATTGTGTAGCCTCACAATTCGCAATGGTTCCCTCTGAGCTGGACAAGTTGGGAGCCAATTTGGGATATAAAATAAGTTGTAAACAAACCCAGGCACATGTGTAGTAAATAAAAAAAAGCTTTAAAAACTAATGTGTTTAGCCAAGATACACAAACTACAGTTCCTTGAACTATTTCTATAGACTTGTATTTACTTGAAGCATCAGTATTTCTGTGACAGTTCTTTGTAAATGATTCATTTTACATATATGCTGACTATATTGAAGGTATGGGCAGGATACAACATGAGTTATTGCTTCATATACTCAAGAAGGGCATATAAAAAGTGGCCATCTTGTATAAACAATCATTACCATTCCAAATGTTATTAAAATACACATTTCTGAATAATGTATAGGTGAAGCACCATGGGCATGCAGCGTGAGGTGGGCTGATTGGTGTGTACATCAAAAATCCAAAATATGTCTCATAATAACTCTTTACTTTTCATTTCACAGATGTTTTTTCCTTTTGTAATCTTCATTTACAAATATGAAACAATTTTTTTTTAATAGTGATAGGTTATTTGTAGTACATTTCAGAAATATGCCTGCATATTGTGATCACGCGTGTACTGCACTCTCTGTATAGACATGATTCCTTTAGATTTACAGGTCCATATTGGGAGTGTTTTCAACTGTGGGTCGAGACAGGGCAGGATAAGGAGGGCTTGTACACTAAGAGGGAGGGGGTATGCAAATACCTTCCCACAGTGAGGGCCTGCTAAGCACACTCCATACTACCAGACTTTTGAGTCGTCACCATCTTACGTGAGGATGGTGTAGAAATTTTAAGTCATCTGTTGGATTTCCCTTCAAAAGATTGGCCTACCATTACTTACAAGTAAGTCTGGAACCAGCATTTGTGCTCCAAGTGCAGCGGAAACAAATGTCTAGATCCTGTCTAATATGGTTAGACATAATTGGTAAAAGATAATTCATTAATAAACACTAATGAATCTCTGGATTATTCATTGATAGCCGACATTATGAACAATGATATTATTAGTTTTGTCACTTCACAGTGTGCAGAGTTCCAAAGTAAGATGATGGATACAGCCCAGAGATCATCATATGCCCAGCAATGTCACTACAGGAGGGCTTGGACTGCTCCAGACAACAGCCTCAGTGTTGTCAGCACCATTCAAGCAGTGCAGCTACACAGTGTGCCAGGAGTTAGAGGGTGCATAGCACACTGCTATAATGTTACTAGGAGCAACCAGCAGCAGTGCAGCCACAGTAAAGGCACAGTGTCTGGCTGGTCCATCACATTATTAAAGGCATTGGACCAGCCAGGCACTGTCTATGTTGGAGTGCACATCTCAGCTGCAGCAGCTCCCATCAGGACCGATGACAGCCATACCCCAGTGGCGCACCCAGGAGGGTTTCCAGTAGCTCAGAACCCCCCCCCCCCTCATAAAAAAGGGGGAAAAGAGGAAAAGAAAAATTATGTAGGATGCAGCTATATGTTATGATTGATGCCCCCACTGCCGCTTGCTGGTGCATTTTAGTCTAGTGCTAGTTACAGTTAAAAAACAAAATCAAAAAAAGTGTATGACCGCCACTCTGTGCATATGATCAGCGTCTCCACTGACAGGGCCAGGCCGACTTTGGCTGGGGCACTATATCAGTCATAAGGGAAGGTCAGATTTTCACCTGCTGCACATCACAGAAGCAAACTGTGATATGGTTGGATATTAAACCCTTGCCACTGATACCCAACCTATGGGCTCTATAGACATCATTTTGTAGTGATAGTGGCAGTTTTCAACAGAAAACTGCTACTATCACTACAAAATGATGTTTCTCATATTTAAAAACCTTGCATCGTCAGTGGCAGCTATAGTTTCCATGACGATGCAGGACTCCTTCCTCTCGCATCGACGGCCCGTTCATATGAATGGGCAACGTCGTTAACGGACATTTACAGAGTGGTGAAGCGGAGTTTCTCACTCCGCTCACCATGAAAATCCAGGGAGATCCCTGCGATAGACAGCTTTACTCCACCCCCCTTTGTCCCTGATTGGTCCAGAGAGGGGTAAGTGAAAAGAGGAGATTCAGACGCATATATATATATATATATATATATATATATATATTCATTTTA
>WWET01000653.1:215307-227640 GCA_011038615.1 Limnodynastes dumerilii | reverse complement strand
GAAAGTGTATATTGTTCCAGTAAGACAGAAGCATTAAAACTCCCCAAAAAATGAGGGATTGACACTTTTTTCTCTGTTCAGTAACCTTGCTATTATGCATTGAGAAGAAACAGAAGGCCCTGCTTGTTCCCCATATTTGTTTGTAGTTTGATGGGGGCCCGTTGATACTTACCTAGTTCTGTAGCAGCAGGTATCTTACCGCCAATACTTGCTGCTCAGTGCTATTTGGTAGCCGGCCAATGCGCAGGGAACTTCTTCCCTATGTACCGACCAGCTGTTAAAGCGTGTCTGCTGGGCCCCACCCCTATGTGATGTCACCAGTGACATCACATAGGGGCGGAGCCTCACATCTGGGTCCTGGGCCCCGCATTTGATGACGGTGGCCCTGGCTGTCTGTATTTCAAAAATAGAATTTTCTTTGTAGAGGACACGTCCTCTAAACTGGACTTTGTCTTAGCTGTTGTGTTTGGGCATGAAAGCATCAAACACAGGAGCTAAAGAGATTCTTAAAGGATAGTATTGTATTCAAACACTGAATTTGGCTGCCATTACATTGTCACGGGAGCAACTGGGTTTTTCTCTGCGACACAGGTAAGATATATTATATTGTAGTTTAGTAAAAGGATACTTTACCTTCATGGATAAATTTATCTTGTAAGACCAGTTTAACAGGAAAAGATTGCAAGAAATGTGATGATGTTTATACAATATTTTACACAGGCAAAAATTACAATAACATATTAACATTTGCTGTGTTTTCAAAAGAAAAGTAAACCTTCATTCCTCAAATTATTTTCTATAATCCATAAATTTACTGGTTAACGCCTGAAATGTCTATACAACCTGCAAACAACCTGTACTTACAGTACACTGAGCACATTCTAAAATGACATATGAGTATAAGAAATCCACTGAACCATGATAATAGAAAACAATTCTTGACATGTATCTTTAAAAAAAAATGCATTTTTATGTATGTATATGATAGATAGATAGATAGATAGATAGATAGATAGATAGATAGATAGATAGATAGATGATAGATAGATAGATAGATAGATAGATAGATAGATAGATAGATAGATAGATAGTTAGATAGAGTGAGTTTTGAGCACAGTTGTTAGCATTGCTGCTTCACCGCCCTAATGTCAAGGGTTTAATTTCAACGTAGGCCCTTAATGAATGAAGTTTGTATGTTCCTCTCTGAATTTGTCTGTGTTTCTCCCATAAATATGTAATTGTAATTTTAATGTGTCTGTGCGGTAGAGATTGTAAACTCTGTCTAGCACATGGATCAATGTGAATTATTAAACCTTCACTATATACCTATAAAATACATGTTGTTACAATAATTTCACTTTTTGCCAAATATATATATTTAAAATTGTGTTAGCAGTAATCTATAAAAAAAAAAAAGAGAAGCAGGCTTATGACCTGATATTAACGTTTGCTGTTTTGTTTTTTTAGTAGTCGGTCCATAAGAAAAAATAAGATTTTTCTATAATAGCTTACATACTTAGACAGTGTTTAGTAATGATGGTTTTTAATATTGTGGGGGGTTTTTTTCGGTTTTTTTTTGTCATACCCTTTAAAATTGTGCTGTTTGTCTCTGGAGAATTGCAAAACTAAACTGAATTGTATAGTTTCTCAGAAGCCAGAATCTGAGTCTGTTATAGCTACCTGCAAATGTAATTTACAGCTTTTCAAGAGTCATTTCATTTTTCTTTACTCATTTGTTTTCTTTTTGTTTATCTCTGTTTGCGTTATCACTGAAATACACATTTTAATTGCATTGTACAATTCAAACATCTCAGGCGTTTGAACATTTGCATGGTACTTTCATTCAAAATACCTACACTCCAAAAAAAAAACACAAAAAAAAACAACATTGATTCAAGACTTGGCAGGTTTTGCTAAACTAAGCGAAAACTTTATATTGTATATGATTCTAATTGAAGTAACTGAAAAACTAAACTAAATCAATTATCCTATGAGTTCTAAGTAGCAACATCCTAGATAGGAGTTCTAAGAAGATGATTTCAGCTGGGAAACAATGGTAAATAGCATTTTCTAAACAACTTCTTAAATCGGGCAGAATTTATTTCAAATTAAAATTCTGCAATGGAAATGTAAAATAAAAAAATAAAAAAGTGTGGCCCACAAAGAAATAAAATAATATTTTAAACAAATTTAGCTGCGCTATAGTGATACATATTTTAAGGTGTTTTGCAATATTTGCCTTATTTGTATACTAACTAAAACACTATATATAGCAGTTGCTAAAACTGCAATAAATTAAATAGCATTTGTAATGTAAATTAATGCATAAAACTACAATCTCTAATAGTAAGTAAAGAATTATAACTACAAATACTGTGATAAACATGGAGCAAAACAGAGATATAATGACATAGGGCCTGATTCTCTAAATTCCTTTGATATATAACATTGGCGCATGCAGGGCCGCCATCAGGGGGGACAGCCGGGACTATTGTCCCAGGCCCGGACCTGATGGGGGCCCACCAATACTTACCTAGCACTGTAGCAGCAGGTATTGGTGGTATCCTACCGCCAATACTTGCTGCTCAGCGCTATTCAGTAGCCGGCCAATGTGCAGGGAATTTCTTTGCTGCGCACCGGTCGGCTGTTAAAGCGGGTCTGCCAGGCCTTACCCCTATGTGACGTCACCAATGATGTCACCTAGGGGGCGGGACCCCGCGGCTGGGTCCCAGGGCCCCGCATTTAAAGATGGCGACCCTGGGCGCATGCG
Organism: Limnodynastes dumerilii; assembly: GCA_011038615.1. Taxonomy (NCBI): domain Eukaryota; kingdom Metazoa; phylum Chordata; class Amphibia; order Anura; family Limnodynastidae; genus Limnodynastes; species Limnodynastes dumerilii. Next base: position 224,870 of record WWET01000653.1, on the reverse strand, counting down.
CGTGCCAGATGTTATGTGTCATAAGTCCTTCCGTACGGAAGAAGTTTTTTAGAATCCGCATGCCTAAACCCCGGCAGAAAGGCAGGGTTAGGCATGTAAATAAAAGTCCGGGGGAAGAGAGCAGCAGTTCCGCATGAATGCGTGTGGAGAAGTTAAGGTAGAGTTCTGGACACGTAACTCCAGAATCCCTTCTGAAAGAGGGGAGTAACATGGGCGTGCACCTCTTCCATGCTGAATCAGATCTTTCTGTGTATGAAGGATTGCACAGAGATTTGTATCAGGTCCATAGTAATCAACTTTGCTTTCCTCTGGAAGTTTAGAAAATATGTATATACACTCACCTTAAATTAATCAGAATACACTTTGAATATCATTTCCCTTTCTAGATGTATCCATAATCAGTTTAAAGCCTGCTGGATCAGCCTAGCACATGTAATCCAAACTCAAACCTCTATGTCCAGGGGTCTGACAATCTGGGACCAATTTCTTACCCTTGCTAGAATGTGACACATTAGTTTGCAACACTTCGAACACACAAAGGACTCAAGGACTTTGAGAAAGGGCTCAGTACGAGCCTGAAACGCGTCAGCCGGCCAGCTCCACGAGGAATCCAGCACTCCAACCAGGTTGTTTTTGGTGTCCCCCTGCTAAACGTCTGCCTGGGCCCCCTTTCACATCTCAGACGTTTTTCTCCATTGGACCCCACTATTCCATCTTACTCCCTGGTATGGAATTCTAGTTCCTCTCTTTTTTTATGGTGTATATTGATTTTGTTATAATAAATTGTTTTCTTTATCACCCTCTCTTTTAATGTGCCTACCCCGAGAGGGGTTATACGCACCTACCACTTCTAGGCTCAACACACCCTGGATTTTAGTGGATTTTTATGGACCTATAAACACATTGTAGTGTATTTTTATGGACTTATAAGCACCCTTTCATCCATTGTTGTTGTAAAGTTTTTATTTTTGGCACTTCCTTACTGACACCTTTTGCGCCTGATACAGATACCCCCCCATCTCTTTCTATTTTGTGTCTTTTTGGGGAGTGAGACTGCCCCAGGGTGTATCTTCGGCTGCCTCAGGCTATTGCGCTTATTCCTATTCCTCACCCCTTCTTGTAAGTTCGCTACACTCCCCACGGCACACCCCTTGCACGGACGTATTTTGTCAAAATACGCGACCCAAACCCTACCTTAACTTTTCCAAACGTAACAGCATACGTCCGCGAACGGACGTACTGACTACGCGAACGTACGCAGCTTAGCACGCCCATACTGTACACTTTAAATACCACCCCCCGCCTACTTCACGTAAAACGCACGTATTGATGACTAGCGTAAATTTGTCATGCCCACACGTAAGTATTTACGTGAGACATACGTGATTCACCCATACGTTCTAAAATACGCTACGTGAATGTGCGTATTTTCTGTGGTGCGCATGCACAGTGCGTGCAAATCTGCGAATTTACGTCTCCGCCACAATTCGCGGAAATGCGTAGTTCTGGATCAGGCCCATTATTATTAAAAATAAAAATATTGTTGCACTTATTTTGCAAATGTATTTACTTATTAACAGGTGTTTATATAGCACTATTAGATTACGTAGCTTTACAGAAAATAGTTCACATTCACATCAGTTTCTGCCCCATTGGCGCTACATTCTAAGGTCCCTAACACATACACACATATCAGTGGCGGGCTAGGCTGCGCCGCCATTAATGGTTCAGGGCTGTATGGCCTGTCACGGACCATGCGGCTGCCGGCTGGTCTGGATGCTTTTAAACGTGATCTGTGACTAAGTCCCAGCCGCAGCGGTTTACAAGAGGGCTGGCTGGTTGCCAGCCCTCATGTAAACAGCTGCGGCTGGGACTTAGTCACAGATCATGTTTAAAAGGATCCAGCCACATGGCCAGTGAGTAGAAAAACCAACCCACCAATAAGGAAGGGGGGGGGGTATGGGGGAGGGAAATATATTACAGATTGAATTAAACTATAAATATTAAGACAATAATTTAGTCAGTAAAAGTCTCTTTAAGACAGTAAAAGTCTATTTAATAGTTTAATATTTAATATTCATGAATGATATACTATATATATATGTTGCAGTGTACCGTTTTTATTTTTCCTTTACCACAAAGCGGAAGAATTTTTGTATTGTTTGTTTTCTGACCATTCTAACCTCATAAAAATAACTAAAGTTTTCATTTATAGCATTAGTTAATATTTGTTTATAGATTTTTTTTAAAGTGTTTATAATTTTTATTTTTTTGTTGCATTATTTATTATAATTTACAATTTACGTGATAACATTTATAATAAAGTACAATTGGTTTAAGTAACATTGAAAAAGCCTCTTTTTTTATTGATAGATATTTATTGTATTAAAAACTTTCCTGTAAAGAAGGTCCGTTACTTATGGGCCACTACTGCGGGCTTGCCCCCCAGGCCAAAATTTGCCAGCCAGCCCCTGACACATATACAGACATTAGGGTTAATTTATTCAGCAGCCAAATAACCTACCAGCATGTTTTTGGAGTGTTGGAGGAAACTTGGGCAGACATTGGGGGAACATACGCAGGCAGACATTGGGGGAACATACAAACTCCACACAGATAAGGTTTAGTCCAGGAATCTAACTCATGACCTTAATGCTGTGAGACATAAGTGTTACTCACTGAGCCACTGAGTTTGTGTGTATATATATAGTTTGTCTCCAGCCATCCTATCTCCCCTACACTGTGTGTCTTCAGCTATTCAGTCCTGCCCAGTCTCAAGGCACCTCCTGTAGGTGAGTTCCTATCCATTTGCTATATGTGTACTCAGGAGGTCTGTATTAAGACTCTCCTGCCATTTGAACAGTGTGCAGCGGCCATATTAAAGAGGGGTCAGGCTCCCAAAGTAAAACTAGTAAAATAACAAGAAAACACAAAGCCGAGCTTTTAATCAAATATATGAAATGTGTGCAAGTGTATATATAAATGGAGAGGTGCAGCCAAGGGCCAAAGTGACCACTGTGTATCTACAAGGAACAAAAGATAGGTCCGGCGCTCCAAACAAACATTATATAACACTATGTGTCAGCACATACATAAAAATGTACTCACCTACAGGAGGTGCCTTGACCAGGGGCAGAACTACCATTGGTGCAACAGGTGCAATGGCACCGGGGCCCATGCTGATACAAGGGCCAGAGCCTTCATCACCGTACCGTTGAAGCTCCCCACCGGGTTACTTGGAATATCATCAGGGCCAAAGCATACTTTTTGCATCTGGGCCCACAACTCACTAGTTCTGCCTTGGCCTTGACGCTGGGCAGGTGAGCTTAACTCAATATAGCTATATTGTGAACTAAACCTCCTTTTAATGTATGTGCTGAAAGAGTGAGTTAGGTGCGGATCTGTCTGCACCTAACTCACTCTTAAGTGTGAATACGGTCCCTCATTTGTGACTGAATCTGTTATCTCATAGCCCTTTCAAACTTATTAAGACACTAGCTGGCTTGATTATAATGACCATCACTGGATAAATGGGAAAGGTATTCCATTTCTTAATATAGTCCCTTTTTCCTTGCATGATTATTATGAGGGAGACAAGTTCAGTGAAATTATTGATGTAGGAGGGATACTTTAAAACACTTTTCACATATTTAACACTAGTGCTTCTTTTTCTCATTTTGTGGGAGGTTTATCCTTGTGGAGATTTATTACATTTTAATATTGGGGACATCAAGAGACCAAATTTCAGCTCTACTACTTTACACTTCATAAATAACCTCTGAATTCTAAAACATTTTGAAGATCACGATAGAAAGCACATTTATCAGCGTTGAAGGTAAAAATAATAGCTTTCATTTTACTTTTTCATAAACTGACTAGCAGTCTCCAAAACATGATTAAAGATATAAGTCATACACCTGTAAAAATATACAAGCATTCCACATTGTTACTGACCTGCCATATCTACCTTTCTATCTTTACCTCCACCAATATGAGATATGCATATAGCCTGCAGCACAGTGACCTGAGTGAATCCTCTGATTAATAGACAACAATGGGCAGTACGGTGTATCATTATTTCGCATTTGTAGAAATAAAATGACAGATGGAATTCCTGTCAGTATAGAATGGAAACAATAGTCTTTTCCCTGGACTTCATTACACTTAATGAACCGGATCCAGAATTGCGCACAACAACCTATTTAATCATGTAAAATGCATTAGTACTCGATGCGTGCATTCTGCGCATGCATGAACATGTCAATTATGGGTGTGTGTCTGCGGTTAGATGTTTTATACAAGTCAGTTCCCAAGTGGCTCTTAAATCTATTGCTTCTGTCTTGCCGAAAAGAAACAATCGATCAGCCCCAGGACGAAGATGCAGCAGCGAATGGTAAGTATTTATATAACTCCCCAACACTTATCCTAATCCTTAACCTAACCCTCTCCTCCCCACAGCCTGACCCTAAGACTCCCCTGTAATAATCGCCTGTCTGGTCCGGTGCATGGGCCTGCGGCAGTGGGACGACGGGTCTGCGACGGCGGTTTGAATGGGTAAATATGGCAAAAAATAAATTTGGCATACTTCCCGTTCATTAATAATACTCATCAGTATTATTTTCGAAATAGAGACAGGCAAAAATGAGCTTTTGGCTGTCTGTATTTGGAAAATGTCATTTTCATGCCGGAGAATGCATCCCATCAATTACATATCGGAACACACAACCTTTCCGATAGCGGGTTGTCATACTCCGATGGCGGGTAGTACACACAGTGGGCAGGAAGAGGTATTTAAATCATACACTGGTTAAGCCCTAACGTTCAATTCCCCATTACGTAGTGGCCCCATTTTTTTTTTTTTTTTATTAATCGCCTGTCTGGTCCGGTGTGTGGGCCTGCGGCAGTGGGACGACGGGTCTGCGACGGCGGTTTGAATGGGTAAATATGGCAAAAAATAAATTTGGCATACTTCCAGTTCATTAATAATACTCATCAGTATTATTTTTGAAATAGAGACAGGCAAAAATGAGCTTTTGGCTGTCTGTATTTGGAAAATGTCATTTTCATGCCGGAGAATGCATCAATTACATATCGGAACACACAGCCTTTCCGATAGCGGGTTGTCATACTCCGATGGCAGGTAGTACACACAGTGCGCAGGGAGAGGTATTTAAATCATACACTGGTTAAGCCCTAACGTTCAGTTCCCCATTACGTAGTGGCCCCATTTTTTTTATTTTTATATGTTTTCATTTTCAATAGATTTTTAACTGAAACAAGGACATTTTCCATTTTGGAATTTACTTTTGTTATAAGAATAATTTCTTAATGGGATCTTCATATTTCATTTTATTTGTTACTTTGTTAGACGTCTCATTTTTGCATCAATATAGCAAGTGTGGCAAGTCTACAACAATGTATCACCAACAAAGGGGTTTTGTAATGCAAATATTTCCATGCAACATATGCAAAGAAGTAAACTGAAAGACACAACAAAAATATTAGTATGATTACCACTTGGTTTATTTGTTTTGCAGATACCCCAGGGCTTTTGCCATTGATGTACGAAAAGAGAAAAACATCATTTGGTCCTAAAGACAATATGAGCTGTTGACATTTCTTGTAAAAAAAAAAAATGTGTTCTTCTCCACAGCTCACTGCTTGTGAATACATTGTTTGTTTTACTATTGCTACTTGATTTAAAGACATAAACTTTGGCAGAAGAATAACATTTAGCTTTGTTGGTCTCTCCTATTTACTGCGGCAGTGTAAATCAATTTTGAGGCTCTGTTATTGTTGAACAGAACTCTCACTTAGAGCTGAGTTGTTTTATTTCATATAGTAACACTAAAGAAACCAAACCGGATTGTTTCACACATAAATGTTATCGCAAATGATTATAACTCATTTGCCAATAAATATTAGGGCAAGACAAAATGCATTTATAAACAACATTTTCATTAATCAATGGATTTAGATTTTGTTGCAAGTTAATCTTAGTAAAACAATAGAAGGCAGCAATTATGAAGGTCACATTGACCAAATATAATTAGAAGTTATTTTTTTATCCCAAAAATATTATCTTTAAAAAATGTTTGTTTTTTTAGATTTATTATATTTGAAAGATATCTGAGCAATAACTCTAAAAAAATAAGGTGAAAATGTAAACATTATACAAATTATTCATTCATTCATTCATTCATTTATTTTTAACACTGCTTCTATGAACTTCCTATTCCTCTACTCGGGCATTTAGCGTAGCCATGCCTACTTACATAATTACAGGGGCTTTGGAAATGTACAAGAGTCTTCACTGTTTAGGGTTTGAGAACCAGTATTGATCTACTGTCATGTGTCAGCAGTTATGATCTACTCTGATTGGACCGTATTCACAGATCCGTTAGTTCTAGGTACGCAATTATACGCACGTACGTTGCACCCATGACACTCCCCTCGCATGGACGGCTTTATGTAGACTTCCGCCACCATAGAGCACCCTTATCTTTACGTTTGCATTTCCGTGCATATAATACTCACGTACGTGCATGTGTAGCTAACCAGGCCCTCATCTAGTCATGTAAATGCCTCCCCCCACCCACTTTCACGTAACTTTGTCTGTACGGATTTCAACCACGCCGCTCTGTACGTATGTCCCCAAGTGTGATTCACACGGACATGCCTAATGGACTTCCATGTGTAAAATCAACGTAAATAGCGTAAATAAAGTTACTACGCATGCACAGTTAATTCCCATCTATGGAAGACGGACGTAGGTCTGGATCCGGCCCAATATCTTTAAGTCCTTAAAAAATTCAGTGCTAAATCATATTGTACTTTAGATGTGATTACAGACTGACTATAATTCTTCAATGATAATGTCACCATTAAATCCTGATTGCCACATTTTAGAAGCTCCACATTTGGAGGGGATAAGATTACACATAGTCGGTCTGTGTAGCTATAATATAACATGTTAGCCTCATGAGAAACTGATGCTGAATAATATGCACGTAGAATCTCAATGTAGAACATGCATTTCTGCAATACCTGCAAAATAAATGTCATTGGACCAGATTCACACTTAAGCATGAGGAGGCTGATCCTAAGAAACGGCCGACAGGGGAATTACGTAATTCCCATATATTGAAGGTTGTCTGCATGCGCACAACCTTCTTTCGACACCGTAACAGCCAGCGTACGTAACGTATGAAAATGGGGCTTTCCCCCCCTTTACGCATGTCGTATGTCCGCCGTGAAGGCGGAGAAAGACATGCTAATGAGGGGATGGGGCAGGGGGAGCCCCATTCCGGCCGTTACATGATTGTAAAAGTTAGGGTAGTAATCTGGACAGATTTCCTACAGACAGCGATACCGGCCGTAATGACCTAGGACGCCCGCAGGTCAGGATCCGGCCCGAGATCTGTAAGTGCAGATATACATGTATCCGCATCTACTTCTTCAGTCCCCTCCCCCAACTCACCCCCATTTTTAGGTGCCTAATGACACCTACCTTAACTAACCATGCTCTCTAGTAAGGAAAATACACACAGAGAATCACCAGCCCTCCTACCTTCCCATAGAAACTGCACGAGCGCGCCTCCTCTTTCTTAAAAACTATATTAATACCGCATGTAGTTAAGATACGTACCTAAAGACTATGAAGCTTGCGTATTCAGTATGACCTGTGATCACATCATGGTGATTGGTGCCAGGGCCAACCCAAGGTCTAATAGCACCTTGTGCGGTAAATGTTTAAGCGTCCCCTTCCCCCACACACATTTTGTTTTAATTATGCTCCATAATGTGAGACAAAGTACTTTGACCTTTACTGACACAAGATCTATTGTACTTTAAAAGATACGGATAATGTACACAATATAATGTGATCAAACTTTAAATATCTTGTATTCAATGCTTTTCTGTAAGACTTTGTCCATATTGTCTCTTCTCTGGTGTCCTTTTAGGTATATTATTGTCTCAAATCAAATCAAAATCAGGAACCAGAGGAGAAGGTAACACAAAGTGCCCCTTCATGAATTATTTTAATGAGTCCAGAGAGATAAACAGACAGTGCTGCACTCACACTGTGGCTATCTTGGGTTAATGCTTAGCATCATATAATCTTCATTTTTTTTTCTTGGGCTCCCTCAGAAGCGGCCCCACAAAGAATAAATCAATATCTGTCCATAAAATCGAATCCTTTATTGGCTGGACGAAATAAAAATAAATATACTTAGATATCTTTTAAATATACTGTATATTTTTTTAAAAAAGCTATATCTTAGGCTCTATGGGCCTGATCCAGACCTACGCTCGTGTGCGTTTTCATGCCAATCATAAGCGTAAAAAAGGCTTTTTGTACTAACTGCGCATGCACGGGACAGATTTTATGCTGAGAAATTCTGAGTGTATGAGCCGTGGGCATATTAGCTTTGTATTAATGCTGGTGCCTGCCTCACGAAATCCGTAACAACACACCGAGGGCAGGGTGAGGCATTTAAATCGTACAGTATAACCATACAGACGCCCGCGGTTACGAACAGAATTTAGGTAGGGTTTGCCGAACATATGAAAGCAAAACTTTGTACAACCAAGGGGAGTTCCTATTGCCGTACATCAAAGGTACGTCGGCGTTAATACGCTATGCACACCAGCGTAGGTCTGGATCAGGCACTATGGCCCTGATTCAGAGTTCGAAGAAGAGAGGAAAGTTACATCTGAAAAAAACCATGCTGATTACATGGGAGTCAAATTTCATCTGTTGCAAAGAGTATTATAGTTGAGTGGTGATGTTTTCCAGCCCAAGTGTAAATAACAGTGTAAAAGTGAAGCTGGGTAGTATCTGTGTGCAATAAGCAAAAGCAAAGTATTCTCCCTGCATGCATAGAATAAAATTTATTTGACTTCCCTGAAATTAACATGATTTTGAATCAGGGCCTATATGGGAAGTTACCAATGCTGGTAAATAGAAATCGGCAGTTAACTGCCTCTGCTATAGCCAAACAACGTGTTTCAACTAGATATTAGATTTAGAAAAAGACAAGTATTTGAAATGTGTTTGTTGGAACTTTGTTTTCTCTTTCCTGTTATCTACTCCTTTGGATCCTGATTTGAGACATCAATATACCTCAAAAGATCCCAGAGGAAAGTCCATATGGACAAAGTTCTCCAGATAAGCATTCAATACAAGAGATGTGAGCACATTATATTGTGTACATTATCCATATCTGTTAACGTATCGCACAAAGGTACATCTGTTACCTCATTTTGTTGGTCCTTCTTGATTTGATACATTCTCAAGACGGAAAATAAAGCGGATAGACTCTTCACATAGAACAGTGATATAAGGTAGCTTTTGGCATTCTTAGTAGGCTAAGAAGCTTAAATATGAGGGGAGTGTCATGGAAGGTGCACTGTCACATAAGTGCATAGTTTTGTGATTAGGAACGTTCTTAACTCCCTACTAAGTCTGAATCAGGTCCTATATGTGTTGCAGACAGTTAGCAGTTGTCTTATAATACTGTCAATATAGTTGAAGAGCTATTGTAAAGATTTTTCATATA
>WWET01000653.1:188526-200000 GCA_011038615.1 Limnodynastes dumerilii | reverse complement strand
CTCCGGGATGTCCTGCGGGGCGGTTTTTTTTTTCCCAAAGACCTCCCCCATGGATTAAAAGCTTGGAAGATGGGATTTTATTCAAGATGGTAAGTACTTCTTTTTATTTATTATTTTTATGCAATTTTTTTATTCTTTTATTTTATGTATTTTATAAATAGCGGTATTTTTTTTAAATTATTATTTGGGGTGTTAAATAATCATTGTTTATTTATAGGGGGGCATTAAATGATGTCGTTTTTTTAATGGTTGGGTGCCGGCCCTATATTTTAGTTAGTAGCTAGGAGGGGTATTAATTTGTGTATTGTTGTAACGGATGACAGGGCATGCTGCTACTTCTGGTTCTCCATCTTTGGGCATGCTGTTGATTGTAGCACTACAAGCATCAGCATGCCCTATACTTGCAAAAAAAAATTTTTTTTACTATCCGATGCTAAAAACAGATTTGTTTACTGTTGCCATAGCAACAGTAGACAAATCTGAGCCAATCAGGAGGCAAAATGAAAGACCCGGGTTGAAAATAACCCTGGACCTTTCACATTGCCACCCTTCCCGGGTTGGACCTGGGAAAAACCCTTCTTTGTTCCCGGGTTGAAATCCCAGGTCTTTCGACCCGGGTCAACCGGAAGTGCACCTTTCAGATCACCACCAAATACCCGGGAATTTGACGAGACCCGGGTTTTTCGTCAAAATCCTGGGTATTTTGTGGTGATGTGAAAGGGGTATAAATGAATCCTTTCCCTTCTGTTCACACTAATTTAACCACTCATAAACCCAGTTCATACAAAAAAAAAAACCACATTTACTTTACATTAACTTAACCCAAAATACATTTCACACTAAATTAAACTGAACATATGTGACTTTTGTATTGTTAATCATTGTAATCATTATGTAATACAGTCAAATTTTATGATTCAGGAGACTGAGAAATATTTTGTAAGACCCCATTAAAACTAAAGTGATAGCCACTAGACTCAGTAATCTTGAAATACAATGTAAAAAATTATTCATAAAACAATGTCAAATAAACAACATTTATACTTGCTAAGCAATCAACTGAAAAGTGGCATTCCCTTTTGTTTATCTCTCTAATACTAAAGCCTAAGCATTAAAGAGAATTTACTTATTATGGGATAATGTGATTGACACCTTGAATAGGGACAATTTGTTTTATGAATTCTACAAATCATAATCCTACAATTATTCTTTAAATGTTTTTATGATCCCTTAATCTTTTATGTAAAGCATTTGTTTTGGAATGTTATATCTACAGGCAAATTGCAAATCTATAGAATTTATTGACACGACTTTCAGACGTTGAGTATTACAGGAAAACCCCATTCTCCTTTTGGAGTTAAATATTTATATCATACATTTAATATAAATATAACATAATAATATATAGGGCCATATTTACTAAGCTGCGTGTTTGTAAAAGTGGAGATATGGCCCATAGCAACCAATCAGATTCTAGCTGACATTCTCTAGTATGCAATAGGAAAGTGAGAGCTAGAACAGCTCCACTTTTCCAAACCTGCAGCTTAGTAAATCTGGCCCAAAGAGTCCAGTATTATAGTTGTTTCAAATCTGTTGGTGCAGGAGCACTCCTGTATATTTATGTTAGCATTAGCCATGTCTTTGCATGGTCAATCATTTAAAAAAGTTGATTTTGGTTGTTCAAATTAATTGATATATTAATGGAAAAGAATATTATGTGGTGAAATTGTAATCTTGAAATATAACTATCTGCCTTTCTATTATATGCAATAACTGATATTTGAGAATGAAGCCAAAAGATGTGACCGAATAACTAACAGAGCAAAATGGTAGTGAAGAAAATTAGAACTGGCAGAGCAAACTACAGAATAAGCAACATCTATTAACCACTCCCGCTCAAAATTTGTGGAAGTTTGGATTGGTATGCATCAAGACTAAATAACCATACTGTGATTTGAACTAAGAAGAAGCACCTGCTTGTGTTCTCAATTTAGAAGGTGTCCACTGCCCAGGAACGGGGAATATGTAAATGAGTAAAAAGTACAGTAAGATCATGCTAAGCGCCCTCCACTATATCCAGACTTCCATGAGGAGGTGGTGGAGACAAACGGCTGGATTCACATACGTCTTTAATTTACCGATTATAGCTACTACGCATGCGTAGTAACTATTTTACATCATCTACGTATCGTTTCGTCTTTAAGACCGCATATACGCAATCTACGTAAAAAAACGATACATAGAATACGTAAAATAGTTACCACGCACAGGGGTGTAGCGACGGAAATTTTCTTGGGGGGGGAGGCCAAGGACTACTATATAAACTATCCACATGCCACAATTATTCTTTCTCTCTGTTGAATTGTCGTTCAACTTATAAGAACAGTCAATGTGAAATTCCACTTCCCGGTCTCCTGTGTCTGCTTATTCTAACTGCAATATGTGATAGCAAAATGAGTGGGGATTCTAAGAAAGAAAAAAGTGTTTGCAAGAAGAAAATGTACAGAACAAACATGAAGACAACTTTATTTTTGGTAAACAGAAGTGACAACAGTTGGCGAGTTCAAATAAAGCTATTATCGCTTCATCCCAATTTTCACTTCAATCATCCTCATTCACCTTTGTGCAGAAGTTCATGGAGGGGCTAAACACAGTCTTTGCTCCCCCAACAAAAATCATGGGGGGGACTGCGCCCTCTGCCCCCCGGTTCCTACACCCCTGACTACGCATGCATAGTAGCTATTATCGGTAAATTGAAGACATATGTGTAATACGTCCGGGATTGTGAATCCGGCCCAAAGTCTTAAGGTATGGATCCCGTGTTCAAATTCCTAATGAGTAAGGGAAGTGGCTTTCCCTCACCTACTAGGAAGTCTGGGTGCAGCAAGGATCCGTGCCATTCCTCTTTAGTCTGGTAAGTCATATTGAACTGTGTTTGGGTGGCATGAATGTGTGTACATGGCCAGACCAAAAAGTTGCAGTGTTCTGATCTGAATGCACGGGGTCTTGAGATACAGGTCACTAAAATACACTTTTTGCATGCATGCAAATCCATGCTAGATGCTAGGATTCGCTCACCTGAAAATCTTGTAGGCTCCTAACCATCAATTTCTCCAGTTAGAATTTGTATATAAACTATAAAGCCTTGAGAACACTAATGCATTTGATATGTCAACTATAGTTTTATAGGTCACTAGCTAAAGTTATTTCAAGTTATATCAAGTTATTAATAACATACCACCCAGCTGCTTGACAATATTAGCTCCAAACATTTAAAATCCCCGAATCAGTACAAAACAAGCTCGGTCTCATTGTGCCCAAAGTCCACCGACAACTGACCTTATTAGTTCAAACCACACCCTCTTTCCATGAGCCATGGCCCTTTTGTGGCCCGCAAGTTGGGGCAGTCCCTCCTAAATCGTGATGTGGTGGTATCCAAATCCAACAAGTGGAAGGCCAAGAACAGGCTCTCCAGATTAAAGTTCTGCCCAGCATACGCCAACGGGAGGTCGGACCTGGACCCCAACCCCCTAGTACATCTTATGGGATCCAATGTAACCACTCTGTGAAGTTTTCTTCCAAATCCATCAAAACCATCTCTGCTTAATTTGTTTAACCACACCCTCTTTTCCATAAGCCTCACCCCATTTGTGACCCACGAATCAGGACAGTCCCTCCCAAATCGGGATTTGATGTCATCCCTATAGACAAACAAACACATACATTTTTGGGGCCCCAAAGAGGGTGGATATTTTTTTAGTTTAAACCCCACTAATATTTTAAGTTGGATAATGAAAGGTATGTGAATGAAGTTTCGTTCAGATCCATCAAGCAATGCAGGCGCCTATGAAGAACACACATACAAACATATTTTCACTTTTATATATAAGATGTTTGAGAAAAGTTCTTCACAAAAGTAGATATTAAAATGTTAAATTGACATCAAAGAAATCACCCAGGGCAGGTACACAAAAAGGATGAAATTGTACAAAATATTCATTTATTTAACTAATGTTCAATATTTAGCATATTGAAATACACATTCCATGTATGTTCTTTATTGGATTAGATCAACTAATTTTACATTTATTTCAACTTCTACAATGCTTCTTCTTCATCATGTTTTATCACCTGGAACAAAGAGATTGCACAATTCAGTTTCACCTTCATATGAACCGTTTAGTGAATCATGAAATTTCACAACTATCACAACATTTCTGACACTTCAAAAGAATGATCAGTTATGTCTAACAAACTTTAACCTGCATTGCTCTTCAACACAAACATGAATCAGACTGGGCTAAAAGACAAGTTAAAGTCAGGTTACCTAATGCAAAAGTTATTAAATGTGTCCTCAGATCCCTGCTGCAAACCACCTCTAATGCAGACCATACTCTGCATGACTATCTGATGAGCTGGTAAACTTTCATACACATTCTGTACATGAGGACTTCTGCATTATACTTTATCTACATGTTTAGTGTAAACACCATGGGCCAGATTTAGTAAGCTGCGGGTTTAGAAAAGTGGAGATATGGCCCATAGCAACCAATCAGATTCTAGCTAACATTCTCTAGTATGTAATAGGAAAGTGAGAGCTAGAATCCGATTGGTTGCTATGGGCAACATCTCCACTCTTCCAAACCCACAGTTTACTAAATCTGGCCCCATGAGTAAAAACACATGAACTTAGGAACTCAAGAAGTTTATTAATTAATTTTAGCTTAATGCCATACCTGAAACAGGAATAAACAATATTGAGGTTTGGAACCTTAGAACATTAATTAAATCACTTTTAGGTGCATTTTAAAATGCTAATGCTTGCTGACAGGTAGTTTTGTTTCTAAATTATTATTTTATATTTATTAAACATTGCCTATTTGGTGGAATATCATTATTAGCATTATAAAGAATTTCAGAAAAATAACATTTACTCCTCCTTCATCATCTATCGATTTTTAAAGTAATTTACAATATGTAGGTTTATGTTTAATGTGAGATGATTAAATTGATAATAAGAAGATGTGTTAAGGTTGTCTCATTAAAATGTCCAACAAACACTGACATGGGTCAACATTTAGTTGCAGAATCTACATATCAGTTCTATTCTTTTTTTTATTATTTAATGTTAATAATAATTCTAATACAGAAACAGAGCTGGAAGTGGGGCGGTATATAGGGGTATACCACACCATCACTTCTCCCACTGATTTTATTAAAAATAACTGCAAATAATCTATTATTTCTATGTTTCTATACCATCACTTATAAAAGTCCATAACGCTACTTCCATACCCTCCAACATGACCCAGTCCATTAGGTACAAAATACTCTGCTCCTCAGTTTCTAACTGTCAGTTACTATGGTAACCACCTTTGCTGAAGAGGCAAATATCAGTTAATTGATTAAACCAGGTGAGTGTGACAGTTGGAAGCTCAGGAGCGGATTAGGTTGTACCTAATGGAATGGGTCGTGTTGGAGGGTCTGTACTTCTATATTTCCTCTTCGATCACTGTATAGAAGTGTCAAACAAAGGTTATATATTAGAAAAGAAAAGATGTCCCACACTGATTTTATATCTCACAATACACCAACAATATCATGGATGTCAATTAGCCCTAATATCAATATTAGATCCATCGATTATTATCATTCATCATCTTTGATTGATCTCAAAAAAAGGGGCGCTACATTGACGGTAATGAGGCACAAACATTAGTAAAAAGAGAAAACACTAACATCCATTTCATTAATTATAACATAGCACAGCAACATTTAAAGTAAACTACAAAGTAGTGCTAGTAACCAAAATAGATTACATATCACAAAAAACATTAAAAAGTAGCTACATGATATCCATAAAAAAGAGGTATATTAATTAATAATAATAATAATAACAACATTTTCCCAGTCAATTCACATAATACTAAACCAATCCAGCTCAGTATTTACAAAGTATATGCCATCCTTAATTAACGTGGACTGCAATAAAAGAAACAGCCTCTCTCCGTATATATCGATCAAGTCACTATCCAAGTACAGATAAGGCAATGAATAATCACTGATAATAAACTGTCTAGCGATCATGCAGCTTGCCCTATACTTAAACACAAAATAACTGCAAAAGAAAGATGAAAAAGGCCAGACTTGATAGAAGCGAGTGTCTCTTTTTACTAACTTTTCAGACATGGCAGCCCAAAATATATTATTACAAATACAAATGTGTCTATGTGTATGTGTATGTGTATGTGTGTGTGTATGTGTGTGTGTATGTATGTGTGTGTGTACCGTGATCGCACCCCACCCCCTAAAACAATAAATCAGGTTACAGAATTGTGTATTCAATTTCAAATCAGATTAAGCCTCCTGCTGGGAGTCTTTTGTTTGGTCTGTTGATATACGGCTGGACAAGGTATATATATATACACATACACACATTTGTATTTGTAACAATATATTTTAATCTGTCTTGTCTGAAAAGCCTTATTATCAGCATGTGGTTTATATACTAGTGGCATATATATAAATATATTTGTATCCTGGTTACTGTCATTGGCTATTTACCAAGGAAAATAAAATCACTCTTAAAGCAGACAGTTAAAACAGTATATTAGTTTCCTGGGTGTTATCTCTAAAGTGTGTTAATGGTTTTAATAATAAAATACATTTTCTTGGTGTGTTGGTTTAATGCCATTTCTTAATGTTCTATCTGGAAGGAAATGACATTGGAGACCTATCATCAATATAGGACAGAAACAAAATGTATGGCTAGAGATTGTGTGCAGGCACGGAAAACTAATAGTGCCTGATAGTTCTAAGATGTTTTTTTTCTCTGTAGCTGTTTGCAAGTAGGAACAAATACTGAATTGTGCAGAAAAAGACAAAATTACTTGTTTTCAGCTTGTCAGTGTTCCATTTTTTCATATTGTGCTCACAGAGTCATTACCTGGAACAATTATTCTTTCAAAGTTAATTGCAAGATAGCCTAATTATATTTGATGATTAATGAAGAAATGTGCAGAGGAGTAATATAACCCAGGGACCATTGCTTTTATAAGATAAGACAGATTCTGTAATTAGAAATAGAGGAAGAAATGGGAAAACAAGACTGTCACTAGGGTGAACTGAATACAAACAGCGCATTGGAACTGGAAGACCTGATCTGCATAGTAAATAATGACCAGACTTATTCTTGGGGGGATTCTAAAATGATTAAGAAAGGCTGTTGAGTTTTTTGGATCATTGAATATATTATAACATATTTATAAACAATAAAGACACTATATAACATTAACATAAATAAAAGGCTGTAAGTGCCTGGTCGTGCAACCTTAATCCAACCCTTCTGATGGGTCATTTCTCTTAAGTCTGGATGGGTCACAATGCTTTCTGATTGGCACAGATTTGTGCACATGTGCAAAACAGAGAGGTGACAGCAATGTGATCCGAATGCCCAGAAGATAGGGGAAATCGAACCTCAGTATCCAGCCCATAATGCAGAAACTGATCTGTCTGCCAGATGCACCATGTGGTAAATGTAAAACCAGTAGTAGGCCTGTGAGGTATTCTATATGATATGTGTGTATGTGTGTGATGGGGTGGGGGGGAAGGTGTAGAGACCTATTATGGATGGAGGATAATTTGAGCACAATAAGAAAGACTGATACACTTTTTTATGGGATATATAAAATGTTTGCCTTATTAAGCCATTTATTCCTCCTTGGTGGTGCTTAAATAATCCCCATAATAGAGAAATAGAGAGAGAGAAGAAGTACATCAGAGCTGTAGCTAGAAATTTTAGCACCAGGGGCAAAAAGACAAAATGGCGCTCCCAACCCTGACTTAGTAACTTGTTTAACCTTAAAAATGAACTTTTTCCACCCCACTTCGACTTTGTGCCCTATGCAGCCGCCCCCCTATTGCCCACGCCTAGTTAGGGCCCTGAAGTACACTTTTATCCAGAGCTAAAAGGAAGACTGTTGCCTATTCGCAGTAGATGAAGGACCACATCCCAGAATCAAATGATAAAGAAGAAAGATATTTATCAAACTAAATGGTTGCTGTCTCAGTTTATACGTGAGCTATAATTAAATAAAAAAATGGTTTGAATAAATATATGGCGTCTATTTTTTCTAAATAAAATAAAATGATTTCAATGTCAAAAGGTTAAGATTAGGCAAAAGTAGAGTTTAATTTTAACTTCTTAACTTTTTGAAATGCCCATAATATATAAATCTTCCAAATTACTTATAACTGAAAGATAAAACACTCACACTTTTTGACCATTGCCACAAGAGACCTCTATACTTCTGTACTCTGTATGATATAGAATCTTAACATGGGGGATAATCAGAGCACAATTTTATAGAATAGGGAAATATAGATACATAATATGGGGGCTAATTTTAGCTAAAATACGGAAGACTACAGAGATTTATTATAACCTTTCATTATAAACCAATTTATCCCACATAATAAGGCTCTATATTTCCCTTCCCATGATAGTGCGCTCTGCTATAGTCATATTATATATATGGGGCCATATATAATATGACATTATATTGTATCATGTAAAGCTATAGCAACTAAATTTGATCATGGGTTAAGCCATGATACTTGCTATAAAAAAATAGTTTGGAAGAACAGACAGCCTACATAATACAAAAGGGTCAGAAAGCAAAGGGTGTGAGAGAAGTCAGGGAGCAGTGAAAGATGTGGTTGTTTCATTGTTATCCACTAGCCAGCCACCTGGGTACTATGATCCTAGTGAATGGACACATATAATGGAACACCTCAAACTCAAATGCCCCTTTGCTTTCCAAAGGTCATGAACTAGGAGGATCAAGAAATAGGTATTGTGACCTTATGTTTCTCCATTCATTGGGAAATATTCTCTCTTTTTGCAAACAATAAGGGCTATGTGTAATTTGCTCATCTTCTCCTGTTTGTTGTAATGAATATTTCAAAGTGCAACAGACAGCAAAATTTAGAGAAAAAACATATATATTCTATGTGGTTTGTTATCATTACATACTTTCAAAAATATTCATTTGTATGTATTTTTACATTTGTAATTTGAGTTGTTTAATAAACAACTACTATTTTTTAAGTGTCACAGTAATAGAATATAAGTATTGTCAGATTTTAGTCATACAGACTATGCACTTACGAACCTTCTACATAAAAAGTATACTATTATATTAATATACTATTTCAAAAAAGAAATACATTGCATTACATTGCAATAACTTTGGTTAAATGTGAAGGAAAATGTATGTATTTTGTACATAAGATTTCTCCTCTTAAATTTGTTGAGCAAAGAAAAATGGGTATATTTACTACATTGCAGAAAAGGAAAAGTGTAGCTGTTGCCCATGACAACCAATCAGATATTAGCTAACATTCTCTAGTATGTAGTAGGAAAGTGAGAGCTAGAATCTGTATGGTTACTATGGGCAACTTCTCCACATTTCCTTTTCCACAGTTTAGTAAATCTAGCCCTAAATGTCATGCAATGCAATTAAACAGGACATTATAAATCAGTTATATGGTGGGTGCTAAATAAATAATATAAGATCGTGATCTGAAATGGTTTGGCCGGGAAACTAAATGTGTTGTCCCCGCTTAGAAACTCTGCTTTCCAAAATTGGGACATCCGAAAGTTCCCTTTCAGATGTCCCTATTTCAAATAATGCAGAGTTCCTATTTTATTTTTTAGAATGGGTGAGTATGCCATTCGGCATACTTCACCCATTCACCTGAGATGGTGGGTTAGGGCCAGGCTGCAAATAAGGGAGGGTTAAGGTCAGGCTGCCAGGAAAGGAGGGTTAGGGTTAGGGTAGTAAGAGGGGAGGGTTAGGGTAAGAATTAGGGAAAAGAGTGGGGGACTATTTTAACTCACTTTTCGGAGCTTTTAGTGCTCTGCGGATAGATTGCAATGCCTCATCGAGGCATAGGCAATCGAAATCCCAGCCAGTTCGCAACTGGCTGGGAGGAAACATCTGTTTCGAAAATCAGCTGTTTGGGCCAGAACTAAATGTAATGTACATACAGCTTAAAATGGTAATATATGTCTGTATTGCCTATATGCCCCATTGGAGAACTTGTATATTGTCCATTCAGGCCCAGCATATTACCTCACTTTTACTTTATTTTGCTCTTGCAGTTAATAAGCTTAACGTAAAAAAAAAGAAAAAAGTAATAATAATATATTATCATTAATATATGTGAAAAAATGTTAACAATTTGGATTGTTGGAAGTTTTTGCAGTGGTAGAGTATATAGTAGATCATAATTTCCTACAGTTTACTTTGTGGTCTCTCTCTATTAGTAAATGTAACATTAAAAGATGCAATTATGGATTTGTGATGGGGGGTGGGCCTGAAATTACTCTCAGACACGAGACCCCTGGACCTTGACGACATTTACTGAAGCATGTCCGGAAAAAGTCTGCATGTCAGCTGAGGCCACCTTTACTTTCCAAAGTATAAGTGCTGAGCCGTTAATCTGTTTACATTAATTACAATTCTCAGCTTCTATATCAAGCCTTTACTTTTCTATTAAATTACGTAAGGGGAACAGGCATGTTTTCTCAATTCTGCTAGCAAGTGCAGGATATGAATTTCCTCACAATCTTTCTAATCTAAATATGAATATGCCTAATTTGCATATATCTCACTTATCCAGAAAATATGACATCTCTCTATCCTGCTGGCGCTGAAATAGGTCACACAAGGCATTTTAAATTCCATCACTTTAGGCAGTTAAAAACACACATTTTAAGTAAGATATAATGTTATACTTAGGTGCTAAATAATATCTATGTTTTCATATTTATTTATAAGTCTTTGGATGTGCAAAAATCAGCAAAGTAAACATTATTTACTGAAATAAGTATTGAGGCAAATAAAAAATAGCAAGACTTTGGCCCAGAAATGGAACATTTGCCAACCTTGCACAGAATACTTGTTAAAAGTAAAAAAAATATTAATAATTTAATTAAAACTAGTGAAAGTTTGAAATAAGATTTTGCCAATTCTGTTCCTGGGCCCAGCCATATCAGACTTTATATCAGGGGCCACTATAAACTACACTGCACTGCAAACCACACCATACCACACACTTCGTGGTCAAACTTTTGTCTTTGCACTTTGCCTTCAGACTACTTTGGGGCAACCTTAACATATCACTCAACCAGTGCCGGATTGAGGACCATGTGGACATGGGGCTGAAAATTATCAAGGGCCCACATTATATTGTATGCATTGGAGAAGGATGTTAGTTCCTGACATTCATCTTTATGCACCTCAGTTTGTGTAGGGGGCCTGTTTTCAGAATGAGGCCTGGGGCTGTAGTCCCATTAGCCCCATTGTTAACCTGGCCCTGAACTCAACCTCCTATGCTATATGTTCATATGGGGATAAGTCATAAATGCCGACTCTTCCGGAATGTCCGGGAGACTCCCGGAAATCGGG
>WWET01000653.1:155052-171692 GCA_011038615.1 Limnodynastes dumerilii | reverse complement strand
AACATTTAAAAGCAGCGCAACACATGTCCTGCTAGCAGACATCCTGGCACTAATGACAGTTGTACTGTCAATGGGTTATACTTATACCCTCAGACAGCGTGAGAAACGTTCCCGCTGGCCGAGGGTATAAATACAACCCATTGACAGTAGAACTGTCATTAGTGCTGGGATGTCTGCTAGCAGGACATGTGTTGCATCACTCTTAAATGGTTTTTTTTCAAATACTTTTATTTTCAAATACTTCAAAAAGTATTTTTTTTACTTAGAACTTTAATGTATTTTATAAATAGTTTTAAATAATAATGTTTTATTAATAATTTTACTGTAGTTAGGCCAGCCCTATGTTTTATTAGGTATCTCGGGGGGACATTACCATGTTGTATTGGGCATAGGATAACAGGGCATGCTGGCACTTGTAGCATTACAAGCATCAGCATGCCCTGTAGTGAAGCCGCATTATAAATCCACAAAAACCCTGGAAATTAATGAGAGATGTGAAACGGTCAAACCCAGGAGTTTTTGTGGACTTATAAGGCGGGCTTTTTTTTTTTTTACACAGAATTTCACCCGTGAAAAACCTGGGTTTTTCAATGGTGGTGATGTGAAAGTGGTATAATTCATTTATACCCATGAATAGTAATAACTATCATTCATGGTGATCCATTCTCACATATATTATGATTTGTGTCTTTCGTTTCCCCTGTCATTCAATGTTTTTTCTGCTAGAAAACATATTAACAGACAGGCTGCTCAGATAGAATCACTTCTCAGGCATTGCCGCCTCTAGGCACAGACCTGTAAAAGTTGATAAATTGAAACCACTCCTTGTGCATCTTAGGAGGTTTCCAGTGGAGCGGAATAAAGGTGCTTAAGCAGGGAATTTTTGCACCTAGAGATGTGCAGGGATAGAAGCCAAAGCTCCAGCAACGCACATAACTTTTGTAAATTGCATACATCAATGTTTTCCAAACTTATGCAGATAATTCAAACAAATAAAACAAACCATGAGAATATTTGATCCTAGTCTGAGTAACAACCTTTATGTGGTTGATCTTAATGTGATGGATGAATTTATTTTACTATTAATTTCCCTAGGGAGATTGTGGACGACCCCCAGGTGCTCATTAGTGGCTGCAGGAAGTTTAATGCTATTAAATGCAGTGTGGTTGATTCAGAGTTACCCATACAAACAGGTTGGTATAAAAGTTACAATTCATTTGTTTAACAGAATAATATATAATGCAGTGAATTACCTATTATGCCCAGAGACCTGGCACTAAGTCACAATCATTTGTCACACTTTTAATAAACTATATTAAATTAGACAAACAAGCAATAATTATATATCCAAATGAATAAATAGCTGGTTTGGAAAAGGCCCATTAGCTGTATCATTATGGTTTCTATTAATCAACAACATTCATGACCCAATGGTAGCAGTTTTTCAAAGCCATAAATAAACAGTAGCAATATATATATTGCTATATAATGATCTATATAGAACACCAACACATTGTATAATCTTCAAATTGCTTAATATTATTTTTTCCATTTAAGATTGCTATTGGTTTTAATACTAGGATAGTTTACTTATATAAATAAATAAATAAGTGAATCACTGTTAAATAGATATAGTAAAATGTATGTAGTGTAATATATTGGGCCTGATTCCATTAGCCTTGCATCCATGTATTTTGCGGTGCGAAGCTAATTAGAGACGCACATAAAAATCAGCTACTGTAATAGATGGGAAAATGCACACCGCAAACTTTTTCCCGTCTAATGCGGTGCAAATTCCTAATTGAGTCAGGCCCATTGACTTATGGCTGGATCCAAAATTAATAACATGGGGCCTGATCCAGACTTAAGGTTGTTTTACGTACTTATGTGCACCTAAGTTACGCAGTACTAAGGATAATGCACTCCCCCTGATACTACCCTCACACGTACGTAATTTAGCTGTATAACACGTTCAGAACCCTACCTTAACTTTTCCTTGCATATCTCTGATCATAGATAATCAGAGTTGCGCTAAATAGCTTCTGCCGTGCACATGCACAGTGCGTTCCCACAGCCAGATTTACGCATGCCACGTGCGTAAATTACCTGTCATTATTAAGTCTGGATCAGGCCCATTCTGTGTGAAATTCACTCTCCGATGGCAAGACTAGCCCACTATGGAATTTGAACTTAGTTCTGGATTCAGTCCTTAATCTGTTAAGTGTTAAGAACAATTTGATTCCTTTTAAGCTAGAAATCATGTAATCTTATAACATTAATGTATTTTCTATGCATTCCATGAATGTATTATGTGAATTTACCTTACTCCTTCTTTCGAACCTTAAAATTTTCTTTTATTACTACATTTTTGTTAGAACTCATCAAATTTATGTAGAGCACTGTCTCCATTTTTATGTCAAACTAAAACAACATCTATTAAATGAAGCACTTAAAAATCAGTTACACATGCCTATAGCTGTAGGAAGAGCTAAAAACAAATACACTTACAACTTCAGAAACAGATATGCAAGAGTTTTTGTGGATCATTTAGACTGTAAGTTATGTGCTGCATGGGTCACTTAATTGTCATATGCGTGTGTGTGCACGTTTATAAGTGTGTATATGTGTATGCATATGTTTACATATATAGACTGCTTATTTATATATACAACTGCATTGTAATGCATTTTCTATAGGTCAAAAAAACACCAGTAGAAAAGTTGTCATTGATGAAGAAGCTACAAAAAAAGACCTTAGCTGTATAAAGAGATTATTTTTTTATAGATTAGATTGAGTATATGGAATAAAGAAACAGGAAACAAATATACAAAATATACGATTACTTAACTGTAACTGATGAAACATTGATTTAGTTTATAAATAAGGTAAGTATTTAGTTTTTTCACATATATACAAATATAAATTTTTACATATTCCTGACCTGCATCTCTGCCTATACTATGAAGAGAATAAGACAAAAGAAGAACCACTAAGAGTGGTTTGGAATTGACCCTTTTGTTAGCAACAAATCCAATTGATACTAATAATGCCAAACAAGATACTATGTGCGTTATAAAAATTACAAACTTTTAATATTTCATGATTAAAATTCAAAGCACATACATAATGAAACAATATTGCCCATATAGCAAATATTTTGTATCAAATAGACAACCACTAGTTGATAAACAGTAAAATACAATTACCGGCTGATAATTTAAGAAAATGTCACCACTATTACCAACATTGAGAAAAATATAACAAAGAAGACCCGCTAAGCTAGTAGAAAGGATAGAATAAAACTGTCCCTATGATACAAATTAGCGACCTCACGGTCTGCGCTTCAGCCCAGACGGGCCTTATCTTACCCTCCCTGTCAATCAAAAGTTACTCCAGAGTCTTAGAGAGGTCCAAGTGGTGGCAAGCAGTTGGGATGTAGAGGTTAGATCCCCAACCTCTACATCCCAACCTCTACATAAGCAGCTTAATATTTCTAAGTGATGTAGGGCTGTTTTATAACTAAGAAAATCTCTTCCATCTTACACCTCCATTACCCCTGCTTGTACAGGATTTCAGGATGAACCACAAGGAAACAGAGCTGCTACTGCACTAACAGCGGCACTAAAATGCCCACTTTCTCATTTTAATATAGTGGAACTCCCCTTTCCATTGGCGCACCGTACACAGGATAGAATCGCAGGCAGATCACTCGCTTTGTGATAGATTTTTTGTGCTTGCTCCCATTTTTCACATGCAAAATGCTACAAATCGCTGCGCATATACCTAAAAAAGGTGCAATCCACAAATCTGAATCAGGTCCAAAGTTGGTTGGTGCTGTACAGTAACTACAATGTGCTGTATTATTTATTATTTTCATGTTGGTGTTTTCTTCACTCTACTTTTTAATTCCCAAACCCGATTTGTCTAGATTTCGGCTGACTCTCTATTTCCCTATAAGCTGTTTACTTCAAACCATAACTAATATTTGCTCTTGTGACAGCTATAAATTTCAGCTCAGACACAGCAAATTGTTTATAAAGAATATGAATAAAGTCTTCAGATATTCAAACATGCCGCTGTCAACCCAGTCCTCACATAACTTCTGAATAAGGAAGAAAATGTCCTGTGTACCCAAATTACAACACACAAAGCTATGTGGGAGCATTCTACTGTTCAGTATGTACAAAAGAGCTTGGATTCTCTCCAAGACGTGGGATTATATTGATGAAATGTCATGTACTATGACAAGACATTTATGAAAGGGAAGGTAGAGTTCAGTAAAGTTGTTGCAATGTTTCCACTTTTGCAGAGATTAGTGACTTTTAACCAGGTAGTAAATATTTGGGTATTATAGTAAAGCCTATATCTTATATGAACCCTTATAGTTTCAAAGTTGCATTGGTGATAATGGGTGTATGTGAAACTGAGAAGGTCCTTATAAAAAAAAAAGGGAATCTTCATGTCAGAGCTGTGGGAACCTCTAACGTTATAGAGAATATCAGTATGAGAAAGGAAGCCTGCTAACTGTATTTCTTCTGGACTAAATACTGGAAGACTTCAGGTTCATGGTTAGAGTTACTAAACTTCAGAAAAGGAAAAGCAGAGATGTTGCCCAAAGCAACCAATCAGATTCTAGCTGACATTCTCTAGTATGATAGGAAAGTGAGAGTTAGAATCTCATTGGAAGCTATGGGCATCATCTCCATTTTCCAGCTTTTCCAGTTTAGTAAATATAGCCCTTACACTAAAAACCACAGATTTAAAAAAATTTTTTTTATTATTATTTAAAATTCTGGCTCATTAAATACTGTCAACAATAGATACCTATGGCGCTCACAAAAGTGGAAAGCAGATGCAAGGGAGACTTTAGTAAAACTCCCAATCAAAGAGTACAACAAAAAAGAAATAGTGCAGCCCTAATTTATAAAAAAAAAAAAATCCACTCTAGCTACAATGACCACCAATGCAGAAAGTATCCAATAATAAAAGCAGTCCAGTAATCATAAGCAGGTCTCAATGGGGAAAATATACCAGTGACGTGTTTCGTCTGCAATATATATTTGCTTCAGCATAGTTAACAAAAATTTTACAGCAGGTGTTGACGTTCCTATATGGGTGATATTGGTATTTTAACCGTTTTTTATTATTTCCTATGAATAAACAGTGTGAATCCAGGTTTTGCCATCTGTTGTGAAAATTCATAAACACCATGGGCTGGATCCAGACTTAAGTAAGTGCTTGAAATTAGTTACTCCTGGGCTAAACCATGTTGATTGCAGGGGAGTCATATTTCATCTGTTGCAAACAGTATTAGAGATGAGAGGTGATGTTTCCTATCCCAAGTCTAAATAACAGTGTGAAACTAAAGCCAGTCAGTATCTTATACTTAAGTCTGGATCCAGCCCCATATCATTTTTTTTATTTTTTTATTTTTTTTTTATAAATTTAGCACTGCACTGATTCTTTTCCATTAAATACCGTGCTGTATTGACCATCTTAAAATTTGCATAAACCTGTTGGTTTTCTAATAATTTCTCTCCTTTGATTTCCACAGATAGGTTGAGAGGTTTGTGAAAGGTTTAGCACCTAATCAAAATGTGTAATGAAGGGTTCCATCGGTCATTTTCTTGAGGATGTAGCTGCTTTACTTACAAAATTCATTGTGACAACATTTTGTATAGCCATACAGGGCCGCCAGCAGACATTTTGGGGCCTGGGACACATCTGTGGTGCCCTGCCCCGCTATGCCACATAGGGGCAGGTCGAGGCGGACACGCATTAACAGTGAGCCGATGCACAGGAAAGGGCTTCCCTGCAGATTATTCCGCTAACTCTGCAACTCTAAGCAGCAAGTATCAGTACCATCAGCTCTGGACCCAGGACAGTTGTCCTGGCTGTGACCCCCTGATGGCGGCCCTGGAGCCATAACAACTCTGGTATGAAAATTTGGGATTTCAATTAAAGATAATTGCGTGTATACCATCTTGGTTGCAGGATATAACCAACAGAGGGTTGTAGTAAATGTAGTAAATCCTTTCTGGGGAAAACCCCAGTCACTCCCTTTGCTTCTCCCTGCCCACGGAGACTTCCGCCTCCATAGATTAGCCCTAACTTTCTGCAGTCATTTCCGAGAGTATGTGTTCTCCGTCCATGCGTATCTTTGTAATCACGCCCACTTCCCTTCATTTAAATGCCCCCCCTGCCCATTTCTATGTAAATCCCTCTGTGCGTATTTTTACGTGGAAGATATGTGCGGAATTTCCCACTTCCGATTCACAAGCCCGTCTGGTAGGCACTTCTGTGTGTATAGTCTACATTAACTGTGTATGAAAGTTACTACGCATGCACAGTTTAAACGTACTTAAAAATATGCACGGAAATCAGAGAAAATTCGGTTCTCTGAATAAAGCCCATGATGGGTATATGGGGGGGCTGGAGACATGATGGGGACAC
Source organism: Limnodynastes dumerilii (assembly GCA_011038615.1). Classification (NCBI taxonomy): domain Eukaryota; kingdom Metazoa; phylum Chordata; class Amphibia; order Anura; family Limnodynastidae; genus Limnodynastes; species Limnodynastes dumerilii. Next base: position 165,239 of record WWET01000653.1, on the reverse strand, counting down.
TGGGAGGGAGAGGGGATGGAGACATGATAAGAATACTGGGGGGGGGGAGCTGGAGACATGATGGGGATATATATATATATTAGTGCACCAATTAAAATTTATGTATTTTCAAACTGTATTTATTGGAAGGAGGGGAGCCTTTATTTAGTTAAATATCAATTTTTCTTTTCTTAATTTATTTACTTGGATTCTGTAAAAGGTCAGGAGAGTCTTACACAAGATTCAAACCACAAGAATCAACATATTGAGGCAAAATGGTGTTTTACCTCTCTTTGGTATCTGAATTTGGCAGAAGGACGTGAGGCATGGTTTGGTTCGATTTGGATCCCTGAAATTTGGATCTGTTGGATTTAACTCAAGTGGCAACTGCAGTTTAATGCTAAAGAATCATGCAGTTGGCATGCAAAAACTTAAAATAGTATTAACTACACCACATTAGAAACTACTGAGAAGGAAAGGGATCTTGGAGTCACTATTTTTTGTAACCTAAAGAAAGCCAAGTCATGTAACAAAGCAATCAGAAAGGCAAGTGAGATGCTTAATTACAAAGGGAGAAGAAATAGTAGCAGAAAGAGAGAAGTAGTAATGACACTTTATAGGCCATTGGTGTAACCTAACCTGCAATGTATTCAGTTCTGGAGACCATAAGGACATAAATACAGTAGAGCTTGTATAAAGGGCAACTGCAAATGTGTGAGTGTTAACTGATACCTGCAGCTGTCTTTAACACATCCAAAATGGACCAACACCTTTTAAAAATTAACAAGCAAATGGTGTATGATGCGGTGCTGGATCATACAATAATTTAACATTTTCGAGAGTGACCAATATAGTCCCTTATAAACTAATTCTTTTTTATTTTAATGATAAAATCCACGAAAAAATCCCCACATATCTGTACCCAGGGAAGACCTAATCAGTATATAAAACCTCCATAAGACATCGGACTGGATTCAGACCCCCACACGTTTTCCGTGCGCGCGGGGGTCTACGCACGCTTTGCGTGCGTGTGGGTGTCTATAAGTGCCGGAGAGGGAGGGGAGTCCACACCCCCTGTCACTCCCCTCTGTCGTGCAGGCTTTATGGCAGCTTACGCTGCCATAAGCCTGCATTAAGTCTAACGTGCGGATCAGCGGTCTGTACAACCACTGATACACTGCAGTGTGGGAGCCCCCTCCCACACTGTACACTTAGCATGCTCCCCCCCGCCCGCTTTTCCCTCCTAAATGGGCTAGCACGGAACAAAGTTCTGTCCGATTGTTTATACGCTAGGGTCACTAGCATAAGATCTGGAGAGCGTATGAACGTGCCTGAGCTGGGAATTTCTAATGTCTAAGCAGCAGTCTAGACTGAACAGGGTCTAAGGAGCTGGGCTGATGTGTCCCCCAGCAATAACCCGGGTTTTAAATCCGGGGCGGCAGTGTGAACAAGGTAGAAGTTTCCAGAATTCCATACGTGAGGGGTTCGTGAATTGGGAATCCACTACCCTTTCACGCGTGGTCTTTCAGACCTCTGTGCATACGGAACCCACGGGGAGGTCTGGATCAGGTCAATTGTCTGTATGTAAATATATGATTTCATAGACATTAAAGGGGACATTTCCGTTAAATGCAGTCAAACTTGTGGAGTGTGGTGCGATATTTGTTACTTATTTTTCCTATAATCATGTACTAAATTTAGTACTCCAATTTATTCTTGCTCTTGCTATTAATGATGAGATTTGGACAGCACACAGAAGATGCAGATCACCAACTGATAACATGAAATAAGAGACAAACATCGTTATCATTGCATAACTAAACAATGTACTTACCCTGTGGCCTGACCTTAAGCCATGATCTAAATAACATAGTAGCTTTATACATGCTTGATGATGCATCACTTCAATGAGGTTAATAGATCATTTATCTATGTCAAACTTTTTTGTGCATAACAGCAGAATTTATGATAACAATTAGTTCTATGTAAAATCATTTCCATCAGCAGCTGATTAAATAGGAGCAATGCAAAGCACTGGATCCGGACCTCGGATCAAGCCACAAGTGCAGATGTGTACACATGTGCCATAGCGAAAATGCGGACGTATGCTGATCCTAGTGACCGGAAAACGCTCACCTTTTTGAAGTCTGGATCCAGTCCAAAAATATTAATATTAGTTGTAACACTAAGACATGTAAGACAGGTATAACAAGTTTTTTGTTTACAATTAGTGTCACTATTCTCTCCTCTTAACAAGCTGCAGCCATTCTACATAATGGAATGGATCCAAACTCCCGGAAGTGAATGTTTTCCAATCGCTTGGAAAGGAGAATGCCAGCCTCTAGTATTCTGCACATACGTATACTGCATGTGCCAGTATTGTAGAGGAATCCATGCCATCCAGTGGTCTGAGATTTTTTTTAAATGACTGCAAAGTGGGTTGCAGTTGCAGGGGAGAGGTTCATTATTTAAATGTATGTTATGGGTACGTTACAGGTATGTCCTGCGCCACTCACACACAGACTTACATTCTACCCACAATATCTGGAAATCTGGAAACAGATAGGCTCTCTGAAACTGAACTTTGTGGGTAGTTGTCTCCTATGCATTCGCACAAAAGCATAGATAGCAAAGTGGGGATCTGATACTGGAAGTCTGGATTCGGTCCAATATCCTAATTATCGTGCCTAATAAATCCTGTAAAAGTCACCTGATTCAGTTCAATTTTTTTGTATCACCCACAGTAAACAGGGCCAAGGAGATGTGGATGTTGTTATTGTTGTTTAGGTATTCGTTACCAATTGCAGGCAACAAACATTACCTTGTGCTCCAAATGCCAGCATGCCCATCACTGATATATGCTAACATGTAGGAAGCCACTTCACGCCCAAGGTAAGCTGCAGCCTGAAGTGTACCCCACAAAATATATGGACTGGCTCCACACAAGAAAAAGCGCCTAAATAATAATAATAATAATAATAATAATAATAATGATGGGCCTGATCCAGAACTACGCGTCAGAGCGAATTTACGCGTGGCGGACACGTAAAATCGCTGTTTAGAACGCACTGCGCATGCACACCATAGAAAATACGCACATTCAAGTAGCGTAATTGTGAACGTATGGGCCATTCACGTATGTGTCACGTAAATACTTACGCGTGGGCGTGCCAAATTTACGTTAATCGAAAATACGTGTGAAATACGTGAAGTAGGCGGGGGGTGTTATTTAAAGTGTACAGTATGGGCGTGCTTAGCTGCGTAAATTCGTGTTGCCCATATGTACGTGTGCGTATGACAGCGGTTACGTTGGAAAAAGTTTAGGTAGGGTTTGGGAAGCGTATCTTGACAAAATACGTCCGTGCAAGGGGTGTGCCGAGGGGAGTGTAGCGAACTTACGTGCACGAAAATACGCTCCACGAATAAACGTACGGCACACGTAGTTCTAGATCTACCCCTGTGTTATAGAAGTTTATTTTTAAGTGTAGGGACCTATCTAAATGAGGTATTCTTGCAGACGGGCAGTCACATTTTCATTAAAATGTAAACTAAGATCTGTTTATATTTGTAAAGTTTTGATTGTTTAAAAAACTAAAACTAAAAAACGATATAATAAATATTAGAAACAACTGTTCATTGTTTTGAGTCAATCTCAACTATAGCGCCTCACTTTCTTTAGGTATTGTATTTATGATTAATACAATAGAATGGACTCTCGCCAATTTAGGAATTTCCTCTTTTTCTCCCTTCAAATGCAACCCCCCCATGTTGGCCACGCCCCAAAAAACAGTACTGGGGCGCTGCCACATACCCGTGCTCCGGGCACCATGGCAGCTAGCTACACCTCTGCTTACGGACAGCGGCCCAGCGTAGCTCTGGATCTGGCCCCTGGAGCTTATAACTCACTTAGCACAAACTGTAACCAATAGATGTCACATATTCTTATGGGTGTAGTACTAATTTCCGACGCTAAAAATACCTCCACCAGGGTACCGACAGTGAAAATTCCGACACCACAAAAATCCCGACACCACAAAAATACCGGCGGAAAAAATCCCGACACCCCAAAAATACCGGCGGTAAAAAACCCGACACCCCAAAAATACCGGCGAAAAAAATTACCGCCTCCTAAAAAATACCGACATAAAAAAAATACCGGCACCCAAAAAATACCGACGCATAAAAAATACCGGCAAAAAAAAAATACCGGCAATTTAAAAACCCTCCCGCTAAGCAGTACCCCACAATAAATACTTACAGTTATAATCCCGACCCCCATGACGTCTGGTCAGGTCCTGATGTTTAGCATCGCGCCAACAGACCTTCTACATGCAAATAGCAAAGTGCATATAGAAGGTCTGGGCGCCTGCAAAACATCAGAGCCGGAATAGACGGCATATAGAAGGTCTTCACGCTATGCAAAACATCAGAGCCGGAATAGACGGCATATAGAAGGTCTTCACGCTATGCAAAACATCAGAGCCGGAATAGACGGCATATAGAAGGTCTTCACGCTATGCAAAACATCAGAGCCGGAATAGACGGCATATAGAAGGTCTTCACGCTATGCAAAACATCAGAGCCGGAATAGACGGCATATAGAAGGTCTTCACGCTATGCAAAACATCAGAGCCGGAATAGACGGCATATAGAAGGTCTTCACGCTATGCAAAACATCAGAGCCGGAATAGACGGCATATAGAAGGTCTTCACGCTATGCAAAACATCAGAGCCGGAATAGACGGCATATAGAAGGTCTTCACGCTATGCAAAACATCAGAGCCGGAATAGACGGCATATAGAAGGTCTTCACGCTATGCAAAACATCAGAGCCGGAATAGACGGCATATAGAAGGTCTTCACGCTATGCAAAACATCAGAGCCGGAATAGACGGCATATAGAAGGTCTTCACGCTATGCAAAACATCAGAGCCGGAATAGACGGCATATAGAAGGTCTTCACGCTATGCAAAACATCAGAGCCGGAATAGACGGCATATAGAAGGTCTTCACGCTATGCAAAACATCAGAGCCGGAATAGACGGCATATAGAAGGTCTTCACGCTATGCAAAACATCAGAGCCGGAATAGACGGCATATAGAAGGTCTTCACGCTATGCAAAACATCAGAGCCGGAATAGACGGCATATAGAAGGTCTTCACGCTATGCAAAACATCAGAGCCGGAATAGACGGCATATAGAAGGTCTTCACGCTATGCAAAACATCAGAGCCGGAATAGACGGCATATAGAAGGTCTTCACGCTATGCAAAACATCAGAGCCGGAATAGACGGCATATAGAAGGTCTTCACGCTATGCAAAACATCAGAGCCGGAATAGACGGCATATAGAAGGTCTTCACGCTATGCAAAACATCAGAGCCGGAATAGACGGCATATAGAAGGTCTTCACGCTATGCAAAACATCAGAGCCGGAATAGACGGCATATAGAAGGTCTTCACGCTATGCAAAACATCAGAGCCGGAATAGACGGCATATAGAAGGTCTTCACGCTATGCAAAACATCAGAGCCGGAATAGACGGCATATAGAAGGTCTTCACGCTATGCAAAACATCAGAGCCGGAATAGACGGCATATAGAAGGTCTTCACGCTATGCAAAACATCAGAGCCGGAATAGACGGCATATAGAAGGTCTTCACGCTATGCAAAACATCAGAGCCGGAATAGACGGCATATAGAAGGTCTTAGGACGATTATCGGTCCCAGCAGGGGGTGGGCCGATAAATGGGACGATTTCCCGCTAGGGAAATGTCTTGTTATCTGCACCATAAACCTCCTCTGCTGGGACCGATAATCTGAGCAGAAGAGGGTAGAGGGCAGTGCTCTCTGTTGCTGCTGCTGCTTTATATCTATGTGCAAAGCTGCTCTGACAGTTTTGCAGGTATACTTTAAAGCTGTCAGAGCAGCATAGTACATAGATATACAGCAGCGGCTATTGCATGCATAATACAGATAAGAATCAGCCGAAGCCTTGCTTCTGTACTACTTCTGCAATAGCCGCTGCTGTATATTTATGTACTATGCTGCTCTGACAGCTGTAAAGTATACCTGCAAAGCTGTCAGAGCAGCTTTGTACATAGATATAAAGCAGCAGCAGCTCTGAACAATAGGGAGCCATTCAGTTTGCTGATTGGCTCCCTTAAAATATCAGGAGCTTTTCACCCGATTTAAATCAAACATGCTGAAAGATTAAATAATCGCACCAGAGCGTTTCAAAAATTGATCTGTACCATACACTAGAGCGATTATTTGCCTTATCACCCGATAATTGGGAGATCGGGCCGATAATCGTCTTGTGTATGGCCAGCTTAACAGATGAAATTTGACTCCCCTGAAATCAACATAGTTTTGACCAGGTGTAATTTTCCTCTTTTGTTTCCAAACTCTGAATCTGTTAATATATTAGCCGATAGAAGAAAAGCCAAGGACAGTGAGATCATATACCATGCATAATCAGAAATATGTTTCCATTGATTGAATACCATTTTTAAATGTCTATGACCAATTATTAAATATATATAGCCTAATATTATAATAGATATGTTTAATAGTGGCTGCTAAACCCATTACAGTATTGTGCTAATTAACAGTACACTTTAATATCTAGAGCAGAACCGATTGCCAAACTCTACTAGTATGAAACAAGACTGACACAATGAGATTCTGGTAATGTTAGGAAACATAATACAGTTGATTATCTTGTTTCTTATTGTTATACAAAAAACAAGTTAAACATTTGCACCTTTATTTGTCTAGACATATTACCAGGAACTAGATTAATACCATGTTCAGTGAATGAATAACTTAAGAAAAGGTTGCTAATTACAACTGACGTATATAAAGTATGCTGCATTTGACTAATGTCTAAAACATATTAGACTTGTTTCTTCGTAAACACTAAGGGGCTGATCCAGAGTTTGAGAGAAAAACAGGCACAAGTGTACAGCTCGGCCAAACCATTTTCCAATGTAAGGGGTGCTAAGTAATTTGAATTCTTTTGCATGCATAGAAAATACTTTTGTACATAGAACTCAAATACTGCATTGCTTATGTTTATTCTCTATATTACACTAGAGCTAGAAAACGTCATCTCTCAATTTTAATTCTATTTTCAAACTAAAAAGTTTCTTCCACTTGCAGTTCAACATAGTTTTGTTCAGGTCTTCACTTGCACTTGAAGAACACTTCAAAGCAGGTAATTAAACAATAGGTGGATGGATTGGAATGAAGAAGGCTAGATGGACACACATAAGGGGGCGGCAGAAGGCTGGATGAACACACATAAGGAGGGGGTAGTTGGCTGGATGGACACACATAAGGAGGGGGCAGATGGCTGGATGGACACACAAGGAGGGGGTAGAAGGTTGTTTGGATACACATAAGCAGGAGGCTGAAGGCTGGATGGACACACATAAGGAGTGGGTAGAAGGCTGGGTGGACACACATAAGGAGGGGGTAGAAGGCTGTCTGGATACACATAAGCAGGAGGCTGAATACTGGATGGACGCACATAAGGATAGGACAGAAGGCTGGCTGCACACACACATAAGGAGGTGGTAGAGGAATGGCTGGATTCACATAAGGAGGGGGCTAAATGCTGCTTGGACACCCTTAAAGAGGAGGCTGAGGTTGGCTGGACACACATAAGAAGGGGGCAGAAGACTGACAGGACACAGATAAGGAGGGAGGAAAGGGCTGTCATGAAACACTTAGGGAAGGTGCTGAAAACTAGCTGGATACACAAGGAGGTGTAGAAAGTATAGTTGGACAAACAAGGAGGGAGAGATTGGATGGTTGTAGAGCCAAGAAGAGGCAAAATGTGAAGGAGGGCAGGTAAGTGAACGCCGATACGCTGTGCTTTAGCTCTGGATCAGGCCCAAGAAGAGGCAAAATGTGAAGGAGGGCATAGTGTAATGATAAAAGGGCAACATTGTGTTAATGAAGGCAACAGTGTCATACAGGAGGGCATGGTGTGATGAATCATTTATATGTTGTGTATTTATTGTATTTATATGTTTGTGTTTTTCAAGGCTTATAATCTACAAAAAGTTGTACATAAGGGCAGTCAGGTGATCAAACTACTAGAGCCTAGATACTTTATTGTTTTTTATTCTTTGTTCTTGCTTTAATTCCTTGCTTTTTATTCTTATTTTTTTTCAAGAGGGGGCCCACTCAGTATTGGATCTCTAAGAATATTAGCTAAGTAGCAGTAATTACTATAACATATGATAAGAAAGCGCAACATTTATTTCATGTAATGGGCAGAGAAACAAATTTAATTCATACAAACAAGGAATAAAGAATAAAAAACTGTGTACAGCTAGTAGATGAGATCCCTCTTTTCTTCCCTCTTTTTTCCAACAGAACAATCAAGTAAATGAAACCTAACTAATGTGAATGAAATATTTGTCTTTTTATTGACCCACACCATATCATGAATTCAAATCAATTTTTTTAAAGAAAATTCAATAACTGTTTTATATTTAAGCGTCTAACGAGTTTTCTGCACTTAAGTTTAATCAAATTAATTTTATTTTTTTGAGTCATAATATTTGCAGTAAAGGAAAATTACAATTCACATTGTTAACATATTTGGCTACAATGTTTATAATATTAATTTAATTTGCCTTCTGAGGTATTATGTTATTGCAGCTGCATAGCTCACAACCTTAGGATATGTTAGTGAAATTTGTGACTGGACTTTTGTTATTCTAGGTGCATAAATATGTTATCTATGATTTGTTTGGCATATCAGACCAAACTACATTTTAGAAGGAGACTTTGACCAGTAAAGTTAAAAAATTGGGAACATTTTTAACATTCACAAGGAAACATGTATAGTAAAAGGTGAGAAATTCATTAATTCTTTTGTAGAAGTAAGTTGTTCATTCATGGGCATAGAAAAAGGAGTAATATACATAGTTCATGGCCGCTCTGGACCGTTTAAACAGCAGAACCAGGGCTCTGTGTTTTTTAAACAGTGCCCTGGTTTCTTGGCAACATTCTGCTGGGCGCAATGACATCAAAGACATCAAGCCCAACACAAGAAGAGAGGAAAGGGAGAAAGGAGAGGAGCGGAGAAGACAGGAAATGGAGGAAGAAGACATAGAGGAAGGAAGATTGAAGACAAAAAAGGTAAGAAAGAACAGAAGTAAGAACAGAAAGTGCTGTATGAGTGATAGTATGGTGGGCAGAGTGTGAGTAGTAGTATGTTGGCCAGTGTGTGAGTGGTAGTATGGTGGGCAGTGTGATTGATAGTATGGTGGGCAGTGTGTGTGAGTGGTAGTATGGTGGGCAGTGTGAGTGATAGTGTGGTGGGTAGTGTGAGTGATCATATGGTTGGCAATATGTGAGTGATAGTATGGTGGCCAGCATGTGAATGGTAGTATGGTGGGCAGTGTGGGTGGTAGTATGGTGGGCAGTGGGAGTGATAGTATGGTGGGCAGTTGGAGTGGTAGTATGGTGGGCAGTATGTGAGTGATAGTATGGGCACTGATGATAGTATGGGTAGTATGATTGTATGGGCAGCCTGATAATATGGGCAGTGCAATGGTGTGGATGGTGTGATAATATGGGCATGAGAAGGTATGGGCAATGCAGGGCCGTTTCTAGGGGCGGGCGTGTCGTGCGATCGCACGGGGCACGCCCCTAGCAGATTTAAAGAGGGAGCGCAGAGGCAGACTGGGCCGGGGGGCAGGGTGGCATGTGCCCCACGGGCAGCACTGCCATTTTGGGGTTTAGGGCCGTCTCCCTGGTGGTCTAGTGCTGCCCAGTTGGCGGTGACTGCTCAGCTGCAGAGCAGAGGCTGTGTCTTAGCGAATGGCTCCTACCCTAGGCAGCCATTCAGTGGGACACAGACTCTGCGCTGCAGCCAAAAATAGAAATCTTGATGTGATGCGTCCATGTGACCAGTGTGCAGATCGGGGGTAGAGCCAGAGTGTGATGCGACGTGACCATGTGACCAGTCTAGAGATCGGGGGTGGAGCCAGAGCTTCCTGCGGTTCACTACCTAGTGAACTGACTCCCTGCCACTGCTGTACAGTACATCAGGTACAGGTGTTTGTGTGTGTGTGTGTGTGTGTGTGTGTGATCAGGTAGTGTGTGTGTGTGTGATCAGGTAGTGTGTGTGTGTGCGTGTGATCAGGTAGTGTGTGTGTGTGTGTGTGTGTGTGTGTGATCAGGTA
>WWET01000653.1:101700-115140 GCA_011038615.1 Limnodynastes dumerilii | reverse complement strand
GTCTAAATAACAGTGTGATAGTAAAGCTGGTCAGTATCTGTGTAAGCTAAGCAATTTAAAGATATATCCCTGCATGCAAAGAATACAATTACCTTGACTCCCCCTGAATTCAACATGGTTTAGCCCAGGTGTAACTAAGTTAATGCACTTAACAAGGATCCAGCCCAGCCCATTATAGTCAGAGAATTTGCACATAGGAGATATGGATGCAGTCCAAAATACGCAACTGTCGACATTTTGACTGTTAACATAACACATTATCTACACTTGTGCTGGATCCTATCTTGGAAGTGTACATTGTGTATAATAACAGGGTTCACACATAGGACCGAAACTTCTGGTCACCTGCAGCAGCGGCAGGTATCCAGCTTCCAGTCTCTTGTGCGGGTGAGGGGAGACCCCTCCCCTTATTTGCTAGGAATTTTGAATAGGGACCCCTACCTTAATACTTTCATGCCATCCACATATAAAATGGGGACAGCACAGAAGTCTGGATAGTACGGAGAGGGCTTAGCACTTTCCCATTGTGCTGCCTGTATACTTCCCCCCTCCCATGTAGTGGAATTGCTTTCCACTTCCCTCCCAGAAATGCTCCCAGGATGGATCTGAATGCAAAATGTAGGCAATTTGTTTATGCTACAGTGAACATTAAAGTGATTTCAGGTAAAGGGGAGTTCATTGTACATTGGAGTCATATTTTATTTAAAGAGACTGTAAGGCGGGGATATCATTAACATTTATGGGGTTAGCAGTGGATGTATATTATATACGAGACTGAGTTGGAGGTAATTAATCTTGAGTTGAGGAAGTATAGAGTTCTCGGGAATCTTCCCATGCATTAATCTACTTTGTGTCTTCATAATGACCTTTAGATATTTCCTTCTTGAAAGTTTCCTCTAAATATTTTCCTTCTGACTACTCACCTCTTACAGCTTTTCACTTGCTGTTTACTTTATACAATCCCTTGCTACAGGCAGACCATACTGGTATTCTGCAATACATCAACATGTGGTAAGTATACACGTTACCACCATTTTAGAAATAATTCTTCAACCAAAACAGGTTGAATTACATTGCTGACAGATCTAATAATGATGAAGGTGTCAATATTTGTACACAGTCGTGTACATTTCACAAATGCAAATGTTTATATTGACTTTGTACAAGTGACAAAAACTACGTTATGGTACAGCACACTATTAAGAACTGCTCTTAATAGATGGGAGCTGCCACTGTGAAAGTTTTTTTTTTAAAATAGAGACATCCAAAACTCTTATTTTTATCTGTCTCTATTTGGAAAATACTGGCAATTTTCCAATCAATTTTTATGAATGGGTAAGAATGCTAATCGGCATACTTACCCATTTATTCTTTAGAAACATCGCCGCAGATTGTCGCACCCGCCACAGACCCTCCGCACCGACCAGTGAGTAACACCCTCTGGGGAGTATTAGGGTTATGCTGCAGGGAGGGCTAGGGTAATGAAAGGAGAGGGTTAGGGTTAGAGTAAAGAAAGTGGAGGGTTAGGGTTAGGGCAATGGAATGAGAGTCTTGGGGTCAGGCTGTAGGGGGGGGGGGTTTAGGGTTAGGCTGCATGAAAGGGAGTCTTAGGGTTAGGCTGTGGGAAAGGTAGTCTTATGATTAGGCTGCAGGGAAGGAAGGGTTAGGGCTAGGTTAATGGAAGGGGTGGGTTAGGGTAAGGATTAGGGTAAGGGTTGGGGTTAAATTCATATTCACCATTCCCAGCAACATCTTCTGTCTTCCATGGATCAATTGCTTTGCCTCAGTAAGACAACTGGCTGGGAGAGAACGGCCCTTTCGAAAAAAAGGGACATTTGCAGAGGCAACCCACATCCCTTAATTATTTTATTATTACTATTATTATTATTGGACCTAACTTATCCTAACTGGCACGTGAGCAAGAGAGCTACAATAGTAAAAACCAACCTTAATATTTCTGCCCAGTACCACCTTGAATTCAAAAACACTTTCATTACTGAAGTCCAGATCTGGAGGATGGAAATATATATACGAATATATTCAGTATATTATAGGAGTTGAACCTGTCAAAAGGCCCCTGATCCTCCACTCACCTCTGTCTCCCCTTTGACCAATCCTTTCTCCATCTATTGGAGTTTTCCCTCTTCCTCCGGTCTCCCTGACACACTCTTCATCCAGTCTCAGGTCCACTATTCCCCTGCAGTGCTCCATACTCTCTCACCAAACACTACTGTGCATGCGTATAACAGTGAGGAGCAGTACAGATTTTATATATACAGTATAAACATGTGTGGCTTCATTAAATCAGTCTAGACAATGGAATTAGGTTATAAGGAGCCCAGAAGTCTGTCTAATGACCAACCTATTGTAGATATGATCTTTGGTTGCGTGCAAGCAGCATAGGCTAGAAGGTGTAACAGCTTTTTTTATAAAAATGGAAAAAAAAATGCTATTTTGAATCATCACAGTTTTATTGTATAGTTATATTAATATAATAAACACGATTCAAATGAAGATACTTGTAAGATGGGTTCAAGGAGTCTGAGGTACTGTTTAAGGATTTTGAATTAAAATAATATCTTGCCCCACTTTCCAAACTAGAAATTTTCTATTGCCCCTGAATAGCACTTGACATCAACTGCATCCTTCACACAGTATGTTTCAGGTATGTACTCACTGCAGTTAGTGTAGAAGATAAAGTTACAATAGAAACTAACAATTACCCTTATAAATATAATCTCTTCCAACCCTCAAGGTAAAGGCAGACTCAATATTATTTACTAAGTAATGTATAGAAATAACTGACATATCTTTCCAGTCTCTCAGTTACATGATAGTTGGAGGCTTGTGCAGGTGGAGAGTCAGTATGGTGGGATAGAACTACATACATACTAACAAGACTGGAAAACACACTGAATGAACTGAGAGGCAAAATGACCATTATATCAACCATGTCTACTGGGTCTCTTGCAGAACAGACACAGGTTCTGGAATGGTGCTGCTTTACATAAGCAAATGCTTCAAAGATTCAGGAACATTTGTTTTGATACACTTAAACACCTAAAAGAATATATTATTTGTCAGGTAGGAAGGAGCAGGACAGTGCTATTACTTATTTATTAGATTGAACTGAAAGACCACAGTTGGCACAAGGGAAAGATGATAACAGCACATTTTGAATCATCTCCACTGGAAATATTATGGTGTTTTTGCTAATATGTGATGTCAAACTATTTATAACTGCATACAATAGTCATAAATAAAGAAATATTAGATTTGAACATGCATCTCTAGCCCCCTAAAGGAACCTAATTTAACATCATTCAAAATAATCTCCACCCCCTTCTGGCCAAACTGCACCTACAACTGACCTTATTTGTATAAACCACAGCCATTTACATAAGCCCCACCCATTTTGTGACCTGCGAATTAGGCAAGTCCCTCCAAAAATCGGGGAAAATGTCATACAAATCCATCCAGTGAAAGGCCCAAGCTCCCTGTGTTAAAGTTCTTCCCAGCCTATACCAATGGGGGGTCCTACTCAGACCCCAACCCCCTAGTATGTCTTATGGGATCTAATGTTATCCCTCTGTGAAGTTGGCTTCAATATTCATCATTCAGAATAAGCTCTGCCCCCTTTCAGACCTAACTCTGCTCATAACTGTTCTTATTTTTTTCTAACCACGCCCACTTTTCCATAAGCTCTGCCCCTTTTGTGGCCTGTAATTTCGAGACATTCCCTCCCAAATTTGATGTGATGTCATCCAAAGTTATTAAGCTATCACTGAGTTGGATGTAACTGTCAACATTTAAAAATATAAAATCAGCTTGATGATATGTATGATTTTTGTTAACAGAATCATTTAATATCAGAATAAGCCCCCTTTCTGTCCACACTCTGCAAGCTACTAACCATATCTGTTCAAACCACACCCTCGTTTCTATAAGCCCTGCCCTGTTTGTGGCTTGCGAATCAGGACAGTCCCTTCCAGGGGTGTTTTAAGAAGTGATCCTTGAGCAGGATTTGTACATGGGCCCCCCATGTTTTTGTATATGTGTTTGTGTATATGATTGAGTGTGTGTGTAAAGAAATGTTACCACTCTGTGAACTGCGTGGAAGGCACAGAACAGGCTCCCTGCATCAAAGTTTTGCCCAGCAGGAGGTCTAAGCGGGACCCCAACCCTCATAAAACATGGCCAGGATCCAACTGGTCCACCTCACATTGGTTTCATCCCAATCGGTGCAATGGCTTATGATTGCATAGCCAGAGAGACAAACAAACTAACAGACCAATGATTTGTATTTATTATATCCCTTTCACATCACCACCAAAATCCCAGGTAAACCCGGGTTATTGCAGGAGCACGGTCCAGCTACCAGGGTTGAGGTAATATGTGAAAGGTTCCTGGGTCTATTTCCTGGCTCAAATAAACTGGGAATTGTACCCAGTAGAGAAGAAGAGTTATTCCCGAGTCCAACCCGTGTAGGGGTGTATAACCTGTCACAAATTGACATATAGTATTTGCAAACCACACCCTATCCTAACTACTGCACAGTAGTATAAAGTCATATAAAGTTTAGCATCCAGTTTATTTAAGCTTAGAAAGTCCAGATTTTAAAGAGAATGCTCCAACACTTGTGTAACCCCCAGTGTTACCATTCATGCCAAGGATATAATAGAACATCGCTGACCAACCAGCATGTTCTTTGCCCCCCAAAAAAAAAAAAAAAGGTTAATCAATTAGAGATATATTAAAATATAAATTAGCATGAAAAAAACCTCTGTCAACACATTTCAATTTAAGTCTCCTGCTAAGCAAACAACTTCCAAAGATAGCTTCTTGTGGCCAAAGCAGCCTGGACACAGACTGTGACTTACAAAGATCAAAGAATTCTGTTAAGCTTTTAAAATTAACCTATTTTAACAGAGGTTCTCTCAGTACCCATTTAAGCCCTTTATGGTGAAAAAAAAAAAAAAGACCCAAGTAAAGTTTTTCTTCACAAGCTATTACATACACCCGAAGGTTGGGTACAGAACATTTTGCCAAAATCTTTATGAATGAAACATTTAAAAAGTTTACATATTTTAGGCAAAACTATAAAATTACAGGATGTACCATCGCATAAAGACAGGATGTTATCTGGTTAGCAGTTTCTAGAAATTATGTGTAATGCACCTGGACAATATGGCATAGAAGTCCCTAAGCAAATATACCTGCACATATTGGCATGGAGCTTCCCTAGATAAGATTTTCACAAATGTAGGTGTTACTGACTGGTAAGCCATGCAGTCCTTTAACACTTAGGGAAACAGGCGTTTCAATGTTGATTATAGTTTATGCATTTTATGTGGGATATTTAGCTGACAAATAGCACCAACTTCCAGTTTGTCAATTTATAATTTGGATCATCTGACCCTGGAGCAAATATATCCAAATAGATTACAGATAGTGGGTGGTATTAACCAAAAAATGTACATATAATTCACAATCACAATTAAATTGTATATGGTTAATTGCAAAAATTACTAAAATATGAACAACTCTATCAGACCTAGAGTAAGCATAGCCCTTAAAAGCATGGGGTGGATTGGTAATAGGACTTACTTTGAATTAGTCCTGAGGAATAAATTATTTATTTATTTATTTTGAACAGCTGATCTCTTAGCAACTGTTGCACCCAGTTCATTGGACCAACTCAGGTAATGTACAGAGTAGGAATGATGAGTGGGGTCAAGGACTTCCCAGCCATCACTACAGAGCAATCGTCTGATGAGGCTGCCTCCACCCAACTCAGCAACACGCAACCTTGCGATTGGCTGCCTGTTTCTCTGTAGTGACAGCTAAGACTGCTGTAATTAAACTGACAGCTGATCCCTTACTTAGCATCTGCTGCTCCTGGCTGGAGACACACAGGGGGAGGTTAGAAAACTGGAGACATAAAAGAGGTGAAGATTGGAATACTGGAGAAAAAAAAAGGGGATATTTAATGGTGGGAATCACTCAAGGGGGAGGTTAAAAGACTGGGGACAAACAAGATGGGGAGATAGAGGTACACAGGAGTTAGCTTACTCTACTGACAGTTGATCTCTTAGCAACTGCTCATCAACCTGCTCATCAGCCCAACGTTGGTACACTGCAGAGGCCTCTCCGTCTCAAGTGAAGTGTGTAATGAGAGGCCTCCACAATGCAGTGCCTTAGTTGTGCTGATGAACCCAGCATAGTAGCGTCTAAGAGATAAGCTGTCAAGACAGTCAGTTTACTGCTAAACCCCCTTTCTAATGAGTTACCCTGCCTCTCAGGGGAAGTGTGTGTACCAGACTGAGAGTCCTCCACAGTGGAGTACCAGAATTGGGCCAATGAGCAGGACTCTGCAGCTGTTAAGCGATCAGCTGTCAGTTACCAGAGAAGGATTCCCAGCTGTCGCTAAAGAGTAACAGACAGCCAATCACGAGGCTTCCACTATTATGTCTATGAATAACATTGCTAATCCCGCCTATTTTCCGATTGGCCTCACCTACAGTTGATCTGTACTTGCTTTAAAAGCATATGAAATGCTTCATGTTATAGTGAAAAGTGCATCAGGTATAGTGCAGTAGCAGATCATGAAACATTAATGGCCTTAGGCCAGCTCTTGTAGTAGTGGTGGATATGAATTCACATATCTCAGCAGCGGAGCACACACAGGAGACATTCAGGATCTGATGGCGAGTTTCAAGCAATGAACAACTTGCATTGAGATAAAATAATGTAGGAAAGAGTCATGTATATTTCACACGTGTAGAGCTCCAGATGCACTCATACCAACAGGAGTAACAAATGAAGACACATCACAACTAACGTTCAATTCTTAAGTAATAATAATAATAATAATAATAATAATAATAATAATAGTAATAAAAAGAAAAATGTATGAAAAAATATTTCATAGATGATAAATAAAACACTAATCAGCATCAGTGGGATGTTCACATCACTGCCAATTGTGCTAGTTCTACTGGCTGTCACAATCATCAGCTTTAAGGACAGCGGGCCTGATCCAGACCTACGCCGATGCGCTGTGCTTACTAAAGAGAGGAGTGTCAGTGTTGTTGCTGGGTGTTTCCTTGCTCCAGCCGTGCGTATAATTGTGTACATAAAAAAACGGTTCTCTGAATACACCCCATTGCTTCTAAAAGGCAGCATGTGCTTTAGGGTATGTATTTCCATATCTATGTGTCATTACCATAAAATAAAGGCAAATCTGTTCTAGTTAATTAGCTATTAAGATAAAGACTAAACCTTTTTTTTTAATATAGACTATTTATGTAGTATATCCAGCTACCAATTAATATTATGGGTGAAAACTATTAAAACGTACTATCTTATTAATATATTTGATTAAATAAGCAGTTTTCTTACAAATTACATTTGGAGATATCTAATAGGGGAATGAGCCTCTTGATGTTCTAACTAACCTTTTCAAGTGAACATTCAATCTATTGTCATTGGTTACCTAAGCCTACTTAGTGCCCTGTTGTCCCATCTGGACATTTCTGTACATTCACAGTGATAATGTGTGTTGTACATCATTTGATATGATCACAACATATGGCGTCTCAGCTTTAAAAAGTCCACACTTATGTTTAGCATATGGGATGCAATCATGACATTGTTAGCAGTATGACTTATTAGGAAGTATTCATTTC
The DNA here is from genome assembly GCA_011038615.1 of Limnodynastes dumerilii. Taxonomy (NCBI): domain Eukaryota; kingdom Metazoa; phylum Chordata; class Amphibia; order Anura; family Limnodynastidae; genus Limnodynastes; species Limnodynastes dumerilii. Next base: position 107,452 of record WWET01000653.1, on the reverse strand, counting down.
CTGTGATTGACATTTATCTAAAGATCTCTGTCTCTTCGACCATTTAAAAGTGATTAAAATTAAGTTTATTGTGGAATCCTTTTCTTGTTTTTACACTAATTTCAAGACAAAAATGTCATTAAATGTTTTAATGTCTTTGGGCCTGATCCAGAGCTAATAACAAAAGGCAATTTACGCAAGCAGCCTCCATAAGTCGACCTTTGAAAGCGTTGTGCATATGCGTGCACCAGATGTTAAGCCATGGAACTCTAAACGTACGGAACTGGTTTTCGTACGTTCAGCCTTCCATACGTTGGTGCGTGACAGTGCTCCATACATTCAAATAGAGGCATTTAAATTGTACAGTATGAAACATAGAAACATAGGGCCTGATCCAGAGCTACGAAATTGGCCGATTTCGTGCGAGCGTACGACCGTTTTTTGCGTATTTTCGTACGAAAATTCGCACCGCGCATGCCCAGTATGACAGCTTCCGGTCGGCTGGACGACATGAGCGTATAGCGGTCGTATGGTGTGCGAATTTTTCGCTCGAGGGGCGTGCGTTCAGTACGAAGGTCGCCTGGGCGCTCGTTTTACAACAGGGAGGCGGGGATAGCCATTTAAATTGTACAGTATGGGCGTGCTAAGGCCGTACGATTTGCGTATTTTGTTTGAAAATTCGTACGGCCGACGGTAGTACCTAGTGTAGGGTATAGCCGCCGTAAGCAGGTACTTTACAATGGGAGTGTCAGGGGCGTATATGTTTTTACGCACGGGCAAAAATTCGCATTCGCCCGTCGGACAGCAATTTCGTAGCTCTGGATCAGGCCCCTTGTTCTTGTGTACAGTCAACCTCTGTTATTTCTGTACAGTGTAGCTGTTCTATTACTCTGCTACCTGCAATAAATCTCTACTTCTTACATTGGTCTCCTGCAATCAAACCCCAGGTATTCATAACATAACTCACTGGCATTTACACATCTCTCTTCTTTTTCAGTCAGCAATATGGACTCTGTTGTTTACAAATTACTGTGTTGTGTTTAACTCTTGTCTCCTGGAAACCTACCTTCAATGACTCTCAGTTGAAATCTTCCTCTGTGTAAGGTATTTCTCAAGATTCCAAGACTTGCTGGTATAATAAGTTACAATCTTTATTCAGGAACACAAGAGTTAATAGACAAATCCAAAAATTCAGGGTAAATATATGCAGGACCGCCATTGAGGGGGACTTCCAGGACTGGATTCTTGGGTCTGGAGAGAGGGGGTCCACCAATGCGAGTGTGGGACCCCGTAGCGATAGGGCCGTTTGCTCCCAGCCAGTTCCGAACTGGCTGGGATATCGATTGCTTATGCCTCGACGATGCATAGCAATCGATCCCCGAGCACCGAACACGGTGCTCCGAATTGTAAGCAACCCGACTCCCTAACCCTAGTTCTCTTCCCCAGCCTATGATTTATAATTATATGTATTTATATAGATATTTGTTAATGTGTGTATGTATGAAGGCATATCAGTCACAATTGTGTGTCCTCTGCCAGGCTTCTGAAGAAAGGAGGAAAAGGAAGAAGAAAAAGGAAGAAAGGTGAGAAGCAGAAAAGAGGTAAGTGTCCTGTGTGCGTGATATATACATATATTTTTTTTAAAAAGCAGCACTCAGAGACCTGAAATCTGTTGTTTATACAAATCTCTGATTTGTTGCTGTACCGGGGCCCAGAATTTCTCTTGGTGGCCCTGCATATAATGAACTAAATAAAATTTGTATGTGCTGTCATATAGTGTTTATATTGTTTAATTTTCCCTTAGAGAACATTGTCTTGTTTCTCATCTCCATGTCATATATTCATAGTTTGCAACAAAATCAAATGATTAGTTTGGTAGATGGGAGCATATCCATACACCATATGCTAGTTCTGTAATTGACGTAGCCCCTTGTGTTCATGGTATATTGGGTGAAAAACTTGTTCCTGGAAACTGAATACCATTGTAACACATACCATTTTATAATTAGACTTGCCTACAATGTCTTACAGGAAAAAATATTTTTAGAAGTAAATTTCAGATTAGGTCATTATACAAGTATTTATTTGTATACAGGAAAATCATATTTTGTAATACTTACTTGGGGCCCCAAAACACAATATAGTTTTTATAGACAGCTATTTTTGAAGGATTTGAGAAATACAAAGAATTCAACTATATGAACCTGTCAAAGATTCCATTGTGTGACAATGCTGCTTTCTAAGATAACATAAATATAAAGTGCTTTTGGACATCTCACTATGTTGTTGCTATTTGGTAGGGTGGGTAATTTTTTCTTTAGAACTCAGAGCACTATAATTAAGCCTCTACTACCCAGATAGGGCACAGAATATGAGCGTTGATTGAACCATAGGTGTGGTGGTGTAAGCAATCTAAGGTTGTTCAAAAGCAGAAGCAACTACTGTATGTATGCAGGGTGATACAGCCAAACACATACTACTTCTATAATTATGCTCTCTGCAGCGCAGCTTACAGTTCACAGCTCACTTTATGTATTTTTGCAGTATCACTGGCTTTGTAATTACATGCCAGGGCTTTGCAGATACTCGGACAATGCAGGTCTTCACTTTGCTTTACTCTGTCACTTAGGATCCTTGAGACCTTTGTAGTGGTGACATCACAAGGCCTCCTCTCCAAGTTTTGTTGTGGGACCAAGCAATGAAATATTACTTTTCCATATGTATGTAGGATGTACATATAGATTTACATTAAAGTTTTCCCCAATATTCAGGATAAATCATTTCTTTGTACTTTGTTATGAGCTGTATTCCAAGGGTCACTGCTTTGAGATGCTGCTTACGCTCTGTGTTCAAAAGAGGTAGGATGGCAGTAAAACGCCTTTCTCCGAATTTCCGAATGCACTTTGGGAATCTATTTATTTAGTAGCATTGAAGATATTCCTTATATTGGATCGGATTCACAGACCCGTATTTACTACGTACGCGTTATTACGCAGGCAAGAAGCAAGGCAACACCAATGACACTTTCCTCGGCAGGACGTTTTTTTCGGTGACTTACGCCTCCATAGGGCACCCTTATCTCTACGTGTATACTTACACACGTATGTTCCTTACATACGTGCTTATTTATCTAACCGCGCCCTCAAATGACCATTTAAATACCTCCCACCGCTCACTTTCACGTATGGATAAAAACCACGCCCCTCCATACATATGTTCCTAAGTGCGATTTACAAGTCTGTGCCTAAAGTACTCACGTGCGTAAATGCTACATAATTAGTATGGAAAAAGTGTCTACGCATGCGTAGTTAGTCTGGTCCTAAAAATACGCACACAACCCCACGCAAAAACAGATCTGTGAATACGGTCCATAATGTTTAACTTGATCAGTTCAAGTTATTAGTAATAATGCAGTTCCATTATAACACAGCACAGCATCTGCTTTAGTCACCAGGTATATTTACATATAACAAAAACTCCAAAACATGCTGGTAGGTTCATCGACCTTTGACAAAATGAACCCTAGTTTGTGTGCACATGAATATGTATATGGAAAAATAGACTTTATGCTCCTATGGAGCAAGGACTGATGTCAAATATTCTCTGTAAAGTGCTGCAGAAAATGTACGGTGCTATATAAATAAACATTATTTTATTATTAATATTATTATTATTATTATCAATAATAAAATATATACAAATAAACAGCATATTGTATATTTGTTTAAAATAAAAATAGGATGCCTGCCTTTAAATAGTACTGTCTGATTGATGATAACTATCATCAATAAGGATTACTATCACACGGAAAAGTATAAGGTTTATTGAAATTCAGCTTGGTTTATGCTAGAACTGAGGTACTTCTAAATTGTTTGGGGATTTAAGATATGTAAAAGTCCTATATAAACAACAAAAGCATTTTAATCATACACTAACAAATAGTTCCACAGAAATGTGTAATCTGACCACTGTATGCTTAAAACATGCACAACTGAAAATGAGTAATGTGGTTATTTCTGTAGTTTACAGTTTTTGTGTGAAGGCTTGAGGTCACTGTGTGAAAACTGTTGGTTTTATTTATGTGACAACGTATGTGACAGTACTGTGGTAGGCCTCATTAATCATTCCTCAGTGCCACGTACCTGAGATTCTTAAGCCCTGCTCAGAGGGGAGGAGTCCATTAATACAACTCATCACCCTTGTCTCTCAGCACCAGTAGTCTTTTTGCTATCTACCTTGCCATACTTGCTGAGTGGCTCTGCGGTCAATATGTCATACAGTCAAAAGTTGTAACAAAATATTTATTTATAATATTTATTTACCCTATTTATTAAGAAAAGGAAGGCAAAGCGAGAAAGCAAGGCAAAAAGCTATACTAACTATAAACCAATTAACTGCTAAAACTTACACCATTGTAAGAATCTCTTTTAAGTAAATCCCCATTAAAGACTGGTGTTCACCCACTCAGGGGAGTCAGTGCCTTCATTAACACCACTTATCTTTATTGAATATAAATATCCAGACTGCTTTGCTTACCCATTCAGGACAATAGGGCCTTCCTTAAAACAAGTCATAATTTAGGACACCAGCAGAACTTGGGACAGGGGGTAGGGGCAACTTGCAATCCCACTTCTATCTGGATCATGCTCAGTTTGGTCTTCATGTTGCACTCGAGCAGCAAGGGATGCCAAGACCAACGGCTGTTCTGAGCATGCACCAAACAGCTGCCCAGTATGCTTGAGTGTTGGAACAGAGAACCTACAGCAGCCTGATCTGATCTCCACTTCCAAGCAGTTACTGACAGTACTAAGTTGTTAGCTATTGCTTAGTTGTTTATGTAAACCCAGGGTTACTGACTTTTTCATAGCTATCAAAATATGGCCGTGCGCAATGGAGACCCACACTCAGGCTGGGCATTCCCTCCAGAGTCAAATGAAAGGAAGAGGAGCCTCCAACTACTTAGTATTGGAGATACTAGTAGACTGAGATATTGAAATCATATAGTTTATCGATGAGGTCTAGGTGAAATTGTTTGACATAGACATTGAGCATAGATGTCACATGGTGTTAGATGGTAATTAAGCACTGAGACATCTAATATTATGCTAAATGAAACTAAATGAATTCTCAGCATGTAGTATAACCTAGGACCTGGGTAAGTATATACTTTGCATATAAATGCATATAACATAATAATAACAAAATAAATCAAACCCAGGAGACAGTGGCAGACCTCTGCTTCTGCTTAAAAGCAGTAATACATATCAGTTGGCTGAATCCAATCTGTTCACATTGAAGAGAGAGATCTAACCCCAAAGATCCTACCTAAAAAAAGACTTCGGGGCTGATTCAGAGCTGCGCTTCCGTCTATTTTTTAGATGGAAAAATGAGCACTGCGCATGCTCAGATCAGGAGCGCGCACAGAAAGATGGGCGCAAGTGTACCCATCCTTCTGTGTCTGCATCTGACTGCCCTGTGCCTGTGGAACTGGGAGTTCCATGATATTTAAATGAGAAAAGGGGCATTTTTCTCATTTAAATACTCTGTCCTGGGATGGTGTAACCTTAAGGAGCAGCTCACTGAATCTGTCCAAAAAAAAGTTAATTAGTAAAAAAAAACACATAAAAAAATATATACGTTTGACATAAATAAACCCCTTCCCCTGCCGCCTCCCCCCTTACCCCCCACCCCCGCTGCTACAACATAACAAAATAAATAAATAATTCCTATAGAACTACAAGCACCAGCATGCCCTTGGATGCCAGTGCATGCT
>WWET01000653.1:81992-101493 GCA_011038615.1 Limnodynastes dumerilii | reverse complement strand
GTCCATTATTCCCTCTTTTGAAAGCGGGGGGGGGGGGCCTTGGCAAATAAAAAAAAACATGTGGGCACATCGCTAACTATGTTCTGTAAGCAGCACATCCTGGCGCTAATGACTGGTATACTGTCATTGGGGTATATTTATACCCTTTGCCAGCATGGGAATTCTCGTTTAGAAACGTGATATTCCCCTGGCTGGCAAAGGGTATAAAATGACATTGTATTTACTGCACATGTGTGGGACAGATGTTACGATGCGTAACGCTGAACGTACGTACCAGCAGCGTAACTACGAAAGAAGTCGCATCCATACGATACCCATAATTACGCTTTTTAGGCAGAGTGAAGCATTTTAATTGGACAGTATGGGTAGGGTTAGGCCGTCATGTACGTAAATCCATTATGTATGTCAGCATTTACGCTTTGAAAAGTTAAGGTAGGTTTTGGGAAGCGTAAAACGACCAAAGTACGTATGAGCAATACGATAGTGCATAGAAAATACGATAGCGTAAATACGCTATGCGATCTAACATGACAAGCCCATAGGTCTGGATTTATCCCATTGGGGTAGATCTAGAACAACGTTTGCAATACGTTTACTCGCATAGCGTATTTACGCGTGCGTACCTTCTATACACTCCCCTAGGCACACCCCTTGAATGTACGTATTTTGTCCGAGATCCAAACCCTACCTTAACTTTTGCCCACGTAACTGATGTCATCCGCACACGTACGTATGTGCAATACGTATTTACGCAGCTAAGCACGCCCATACTGTACACTTTAAATACAAACCCCCGCCTACATAGCGTATTTCAGACGTATTTTAGACTCATGTAAAATTGGCACGCCCACACGTAAGTATTTACGTGACACATACGTGAATGGCGTACGTGAAGCGTATTTTCTATGGTGCGCATGCGCAGTACTTACTAAAACGCGATTTTACGTCTCCACTACGCGTAAATTCGCTCACAAACGTTGTTCTGGATCTGGCCCATTGTTCTTAAACCTCTGCTTGTTGCATGTGTGGTAGTGCATCTAAAAAGGTTTATCTTGCTTTTTGACTATGTTTATAGTCAACCAGTGTGGTTTTGATTTCTTTTGCTTTGATGAACACATTTCTTCCCTGTTCTTCTCATTTTAGATGATATATCTGGGTAATTTATTCTACTTGTGTTGATTTCATTATTTAGTCCTTCGTAGTAATTACATTTTTCACTGCATAATCCTAATAATAAATATTTATTCTAAAACTATTTTATGTTTGGTTGTGAAAGAGTTAAAAAGCTCACAGCAAGCAGAAGCAGACGATTTCATGGACTGTATACCAAACTAGACACCTACAGTAGCAGTAGCTTTTTAGTTTTATGTATTTAACCATTTCTCTTCCCAAGGACACCACTTATCAATCACTATCTCTTGTTTGCAGATGGGATATCTGATGGCATGCAAGCATCACAGGACGATTTGACAGCTGAGATCTAATCTATTGATTTACTTCCTTTTTTTTGTAGCGACTGGCCTTCTAAGAAAGTAGGTGCCGTGTATGTTTTATATACTGTAAATTAGCTACAGGTATACAATACTTTCATAATTTTTTACTTGTCAAACAGGGCTCTCACTCAAAAAACTACATGAAAACTACTAGTATCTATTACCAATATAACTATTTTAACATGTTTGTAGCACTCCTTATTCTTTTATGCCAGAATCAGAATTCTTATTTTGCAATACTAGATGCATTACCGACCTATCCTTTAGTGCAGGAAAATTGATAGCAAACCTGGATTTAACCTATAGACAAACTGGCCATTACTGCTCAGAGATGACAGCATAGTATTAAACTATAGTAACCTTTTTGATGTTTCTGCTACTTACTAGGTGGGTCATTTGAATTTCAACAAATAAAATTGACTAGATATTGCAAATAAATTATTGTGGCAATAAGGTGTTAGTTATGTTTTAAATATACATTTGTACAGAGGCAAAAGATTCAATATATCCATATTTACAGCTACTTGTGACTGTGTTATAAAGTACATTGTAGAGTGTTTTGAAAACATCAACCAGGTTTTACTCAGAGGATTTTCCAGACCTAGTGGAGCCCAAGACGGAAAAATGTTTCTGTCATTAAGCCCCACCCCTTCACTATCAATTACCTTTCGGGGATTTATAAGGATAGACGTGGGGCTAGATTACACAATTTGCATCATCAAGTCCCTCCCTGTCCCTAGCAACACTAGTAAACTAGTGTTGCGAGGCAGAGGGCAGGACTTGAGGCTCCCAGGTCTCTAGGGATACCGGGAGAGCCGCCCAAATTGTGGGAGTCTCCCGGACATTCCGGGAGAGTCTGCAACTATGCTCTATAGTGCCTAGATAAATAGATAGATAGATAGATAGATAGATAGATAGATAGATAGATAGATAGAGAGATAGATAGAAAATAGTAAAACAAATGAAAAAAAACAACCCACATAGCTTATCTTAGAGCCCAGCAGCCAGGGAGGTCACGTGAAACACTGTGAGGAGAGGAAGTTCCGCTAACAGTGTATGCATGGGTCGTCTCTCGTTGCCGGGCTGGAGATTTCCAATGTGATGACTCATAGCTGAAGATGTTCTCCACTGACACAGGCTGTCAGTGGAGAACAGATTAAAACTACAGAAGATGTCTGAAGCAGTGGATTGCTGGGGGCCCCTCTGAAGCTCCAGGCCCGGAACAGCTGTCCCTTGTATGTGTGTGCAGCTTCCATTTCTGCCTCTTCTATATCCACATACTGTATTTTCTCTTTTATAACCTTTTCTTTTTCTAAACTCACTTACTTTTGCTGTCTTCTCCCTTTTCCTCCTTTCTCCATGGCACTCTCCACCCGAATGACACTGTCTAACAGCGTCATTCACATTAACAGTATTGGTTATACAGGGCTCTTACCATGAAAAGCTTTGTAACAAATTTTTCTCCAAAAATGTGTGAATTTCATCAGAAAATAGCAAAACCTGTATTTAACATCAGGTTCTGCTAATGATTGAATAAAAAATATATAATAATATATTACAACACCTTTCCAAATTCATTTTGTTTCAGTGTGTGAAATGTACCAGTATCTCCTATTGCTTTAAATGTGACACTATCATATTTCATTTTCTCCTAAACGTCCATACCCCCCACTTCTAAACTTACAGTTCTAGCACTGTTTTGTATGACAAAACAAGTATTTCAAGCATACCTGTTGCCTAAACACAAAGTAAACTGGTGTGTTAAGTCATTTGAAGGTGCCTTGTCACTTCATTATAAAGCAGTGACATATATATGACCATTTGTATGACTGCATTTTGTCTGAAGAAGCATTGGTCACACATTTGCAACAGTGCAAATTATCTGCATAAATAAAATGTTTAACATTTATGATACTGCAACTGAATAGTGCTAGGTTATACTTAAGGATATTGTTTACTGAGAACGGATGCCTTATTTTTACATAAATTGACCTAACTATATTTACAAAACCATCAAGAGATATGTGAGTTATATTTCTGGATATGTAATGCATAAAGTTACCACTGATAAACAAAATGTATTTTAAATATTTATATATAATGTATTTTGAATATTTATATATATATATAGGGCGGAATCTTCGTGATCTATTATGCAATCATGATGTTCGCAGTGATACCACCAGTCAACCCTGCCATTTCATGGCCCGCAGGAATGGATGTTATAAATGTATTGGGTGTGTGGCTTGTAAACAATTTTTGACAGGTGATTCTTTCAGTCACCCACTTACAGGTAAATCTTACCGAATACGACAAACCATCTCTTGTCATACCAAATTCGTAATCTATATCATAATTTGCCCATGCAAGTTGTTGTATATAGGCAAGACTATACGGAAGGTTAAAGAGCGGCTTGCATTGCACCGCTCGGCCATCAAATCAGCTCTAGGCGGTAAAACATCTGATCAGCCGGTGGCGAGACACTGGGTCACGGCACATCATACCATCGATAACTTCAAATGGACTGCTATCGAACATGTTCCCCCTCTCAAAAGGGGTGGGGATAGGGAAACCCTTCTTTTGAGAAAAGAGTGTACATGGATTTATAAATTGAATGCAGTGGCTCCGTTTGGACTTAATGAAATGTTGCCCTTATCTTGTTTTTTATAATGATTTAATCATTCTCTGTATGTACTATCAACAGTGTTTCTTCTCTTATGTTAGGATGTATCTATTGATTCCATTGCCTAATTACCCCTTGTTTTTAATCACTTGTTTTGATTTAGCTTCCCTGGTTCCCTTGGCAACCAATGACGAGCGGTAGCGCTGACCTTTGCTCCTGCTGCCTTGGCGCGTTGCAGATGGCATTAGTGTGCGTCTTCCGGCTCCGAGGCTGCTTGTGGACGTAATCATGGGGGTATGTATTTTGTATTTCACTTTTAGTATATATTGGTGTTGGTAGTGTTGTTTGGCATTATGCTGTTTGTTTGCCCTGATGAAAACCGCTGGTTGTGCGGTTGAAACGTTGGATTTACAATAAATGTTTGCCTGATAGGCTTTAATTACAAATTTACTACAAGACTCCTTGAGTGACTTCATTTTCGTTGGACTTTTGTATTATCTTTTAAGAAGAGCACCAGGAGCAGTAATTTAATATGATGGAGTGACGGTACCCCATATGTCTATATATATATATATTTGGGGAAAGTAATACCAATTCTGATTTGAGTTTAGTCTAACTGTTTTTCAATTCCAGTAGCTCACATGTAATTCATATATAGCATTCAAATAAAGTGACACATTTTTGAAAATATCACAAATTACAATTCTCATTTTCTTGCAGTGTTTATTACATTAAGGAGCTACAACATGTTTTGTAAATTGCTTGTACAATGTGAAATAGGTGTCCTAACAGCGCCCAAGGGCAGAGCCAGAGTAAGACTTCATGGGGCCCTAGGCAAGATGGTGGTGTGGGCTGCTCTCCCCCACCCCAATGAATCCATAAAAACACAATCATTTGATGACATCTATAATTATTTCTCAAACTCATACACGATATTACGGACTAAAATAAATATTTTGTTCTTCGCATAAAATCAAGGATCAGACAACGTAGAATGAGACACATAGAAAAGGGGCACATTAGTTATTTGGCCTGCCTCATAGTAGTCCTGTGTTCCAAGTGTTATAGGACTTTCCCCAGGTATAATTCGGGAAATTTCAGTGAATATGCAGATGGAATCATTATTGTCTTATCAAGAATAATTAAATGTCAAAAATACGTTTATTAGTTTCCTGAAGCAGACGGTTACTATGGGCCTGATCCAGAGCAACGACCGCAAGCGAGCGTACGACGAGCGTATGCGAAAATTCGGGGAAAAATTCGCAACGCGCATGCCCAGTATGACAGCTTCTGGTCGCCCGAGCGTCATGAGCGAATAGCGGGCGTATTGTGAGCGTATTTTTCGCTCGCGGGGCGTGCGTTCTTTACGATGGTCGGCTGGGCGCCCGTTTTACTACAGGGAGGCGGGGATAGCCATTTAAATTGTACAGTATGGGCGTGCTAAGGCCGTACGCTCAGCGTATTTTCTGTGAATTTTCGTACGGGCGACGGTCGTACCCAGTGTAGGGTATAGGCGTCGTATGCAGGTACTTTACTATGGGAGTGTTAGGGGCGTGTATGGTTTTTCGCACGGTCGAACGTACGCATTCGCCCGTCGTGCGAATTTTCGTAGCGCTGGATCAGGCCCTATGTCACCACTTCAGTGTAGACACTTCTACAGCTCTGCTTATCTCCACATGTTTCGCAATCAGCTTCCGAGTCCTATATTCCTCCAGGCCAGCAGCTGCTGCTGCTCTGTCCATCTCCCTCCCAAGCAATCACCGTTAGCCCTGCGCTCTTCTCTGAGATACGCAGGGCTCAGGTAGCTGCGGGGGAGGGTTGCGGCACAGGCATGACATCATGAAGTTGCTCAGTGCATTCCTGGGAACGGATATGCTTATGCCAAACGGGGCCCCTTACCGGACCCTTTAAAAATGCTTTCTAGCATTTTAATAAGGCAAATCCAGGCCTCCATTTTGGGCCCCCTGGTGTCCGTTGGGCTCTGGGCACACGCCTAGAATGCCAAGCAGGTAATATGGCCCTGCATATTTGATGAACACTGTGGGTAGTGTATTCAGATTTGCTGTAGAAACCCTTCTTTTCTTTAATCTCCATCAGACTCCTGGAGTCACAAAGAGTAAACCGCCGAAAGGTAAATGTTTTAACCTAACCCTTTCCTAACCATAGCCCTCCCTTTCCCGTAGTCTAACCCTAAACTTCCATGCCCTGCAGCCCAACCCTAACTGTTCAGGCCAAGCAGCCTAACCTTAACCCTCCAAGCCGCACAGTTAAACCCTTCATTCTCTGCAACCTAACCCTAACTGTTCATGTCCTGAAGCCTATCCCTAACCCTACAGGCCCCACAGCCTCACCCTAACCTTTTAGCTACTGGAGCCACTGCACTAGCCCTAGTCTACCTGTCGCAGCCTGTAGTTGTTGAAAACAGCACCTATACCTTGGGTTCTGCCACACTGCTGCTTATTTGGATATTATAATGATGATGCAACTATTTGCTTATAAACCATGCCCTGAAATGATCACCCATGAAAATCAAGGGAAAGCTTCATTGTGTAATGGGGAAGAGGATGGCAAAGACTAATGAGCTTTTTTGCATTTTTGTAAAGGAATAGAAAAAAATCCTACCAGAAAGTAAAAGAAAATGACTGTGACAATAATAGTGCATTTCAATATACTAGGGGTGTCTTTCTGTTTCTTCACTTACTGAGTTACAGAAATGGCTGGGAAGTATAGTAAGATCTGCTCACAGCTTCTTACAACTCATGCAACAGCTCAGTCATTTTATAATAAGAGTGTAATTGAGAAACACTTGTGCTGTGTAACACAGGGGTCACCTCTCTCAGGGCTGCCTGCCCTCCAGCTATGAACTGTCATTCCACTCCATCTCTTACTCACAATAGAGTGCATTACCTCTGTGAGGGTGGAGGACTCCTAACTGTTAGCCAAAGTGAATGACTGCGTGACTACTATCCCAGTGTAAAGGCATGCCAGCTGTGATGGGAGATGTTTAGTGCAGTGGTTCTTGCCAAAACAAAATGGCATATGCCGCTAATATTATCAGAGGGAAAAGTGCCAATGGACAATATTAATATAAATCTATTTCCTATAATGGTATATTTCTTATAATGGGTAACATGTACAGCTCCTTTATTACTTGAACTTCAGAGGCCTTATGCAGAGGGATATCTGTGAAAACTTATGCCAACATAACTAATATAAAGTAGGCTCTAAAAACACCCAAAAATGAGCCTGTGTAGATTTTCATATTACTATCAAACCTACTCTGTCTACAGGTTATGATCATACCACTGTGAACAAAAGCATAACGATACACAGACTCTATCTATCTGTCCGTCCGTCCATCTATCTATCTATCTATCTATCTATCTATCTATCTATCTATCTATCTATCTATCTACAGCAGTACTAACATACTTGCTTGTAGATGCTGTTTCATTTAAATACGTTTAATCAGCAGACATTTACAAATTAGGGGATATATAAACTTTACTGAAGAATTCCATCCCATCTGCAATCAGTAGGAGTACTGGCTTATGGTGCCTATCACCACCACCTTCCTTCTCACAGACTTCCATTAATCTAGTACCTTAAAGATAGGACCTTCTTTAGCGCCTCCACAAAGTTTCAACTTACTGCATATATCTAGAATCATTTTGACCTACAAATAATAATAATACCAGAGATGCTGAATTTAAGGAGGTCTTTGGAGTACCTTGAAGCTATGGTATGCTTTGAATGCCATATCCCCTCATGGTGCACATTGCGCAGTACGCAATAAACTGCGAATTTACGTGTAAACCACACGTAAATTCGCAGAAAAACGTACAGCAGGATCTGCCCCATTATTGTTTTAGTTTACTTTGTGATGGATACTTTCGAATCACATAACTGAATGTATTTAGAATGGCAGAGACAGAAAGGCAGGGAGTGAGTAGGTTTTGTGGCTTGCTTGAAGGACTACAATTTCCTGTGCACCTGTTCAACACCTTCTTCAGCTTCAAAAGACTGAGCGCTATTTATTTAACAAGATAAACATTGGAAGTGGCCTACTTCAACAATATTAAAAGAAAACTTTCAGAGATGGTGCCAGTATGACAATGAAATTACTGTAATAAAGCCATTTTATTCTTTCTAGGCAAAGTAGATATTCACAAATATATTAATGTTTTGTACATTTCACATTAAATGTAAATTTGTGATTTTATTTTAGGTGTTTAAAAGGTTTGTAGTTTTTACTGAAACTAACAACCAATGTTTATATAATATTAAATTAGAGTACCATCCAAATATATTTGTTGTCCTTTTTTCCCATTTTAGATTCATGGCAGATTTACTAAACTTCTCAAAAGGAAAAATATAGATGTTGCCCATAGCAACCAATCAGATTCTAGCTGACGTTCTCTAGTTGTAATAGAAAAGTGAGAGCTAGAATTTAATTGGTTGCTATGGGCAACATCTTCATTTTTCATTTTGAGACGTTTAGTAAATCTAGCCCTCACACTCCAACAACTAAAGCTCTGAACGATTGACATTATGGACCGTATTCACTTTTAGGCACTTTTTTAGGTACCTTATGGCACTTACGGGTGCCATAGAACTACCTTACCTATCCATGCAATGTCCGCACAGATACCCCCCGCCCTCCCACTTCTACCTAATCACTCCCCGAGGCAGCATTACGCCGCCTCTTTCTACGGAAAATACTCTGTGCTGTCTTTCAAGACCGCATAGAGGCAATCTACATACCTAACTGGTACATAGATTGGGTAAATGACCTACTACGTATGCATAGTAGATCATTTACTAAAGATCCGCCCCTAAGAAGGTGTGAATCCGGTCCTATGTTATATATTATTATTGGCTTACAATTAGGGAAATTAGTGCTTACTGCCTTTCTTTATGCCAATGATACACTGAATGTGTAGCCCTGTCCTTTTTGCCACAGTGCAACATCACACTTTTAATCGGCCACTGGTCCAGAGGAACTGACAATCCCCTCTACCATGTGACTAACCAGCAGGATGTGTTTTAAAGTAAGATACATAATAAAGTTTTTGTAAACATTCATATTGACAAATGTATATATAAATGTATATTTATAGTCTTTATAGTAGTATGGTATAGTTACATAGAAAGTGATGGCAGACAAGAGCCATCCAGTCTGCCCAGTTGTTTAATTAAAATAGTTATATATCTGTTTATAACATTCATGTGAAGACCTGAAACAGTCATTGGGCCTGATCCAGAGCTACGAAAATTCGCACGACGGGCGAATGCGAACGTACGCTCGGTCGTATCAACCTACACGCCCCTAGCACTCCCATAGTAAAGTCCCTGCTTACGGCGGCTATACCCTACACTGGGTACGACCGTCGGCCGTACGAAAATTCGCAGAAAATACGCTGAGAAAATACGCTTAGCACGCCCATACTGTACAATTTAAATGGCTATCCCCGCCTCCCTGTAGTAAAACGGGCGCCCAGCCGACCATCGTAAAAAAAATACGCCCATCGAGCGAAAAATACGCTAACGATACGCCCGCTATTCGCTCATGACGCTCGGGCGACCGGAAGCTGTCATACTGGGCATGCGCATTGCGAATTTTTAGCCGAAAATTCGCATATGCTCGTCGTACACTCGCTTGCGAGCGTTGCTCTGGATCAGGCCCATTGTGAGCTTGACCTCAGGTTCTCTACTGTATATCTCACCTA
The DNA here is from genome assembly GCA_011038615.1 of Limnodynastes dumerilii. Lineage (NCBI taxonomy): Eukaryota > Metazoa > Chordata > Amphibia > Anura > Limnodynastidae > Limnodynastes > Limnodynastes dumerilii. The sequence goes on along the minus strand of WWET01000653.1, from coordinate 91,648 downwards.
TTTAGTAATGCAAAATAAATAGAAAAATGGTGTATTTTCTTATTATGGGTTGGGTGACAGAAGGTATTTGTATGTATATACAGTTGTGTTCCCCATAGGTGTTTCATTGCTTTGCTGGTCTTGCATACCATCTGAACATTTTGCTAGTAACATTCTTTCACTGTGGACATGTTGAAGCAAGATTGACATGTTGGCTATAACTCCAGAACATCAACAAGATTGCAAAACGTTGAAAGTACAAACATTGGACAAAATGACTTCTTTTGGCAAATAAATCATGAATGTGAAAAATAAAAACTTCCTTTTGTAGAATGTAAAAGAATGAAGTTAAACTACAAGATTGTTTATTAACTTTAAAAATTACACACATTTGTAGTGTTGTTCATTACTGAGTGTAAGAAACTTTTTGATAACTTTCCCTTTTTTTATTTACTTCTCTTCTCACAATCACTCAGGGGCAGATTAGGAGTGAAACATACTACCCTTGATGTGGCATCTGCCTGACATCTAGTAAAACTGCTAATGACAGTGATACTATTTATATAACATATATAAACTATATATTGCTAACATATCTATAACAATATATAACAATGGGGTAGATCCAGAACTACGTGTGCCGTACGTTTATTCGCGGAGCGTATTTTCGTGTGCGTAAATTCGTTACACTCCCCTCGGCACACCCCTTGCACGGACGTATTTTGTCAAGATACGCTGCCCAAACCCTACCTTAACTTTTTCAAACGTAACAGAGTACGTCCGCGAATGGACGTACTGACTACGTGAACGTACGCAGCTTAGCACGCCCATACTGTACTCTTTAAATACCACCCCCCGCCTACTTCACGTAAAACACACGTATTGTTGACTAACGTAAAATTGGCACGCCCACACGTAAGTATTTACGTGACACATACGTGAATTTCCTATGCGTTCACAATAACGCTACGTGAGTGTGCGTATTTTCTATGGTGCGCATGCGCAGCGCGTACGTAACTGCGAATTTATGTCTCCGCCACACGTAAAATCATGGAAAAGCGTAGTTCTGGATCTGCCCCAATGACCTGATCTAGAATTTTTCAACCACTCCAAAAGCTTATCCAATTCCTTGTACTATGAATCCAGGCCCTGATCTAGAGGCGTACAGAGCACGCATGCCATACGTGCAAGCAGCAATTGTGGCCATGGTGTGCGCAATTCAAAGGCTCGCATAATGGTAACTCTAGATGGCACTTAGCAAATGGGCACAAAATAGACAATGAATGCAGCTATGTGACCATATACATTGTGCAAGGCAATTACACTGTATTCTATAATGTAAATAAATGTTATATATGAATAGCGCAACCACTTCAATAGCAATGGGGACACGTTAAAACAATAGAAAATGATGATTTCATTTTAAACAAAATGTTAAAAATATATTTTTTATTACTGTATATACATATTGGAAGGGGTGGATTGGCCATAGGGGTTAAAGGGAATTTTCCCGGTTGAGGTCATAAGCAGCCCACTTTTCTTACTTTAAGAGAACTAGGATATTGACAGTATTGGGTAGCGGTCACTAAAATGAAGTCTGTATATGATATATTTGCACAGCTTGACATTGAGGTTCTTTATTCTGAGATAATTGAGTATATATACATGCTGACGCTGCTATGAGACCTGGAGGAGAGGGGGCTGTCAAAGGTTTACCACTTAAAACAGCGCTCGACACGCCATGTACTGTATGAGCACTCAATGCAAACCCTTAGGTGACTGTTGCAAGATGTGTACTCTGAGAGCCTGATCCAGATGCACACATAAAGCATTGAAAATGGGTACACCTTAACCAAAGTTCCATGAGTAACAACTCAGGATAGGTAGTACTGGGAATGGGGAATGTGCATGCATACTCATACAGATATGCCTGTTTCAAAGTATCTTTTAAGTAATTTATGGACCCGTCTCCTCATACACATGGTTTTGAGAAAGGGCTTGCCCCCGATACGCGTCAGCGGGACAGTTTACAGAGGCCATTTCCTCTGACCAACTGCTCAAGACCCCCTTTACTGTTTCCTGGATCTCTGAACATCTAGACTACCCGGGACTTTTCTTTTGGCTATCTCAGGAACGGTTTAGGACCTGGAGATACTAGTTATGGAGCCTGTTGCCCTCTGTTATTTTACTGTGTATCATTTTTATCTGATTTAATTTATTAAATTATACATTTTAATCCGCATTACCTCTTTTCATCTATGACTCCTGGCATATGTGCTGGGAGGCTTTCTTTTAGATTTATTATATTTGACATACAGAAGAATCCACAGATGGTTTAACAGTCGTTGGTTGTTTTTACTTTGTTACTCTGTGCAGATCACCCACTTTTAAACCCACACAGATAGTGCACCAAGTGCACTTTATATACCCATTTTTACATAATTAAAAATTAGTTCATTTTTTAAAAGCTCAAAAAACAAATAGCTAAAAATGTCTGTACAAAATGAATAATAGAGTATTATGTAGTGTGTTTTGAAATTTGTTTTATTCTTAGATTAGATTGTTTCATGATTGATAGGTCTGAGGAGCTGTGATATAACCATGTATTGGGGCTTTTATTAAATAAAAATCTGCTCTGCCACAGTCAGTTATCAGGAAGTGCAGAGAAACATGGCTGCTGCCGTGCTCAGATTTTCATTTAAATGTAGTGTAACACACGCTTTCTACTAGCACACAACACTCTAATGGTGGATCGGCCACTGTCTAATCACTGCCTCCATTGTGCCTAAAAAAAGGATGTAACTGGTTACTCTGGGTCAGGTCCAGTCCCTTCATTTACAAGAGTATGCAGTATTATATTGTTCCTTTTACACAAACACACACACAATAGAAGTTGGACAGGCTCCTAAAAAGATATGTATAAACAGGGCTGCATTTGTGTTTGTTTTGCATGTGATTTAAGCCCTTATGACTTAGATCTGTGCTGCATCCACACATCTGTGCAAGCTCTTCAGAACCCAGTCCAGTCCACATGACTTTGACAGCAGAACCTTAGTTCAATGCAAATTACTTAAGGCACGGTCCTGTGCAAGGCCCTTTCCCACAGTACAATTTAAATGCTTAAGCACACCCACCATGCATATCTCATACGCATGGTGAGAAACCTGGCCCTCCTGGCGGAGGATAAACTTGATGAGCACGGTGCTGCATTTCAATGTGGTACCAATATCAATTCACAGCTGACATAGGGTGTGTATAAATCAGTTGGTTCTATTAAATCTGGATCCTGCACTTAGCCTCCTGACTGTTATGGCACCCCGGGATTACCTGTGACAAGAACCGGGGTGGCCACAAGGTAGGAGAGGTGTAACCAAGTCGGCTACCGGGGCACAGGGTCTTTGCTATCAGGTGGTATTCACCAGAGCCTCTAGTGATGAGGATGGAATTAGCTGCACCCCAACAACAGGTCGTGCCCTGTTGAACTGGACTTGTAGGAGAAGGAAAGGAAACCCAAGTGGAGTACCGGACAGTAGGGGAAGGTAACAAGGAAGCAGGATGCAGACCAGATCGGAAGGGACCGACTGGTGACAAACTACATGGAACACTGAAACAAGCACGGAGGACAGAAGGTAGGTCACAGGACTGGACAAGACGGACCAGGGCTCGCATACGCACAGACATACGGCGGTACCCCCGGAGTGGTAACACAAACAAACACTCCGGGAAAGAATAGGATTAAATGGGACGGTAGATACACTAAGGAGGGAGAACCAGGGGAATGGAACACTGAGATAACAAAGCAGGAATAAGGCAAGAAGAATGGGCAAACAACAGTCAGATCACTAGTAAAGCACTAGGCACACAAGAAAATAGCAGATCACAGTACTGACAAGCAGAAACTATAACCGGCGCTGACTGACTGTCAGGCAGGTCTGATATAGAGGCTGCTAGCCCCTGATAGGCTAGCAACCTTCCAGCCTCAGAATCAGATTGGACATTTCTGGAGCATAGGGGGAACGTCCAATAAGGAAGAGGGACGCGTGCCGGAGCGATACTGCAGCGGCGTCCCACGTGGCTATTGTTTACATGCCGGGCAGCATGTGAAGCTGCCGAACAGCTGATCGCCCTGGCGGGGAGCGGTGAGTCACACATGCCTGTCGGCTTTCTGCAGCGACGACGGCATGTAACACTGACCCAGTCATTGGCTGCCCTTATTTGTACCTCCAGGTTGCTGCCCAACCAAGTGTTGCATTGGTTCAGATTTGATAAACTGCCCATGTGTGATGTGTGCTATCATGTTACATTTACCAATTAAAGCATTCATGTCTATTATCATAAGTAAATACACAGACACCAATATTGGGAATGAAAATTTTATTGATTACTAATTAATTATTAATTATAACTATTAATGTTCCTCAGCGGTACTTAACCTTAACCTTAAATTTTTGATGGGGCCAAGAAAGCAACTAGCAGTCACGTCACAGATAGTTACTCCCCCCTGCAGCTACCCGTTACACCGCTAGTTGCGTAAACACTCTTCAACCGTTATGTACCAACCACTTGCTTTCCACCACCGCAGGTCCCTCTGACCAGCACCGCCACATCAAAACCACTCAAACTAGACTTAAACCTGAAAAAACGTTACCTAAAAAAATGGCCATTCCAGCATCCGACAGATGCACCTCATCCGGGTGACTCAAGGGATTGATATACAACCCTGGCACATGTGTAGGGGATAGCGTCGTTTACAGAGGCACCCGGTGGGAATGACGTGCATGTATGAGGCGAAATTTACCCAGTGTCTTCTCTTGGTGAAAAGACAAGATTAGGAATCGGGGAGATGAGAAGGGGCCAGCCATCCGCCCTAAATGCACTTTCTCCTCCAAAACCCCAGTGAATTCCACAGCTGATTTTAGGTTATGGGGGCGGGCCATTGAAACGTATCCCACAATGGGCAGGCTAAAACCCTCACTGAACCCCTGCAATAGAAAGGAGGCCATGTCACGCCTGGGGTAACGTGCTAGCCATTCCGCCATTTTAACGATTTTAATTGAGGTTGGCGCCCTGTTTAGATCCAGGTTGTTGCCTGACAGCTGACGCTTGCGCGGTGGACTTGTTATAGGACTTGGTGAGGAAAAACTCACAGACTACACAAAAGCCGCCAAGCTGTAGTAGAAGCATCTTTATTATCCAACGTTTCAGGGTTAGCAAGAGCCCTTTCTTCAGGGACACATATAATACACACAGTGATATCACCCAATGCAAATTTATACAGAAACTATGCCAATAGGCACTCACCCACCACGCACGTGAAACAGCCGCCAGCACCGCCGAGCAGGTCCGTCCCCCTCGACTTCCGACCCAGACAACCGTGACCGCACGTCACAGCTGGCAACCAGACGCCACAGGATAACATCTTCCGCCGGGGGCTACGTAACAACGCAACCACCACATGCTACAAGCGGCAAAATAGAAAAACATAAGTGAATAAAATGGATAAAATTGCACGCAGACATATTTGAAACAGGCTGAAATATATGAGCCACAAGCAAGATCTATTAAAGGGCTGGCAAAAGTAAATACAAGAAATCGTCATAGAGGACAATAACACTACACATAAGTAAATTATAACAATAATTTCAAAAAATCATTAAGCAATAAAAAAGAAACCACAAAAGGAAAAAATATATAAAGAAAAAGTCTGTAAAGAAAAAATATGTAATTAAAGAAAACAAGACAACGGCAAATGTTCCTTTAGTCCGCCCGGGGATACCGTGCCCAGGGTGAAGATTCACCTAGATTCAAGTTTTAATAAAGCAGCATCACGATCGCCACCACACACTGAATTAGGGACATGGGGCCAGATCCAGAACAACGCTTGTGAGCGAATTTACGCGTGCGGAGACGTAAAATTGCCTTTTGGTAAGTACTGCGCATGCGCACCATAGAAAATACGCTCTGTAACGTAGCGTAATTGTGAACATATGGGCCATTCACGTTTGTGTCACGTAAATACTTACGTGTGGGCGTGCCAATTTTACGTGAGTCCAAAATACGTCTGAAATACGTTAAGTAGGCAGGGGTTTGTATTTAAAGTGTACAGTATGGGCGTGCTTAGCTGCGTAAATACGTGTTGCCCATACGTACGTGTGCGGATCACTGCGGTTACGTTGGCAAAAGTTAAGGTAGGGTTTGAAAAGTGTATCTTGACAAAATACGTACATTCAAGGGGTGTGCCAAGGGGAGTGTATAGAAGGTGCGCACACGAAAATACGCTACGCGAATAAACGTACAGCAAACGTAGTTCTGGATCTACCCCATGGTCTATTTAATTGCAGCGTAAACCCAGCAATGAGTGTCCTGCTGTTACGGTACCCTGGGATTACCTGGACTGAGAACCGGGGTGATAATGGGGGGAGGAAGGAAGTGCTACAGCAGACCGGGATTACCCGCACAGTGAACCGGAGTGGCTGTGAGAGAGTGACAGACAGGCAACACCACCTGGACGCAGAGCCTGAATTCCGGACCTGGTCTTCGCTAGAGCCCCTGATGGTGGGGATAGACTGGAGCTGCAAGGAACTTATCAGGATGCACGACCAGGAGAGAAGATTAGAAGTAAAGGAGGAAATAAAAGGTAAGACATTAGGAAAGGGGAGTAAGCGGGAAACAGATCGGACCGGAAGAGACCAGCCCGTGACAAACCACACTGAACGTAAAACAGAGACCATAGACATAGGAGGGTAACAAGACGGACTGGACTTACTGACGGACTAGGGCAAATATTCACACACACCAGCAGGACCCCGAAGGGTAAGACAGACACTCACACAGGAATAAGCAAGGATTAAATACAAAGGGTTAATATAACAAGGTGGGAGAAGAGGTAATGGAACAGGCAGGAGTCAGAACAATAGCAAGAGGCAAAGAGAAAGAAAGTAATCAGACAGGCACAGATTCTGACACAGCAATCTATAACCGGCACCAGACAGAGGAATGTGCTATATTAAATAGAGGCTGCTAGACTCTGATAGGCTAGCAGCCGACAAGCCTCCCATAGGAACTCTCCTGGCCCGGGGGGAATGAAGTAATGGATGACGGCATGTGCGCTCGCCCGCCCGAAGCTCCGGCGGCGGGACCACGTGCGTTTGTTTACATGCTTAACACATGTCAGCAGGAGTGGAGAGCGAGGAGAGGCAAGTGGTGAGTGGCAGGTGCTGATCAGAGGACCGGGAGAGGTGAGTATCACTTCGTGTAACACCTGCCACCACAAAGTGGTTGGCCACAGGTTGATCAAAGTGGCCAGATTTAATAGCCGCCATAATGGCGGACCGGTGTAATGCTAGCCTTTCCCATAGTGTCCTCCTAGTTTTGCCTATGTAACATAGGATACATGGGCATCTAAGCATATATACGACAAACCTGGTGGTGCAGGTCAAAACATGCTTGATGGAGTACTTCTTTCCAGATCAAGGATGCACAAATTGTTTGCCAGGTTCGAGAAACCGACAGGTAAGGCGATTAAGACATTTATAGCACCCAGGTTTTTTTGTTAGAAATGTGGATGTCTGGCTTTTAAATTGTGTGATGTCAGTTTTGACGATATGGTCCTTGATGTTCTTCCCTCGTCAGTAGCATGGCATGATCCGAGAATCAGAAAGGCACTTTAAAGTAGGATCTGATTTGACAATAGGCCACAATTTCCTGGTGGATTGTGCCACCAAAGGACTGGCCCTAGTAAAATTAGTCACCCAAGGAAGGACCGCACCAGCTGATTTTTTGACGGTTTTAGATCGTAATAGCTGTTGACGAGGAATCGCAACTGCTTTAGCTCTTGCTTTGTCTAACATGCCCCTAGCATAGCCCCTGTTCAGAAATTTTTATGCCATGGGGCCTGATCCAGAGCAACGACCGCAAGCGACCGTACGATGAGCGTATGCGAATTTTCGGCAAAAAATTCACAATGCGCATGCCCAGTATGACAGCTTCCGGTCGCCCGAGCGTCATGAGCGAATAGCGGGCGTATTGTGAGCGAATTTTTCGCTCGCTGGGCGTATTTTTTTTACGATGGTCGGCTGGGCGCCCGTTTTACTACAGGGAGGCGGGGATAGCCATTTAAATTGTACAGTATGGGCGTGCTAAGCGTATTTTCTCAGCGTATTTTCTGCGAATTTTCGTACGGCCGACGGTCGTACCCAGTGTAGGGTATAGCCGCCGTAAGCAGGGACTTTACTATGGGAGTGTTAGGGGCGTGTAGGTTGATACGCCCGAGCGAACGTTCGCATTCGCCCGTCGTGCGAATTTTCGTAACGCTGGATCAGGCCCATGGTGTCCAACTGACTATCCCTTAGAGCTACGTTGTTGTTTATACTGCATACCCTAATAAACTGTGAATAGGGTAAGCCCTGAATTGAGGCCCTAGGATGGTGACTGGAAGCTAACATGAAAGTGTTACGGTCCGTTTTCTTCTGGTAGATTAGTAGTACAAAGCTGTTGATTTTCTATAAAGATTGTCACATCAAGGAAGTTAATCGAATTGGTGTCACAAGTGAATGTGAACTTAATGTGTTCATCTTGTGTATTAATGTCCTGCATATACTCCGTGAATTCCTCTGCAGACCCCTGACAAAAGATAAGCAGGTCATCGATGTATCATTTAAAAAACAGTATTTTCCTCCTGACCTCTAGGTTCCCAAAGAACAAACATGTCTCCACCTTATGCATATATATGTTGGCCAATGAGGGACTGGAGACCCCATAGCACATCCCGACCTTTGGAGATAAAATTCCCCACCAAATAAGAAGTAATTAAAGTTCAAAGTATATTCCAATAGTCGAAGAAAGACTTCCAAGGATGGACCCTGGTATGTAGGATTCTCAAATAAAAAGTCTTTGACTGCCTCTAGGCCAGGTGCATGGGGAATGCTTGTATAAAGCGAAACAACGTCCACTGTACAGAGCAGTAGATTGGACGTGGGTACTTGGAAATCAGGTGGGTAGTGTCCTTAAGGTATATGGGCATATTTTGTACATAAGGCTGTAAAAAGTGGTCAATGAACTCTGACACTGGATGACTAAGTGAGCCCCACGCGGATATGATGTGCCGCCCAGGGGGATTAATTTTACACTTATACAGCTGGGGTAGAGTGTAAATTATAGGTACTGTGATAAAGGAGCACATCTCATGGAGGAAATAAAGTCAAATTCTTTTATTTTCTAACAGGCAGACAGCATAACAGGTCAGCAACATCACCAACAGCAAGTCGTTCTTGTAGTACAGCATACAAGTGTCACAGCATAGGTCACACAACTCTTTAGGTGTTCCAGTGGTCCCTATCATACCCCAACACTTGGGCAGCTATTCCAACGTCAAGATTCCTGCTATTCCTGACTTCGTCAGGGAGCGTGACGAAGTCTTTACGACGAAACGTGTAGGGTGGAGCTTAACTACACAATCCAGCTGCCAGCAGAGTCTACCACATGCACCGGACACCCTGCTTCTTATCTCAGGACTCTGTAGTGAGACTGGAAGGTTGCGGAGACGATCTGACGCTGAGTATAGTTATATGCAATGTTTCAAGTTTTTATTCGGTACATGCATGTCTTTTGTACCTTGCTTCATTAAATAAATTAATCTCTACACTTAGAGCGCTCCCTTTATTCTTTGGTTTTTATAT